>JAQQZR010000035.1:23162484-23227909 GCA_030068235.1 Notoglanidium macrostoma | reverse complement strand
TTGTACCATCACGGTAAATGTTGGCTACTTTGAAGAATCTGAAATATGAAATATATTTTGTTTTTTTGGGTTTTTTTTACACTTTTTTGTTTACCACATAGTTCAGTATATGCCATACGTGTTGCTTCATAGTTTTGATGTATTCAGTAATGTTTTACAACGTAGAAAGAAAAAAAATAAAGAAAAACCTATGAAAAAGAGTAGGTGACCCCAAACTTTTGACCGGTAGTATGTATGTATTATAATTTTCTAACAAACCTTGTACTCTGACAAGTACGTCCTCCTTTGTTGTTCCAGAGCTGTTTTTGGCTTCAACAGTGTAGATTCCACGGTCACTACGATCAGCATCTCTAATGAACAGTGAGCTTGATCCAATACTGGTTGTGATATCAACAAGCATTTTGTCAAGCTGTTTCCCATCCTTATACCATGTAACCTGAGGCACAGGACGCCCACTAATAGTGGAACTCAATTTGATGTTTTCTCCAGCCTTGATTGTTAGAGTCTTTTCAGCACCAAACTTAATCTCAGGGATAACTGAAATATAATAACAAATACTGCACTGTCAATTTGATCACATCTCAAAATGTATGGATAACATATGCAAAGCTATATTGGCTCCTTTCTAGAGAATGAGCAATAATGAAACTTTGAAACTTGAAATCAAATTTTATATACAACTTTTAAACTTTTCACTCTAATATCTGACCTCCTAAACTGTGTAAAACTCTAAAACAAATTTTTTTTCACCAAAATGTATATAAAAAGCCATATTTAAAGTAATCCATTGCTTAAATGTTATTATTATTATTGCCTTAATTATTATTAATGCAAAAAACTATTTTGCCTTTTGTCAATTTTACTGTTGTTTGGGACAATATATGATATTGCACATACGTAAAAACACTTTTGGGAAGGGTGGGATGACCTGCATAATCAGGCAATTGACAAAGAATGTGCAAGCATTTACATTTACATATTTGCCATATTCTCTGATATCTCCATTAACAAATATATCCAGATACTGGTTCACTAGGATACCTATTAAGAAAACCACCAGTTTTAAACTCATTTAAAAGTACCATAATTACAAAGCTTCTGTAGTTTGGAAAATATTCCACTGTACAAAAGTTTACCATAAGGAGGTTGGTCAGCAACCTGTTTGGAATGCTTTGCCCAAAAGAAACCTTCCTCATACATTAATTTTGATCTTGATCTTCATTGAGAGTGCCAATAATTCTGGAGTCTATTTTTCTTGCCCTGTAAATAATATACATACCACTTTCATCCTTGGTCATGATGTAGCCTGATGACTGTGATGGTGGACTGACTGTTCCAATTGCATTTCTGGCAATTACTCTAAATTCAAAGCGGTCACCACAAGCAAGTCCTGTCACTGTAAACTGGCATTCACTGATATCAATAAAATTGCATCTCAGCCAGCGTGCTCTGCCTTGGCGCCTCTCGACACTGTATGCCACAATCCTACTGCCTCCATCACGTTTAGGTGGCTCCCACTGAAGTGTGACAGAATCTCTTGTGACATCTATACAGTTGGGTGTGCCAGGAGGATCTACATGTATGAAACAGATGAGAAATTGTCATTGTTATTGTCATTATCTTCCTGGTGTATTGATAAAACTTGATAATGAACATGAAAAATGAGGCTCACCAACAGGAGAAATAGCAAGTTTGTGCTTGCTTTGCTCACTGACTGGACTCATGCCAGCATTATTCTGAGCATACACTCTGAATGAATATTCTAGCCCTTCAATGAGACCAATGGCCCTATACTCTCTTCCAGAGATTACATTGGAATTCACTTTCATCCACAGAAGGCTGTTTCTGTCTTTCTTCTCAAGATGGTAGCCAGTAATAGGAGAACCACCATCAAAGCTGGGTGCATCCCATGACACAGTCATGCCATCACTTGTAACATTAAATACAACAGGTTTTCCTGGTGGACCTGGTGGCTTATACTGGTGTTGGGCAACAACATCCACTGAGTTGAGAGGATCACTTACTCCGTATTTGTTCTCTGCACGTACCCTGAATTGGTATTCAGTGCCCTTAACCAGATTGGGTATCTTGAATGTGGTCCTGACCACACTCGAACAAACAATTTTCCAAGCTGCTTGAGAAGTCTCTCTTTTTTCCACACTGTAGCAAGTGATTTCTCCACCACCATCTTCCTTTGGCTCATTCCAAGAGATAATAATGTTTTGTGCTTTGATTTCATCAAACCGGATAGGTCCCACTGGTGCAGAAGGTGGCCCAAGAGTGATGACCTTGATGTTAAAGAAGTTCTTGACAAGTCTATTGTCAAGGACCAGAGTGTATTTTCCTGCATTGTCCTTTCTTGCATTTCTCACAACTAGACTAGCTTTATTCTCCGTTTGTCTGAAGCGAACCTGTTCACTTTCCTTCAGTGGAACATCATCTTTCATCCACTGAATTGCAGGTGTGGGTTTACCCTTGTATGGCAATTCGATGTTCACATTTTGTCCAATTCTGACATATAATTCACCATTAGGATAGTCTATAAGGTTTGCTTCAGGTGGAATAAAGAATTCCTTCACAGTAATAGGTCCAATCTGAGAGAAGTCACTGCAACCCTTCTCATTCTTGGCATACACTCTGAAGAAAACCTCTGAGAGTTCTTTAAGATTTGTTACCTCATACTTGCAACATCTGCATGTACCAGCAAGGCTCCATGGCACAGCATCATCTGCCCTCTTTTCAATGATGTACTCAGAAATATGGCTACCACCATCATGATCAGGCTTTGCCCATGCCACAGTTACAGATGTATTAGTTGAGTCAACCATGAAAAGGTTCTTAACAGGACCAGGAGTCTCAGTTGCTCTAACAGGTTCTATGATCTTACAAGTATCACCAATGCCATTTTCATTTTCAGCAGACACACGGAAGATATAGGAAATCTCTTCTGACAGGCCTTCAACCTTGTATGATGTGTTGGCACATTCTGTTGTAACTATGGAGTAAGCCTTGAGTTTAGCATCCTTCTTCTCAACAATGTAATTTGTAATTGGAGATCCACCATCAATGATAGGGGGATCCCAGCTCAGAGTGAGTTTACCACGGGTAACATTTTTTGCTACCAACTTACTACAAGCGGATGGTGAGTCTAATACCTTCACAGAGATAGTAATATTCTTTGGTTCACCAACTCCATTTTCAATCTCAAGGAGATATTTGCCTGAATCGTCCCGAGTGACCTTCGGAATGGTAAGTGTTGTTGAATACTCTGTGTTAATAATTGTGTATCTTGCATCTCCACCAATATTCCTATCTCCTCTTCGCCATGTGACATTTGGTGCAGGTCTGCCTTTTAGAGGAATGATGATTTCCACATCTCTTCCAGCCTTTGTTGTATATTGAGTTGACATTGAAATATCAAGATCAACATCAGCTTCCTCTGTTGGGATAAAAGAGAAGTACATCAATGACTATATATAAACCAAGCAGGCATGAAAATATCAAATCAAGTTTGCTAAAATCAAGTTTGCTAGGCACAGAAAAAAACACAAACCCAGAATATCCTTAGCTTGTACTGGCTGAATAATTTCAATTGGGCGTCCAACTCCAGCACAGTTAACAGCAGAGACGCGGAAGTAATAGTACAATCCAGGTTTTAAATGGGACACCACATACTCTGTGGTTCTCACTTCACCCTTGGAACTAATAGTGACCCACTCCTTTTCATCAGCTGTCATCTGCTCAACTATGTAGCTTGTGATTTCACTGCCACCATCATACACAGGCTTCACCCATCCAAGTGTAATTGAAGTCTTGGTTGAATCAACAACAGTAAGTTTTGTGGGTTCACTTGGTGGATCTGAAAATGTATAAAAATATTTTGTACAAAACATAATTTGCTGAACAATATAATAACATGCTATGAATCATGAATACCTTTTTTCACATATCATTTAAGAATATCATAAATAAAATGAAACTTGTAAAAATAATCTTACCAATAGGATCATATGCCTTATAGAAGATGGATGCATCAGAGTATTGACCTGCACCAGCTTTATTAACTGCACAAACACGATACTGATACTCATTTCCCTCTGATAGATTGCTGACTTTTTGCCTAGTATCACGTATTGGATCTTTGATGACCTTGAACCACTGTAGGCTCTTCTTTTCTCGCTTCTCCAGATAATATCCATCAATGTCACTGCCACCATCTAGACTTGGTCTTTCCCATATGACAGTCATTGTTGATTTAGTAATCATAGTGACCTGAGGTTTAGAAGGATGGCTAGGAGGTACTGCATAAAGGAAAATAGCCATAGTGAGTATACATCAAACATGCGACAAAAAATATTAACATAGTTAAACACTGATCTTTACCAAATGAGTTCTGCGCAATGACAGGCTCAGATTCTAAAGGATCTCCAACTCCATATTTGTTCACCCCACGAACACGGAAGATGTACTCATTTCCTTTGATCAACCTTGAAACAGAGACAATGCAGTCTTCCAGTTTCTCAGATATTATAGACCACATGATTCTGCTACTCTCACGTTTCTCCACAATGTAATGGGAAACTATAGCACCACCCTCATCAGCTGGAGGATCCCACATGATGGTTATACTATCTGCTGTGATTTTCTTGAACTGAATCTCTCCCGCAGGGGGCCCAGGTTTGTCTAACAGAGATAAGCCAGTAATTATTTCAATAAATAAGGCATAAATATATTTTTAACTTAATAATACAACAATATTTAGTAGCATACCTTGAATAAGTACTCTGATAGCAGAATATGCTGAGCCCAAAGAGTTCTTGATCTTGAGTTCATATGTTCCAGTGTTTATACGTGTAGCATCCTTTATTGTGATGCATGCAGAATCAGTGGTGTTTGAAATCATGGTCTGAGCTCCGGACTCCAGCTCTTTTCCGTCTTTGAACCATTCAATTGTTGGCTGAGGTTTAGCAATTATACCAAGTCTAAGCTGGACGGTTGCTCCTGCTCTGTATTTTACAACATCCAGGTACTCCTGGAGAAGTTCAATTTCAGGAGCACCAAAGGTATCCACACATGTAACTGGCCCAACAGTAGCAGATGGGTTACTGACAGAGCCAACTGCATTTTTGGCTAAGATTCTAAATTCATATGATTCATTTTGAATGAGGCCTGATACAGTGAATTTGGTGTCAGAAACCATTGATAAATTAGCTTTGAACCATTTGCCTTTTGTACCATCTTTCTTCTCAATTATGTAACCTGTCAATTTGCTTCCACCATCATAGGAAGGCTTACTCCATGCAAGGCTTACTGAACTCTTTGTGATATCAGTGACACGGACATCAGTTGGTGGTTCTGGAAAACAGTGTCATAAAAAAAAAAGAATTACCTATTGGCATACTTTAAATTTTTTCTCAAACCAGTTCACATTTTGTAATACCCTTACCACAAGCATCAATTGCCAGTACAGCATCTGAAATTTTGCTGACAGGACCAATGCCAGCAGCATTTTCTGCTGCAACATTGAACTCATAAATAAGGCCTGGATTGATGTTTGTCACTTTGAAATGTGTGGCACGGATAATGGTTTTGTTGACTTTCTTCCACAAAATACTGTTTTTGTCTTTCATTTGAAGGTGGTATCCAAATATATGACTCCCTCCATCAGAAGAAGGTTCTTTCCAGTTGATGGTAATACTTTCTCGAGTGACAGCAGATACCCATGGTGTTGAAGGTGCCTCAGGAATTGCTAAAACAGAGTGAAATCAATGTTGATATTTGCTACATAATCAAATCAAAATGAATAATACTGGCACAAAATGAATGTTACTTACTATATGGCAGATTGACTGTGACAGTGGGAGAATCCAAGTGATCACTGATGCCAAAGCGATTTTCAGCCCTAATTCTGAACTGAAATTCAACTCCAGTAATTAGTTTCATAATCTTAATTGTGCATCTTGTGACTGCACATGAAACTTCAACCCAGTTTGCTGTGGTCGTTTCACGCTTTAGAACAATATAGTTTGAGATTGGGCTGCCACCATCATATGCAGGAGGGAGCCATTTCAGACTTACACTGTCCTCTGTGATATCACACATCTCAACTGGACCAACAGGTGGACTTGGTCTGTCCAGGACAACAATCTTGATAAAGGACTTGGTGGTTCCACTTGAGTTTGAGGCTGTGATGTCATATCTACCTGCATCATGAGCAACACTGTCACGCAGATTGATGATAAGGCAGTCAGGTGTTACTTCAGAATTGAACCTCATGGTTGATTTCAGAACCTGATCATCCTTTGAGAGTGATACTTTTGGTAAAGGTTTACCAGTAAGTGGGATCTCTACTTTAAGATTTGAACCTGCCTTTACATAGACTGTATTGTGTTGAAAGTTCTTCATGTTAATTTCAGGTTCCTCTGTTGATAGAAGAGAACAAAAACACCATTTTAATTATCATAAATTGTTATGCAAAATGTTAAGCTACATCAACATATTCATTAGAAACAGGTCAAATTATTTACCTAGTTGGTCTTTAACAAGAACAGGCAGAAGCATATCTTTAGGGTCACTAAGTCCAGCATGATTTTCAGCACGGACTCTAAAGAAGTATTCACCATTCTCTCTTAACCCATAGACAACAAAGTGAGTTGATTTGGTGACACCACATTTTATCCACATCTGTTGTCCTTTCTCCAGAGCATCCACCTGGTAATTGGTAATTCTACTACCTCCATCATGCTCAGGTTTACACCAAGCTAATGAAGCAGTATCTTTTGTAACATCAGTTACCCCAAGCTTTGCTGGTGGACTTGGTTTTTCTGAAATGAATGTTTATTCAAAAGTTAGTAACATCAGAGTTAAATGCATCAAAATCCAAACACAAAACAAATATTTAGGTAGTCATCATTCAACAGATAATTATAATATAATACCTGTAATCTTAGTTCCCTCTTTAGTTTCAAGTGGTACTCCAATTCCATATTCATTTTCACCACTGACTCGGAAATAATAATTGCCTCCCTCTTGAAGGTCAGTTACTTTAAAGGTAAGTCTGGGACAACTTTCTGTAACTCTTGTCCACCCTTTTTTGCTTGCCTCACGCAGATCAATAAGGTAATTCTTGACAGGAGCGCCACCTTCATTTTCTGGTGTGTCCCATGTTATTGTTGCAGAGTTTTTGGTCACTTCTTTAACTGTAAGACTGGCAGGTTGTCCAGGTGAATCCAGCACTTTTACATTCAATGTTAGTGTAGCTGTTCCAGCAACATTTTGTAGAGTCACAGTGTACTTGCCTGAGTCATTTCTTGTAGCTTGCTCAATTGTGACAGAAGTGCAAGCATCAGTGGTATCAATTGTTGCCCGAACTCGAAGATCAACATCAGGCTTGTTCCACATTACATTTGGCACAGGCTTCCCTTTGAAGGGGACTCTTAGGGTGAATGAGCTGCCATCTTTGACAATCAGTGTTTTTCGCATTTCATTACTGATAAGGAAAAGAGGCACATCTTCTCTGTCCTTTGCTACCTGGGGATCTGTCTCAGGGCTTGGATCACTTGGACCAATTTTATTAATTGACCTAACCACAAATACATATTCTGCTCCTGATGTCAGCCCTACAACTGTAAACTCAGTGTTATTTATGTGCTGCACACCAACAATCCAGTCCTCATCACTGGTTTTCCTATATTCAACTGAGTATCCTGTGATTGGAGAACCACCATCAAACAGTGGCTTGTTCCAAGAGATCGTTATTGTGGACTTGGTAGAATCGATTACCTTTGGTTTAACAGGTGGAGATGGCAAGAATAATGGATCTTCTGCCTTTGTCAATGGGCAAGGAAGGCTTGGTGCACTCAAGCCTGCAGCATTCTCTGCATATACACGGTATTCATATTCACATCCTTCACGGAGATTGGAGGCTTTGACCCTCAAGTCATAAACAGGCTTTTTGTTGACACGAACCCAACGAAGACCTGATTTTTCACATTTTTCTATTACATAGCCACTAATACTACTGCCACCATCAGAAACAGGCCTCTCCCAACAGATTGTCATAGCTTCACTTGTAATACTTGTGACTTCAACATTTGTTGGTGCCGCAGGCACTGTAAATGGATCTAGGGCTTTAATGGGATCACTGTCCAGAGCTTCCCCTGTTCCATATTTATTTACTCCTCGAACTCTGAAAATGTATTCATTGCCTTTAAGCAGTTTTGTAACTTTGCATGTTGTGGCCTTCATGTCTGCATAGACTAATGTCCAGGCAAGACGGCTTGTTTCACGCTTCTCAACAATGTAGTGTTGAATTTCAGCACCACCATTTTCTTGGGGTGGTCCCCAATTTAATGTGCATTTTTCTGCTGTCAAACCAGTTACTTCCAATGGTCCAGATGATGGGCCAGGTCTATCTAGGACTTTACAATTCACTGCTAAAGATCTGGTACCAGCAACATTCTGTAACGTAAGGACATACTGTCCAGAGTCTCTTCTGATGGTGTCTTTAACAATTATTGTTGTGGTTGTGAATGTTGAAGAAATTTCAACTCTTGCTTTAGAATCAATTTCTTTTCCATCCTTTGCCCATGAAATTACAGGAGCTGGTCGGCCAGTAATTTCAGCATCAATTCTTAATATATCTCCTGCTTTGATTACAACTAGTTGTTTGAGTTTTTCCTCAATTGTAATGCGTGGTGGATCGACATCATCTTTCACTGTAACTGGGCCTGTACACTCTGATGGCTGACTAAGTAAACCAGCTGCATTCCTTGCAAGGACATGGAAGTCATATCTTTGATCTTCAATCAGGCCAGTCACATCAAAGAATGTTTCTTGGAGATTTGTGAAATTACATTTCAACCAACGACCATCTGGTAGTTCTCTTCGCTCTACAATGTAACCAATCACCTTGGCACCACCATCATTTTCAGGTTTTGCCCAGGAGAGAGAAACAGAAGTTCTTGTTATGTTAGTAACAACTGGCTGACCTGGAGGATCACATGGATCTCTTGCAGCAACAGGTTCACAGGCTTTTGTGCAAGGTCCAGTTCCTGCAATATTCTCTGCATATACTCTGTACTGATAGAGTAGACCCTCTTCAAGGTCAGTTACTTTATACTGTGTATCAGAAACAAGACCCCTAGTGATCTTAGTCCAGAGAATGCTGCTTTGGCTCTTGCACTCCAAGTGATAGCCAATGACTGGACTTCCACCATCACTGGCTGGTTTTTTCCATGTCACCAACATGCTTGACTTTGTAGCATGAGCAACATGAAGGTCATTTGGAGGACCAGGTGGTGTGAAGGCGTATTGTGCAATAATTGGTGTAGAGTCAACAGCATGGCTCTTGCCATAACGATTTTCAGCAGCAATACGGAATTGATATTCAGTTCCTTGTGTCAAATGGGATACTTTAATTGATGTCCTTGCTACTGTAGCCGAAACAATTTGCCATGTTGTAGTGGTTGTATCTCTCTTCTCAACAACATAATTATTGATTTGACACCCACCATCATAAACTGGAGGATCCCATGATAATGAAATGTAATCTGCACTTACTTCATCTACTCTGACTGCAATTGGTGGACCTGGTTTGTCAAGAATGATAACTGTTATTTCCGCTGATTTTACACCAACTGAATTAGTCAGTGTGATTTCATATATTCCTGCATCTTCCCTTGTTGCATCTTTGATAACAATCTTTGAAGACCTTTCAGATGTAAGTACATTTACTCTGGTAGTTTGCTTCAGGCTGTGGCCATCCTTCTTCCATGTTACCTCTGGATGAGGTCTACCTCTAAATGGAACATCAATTTTGAGATCTTCTCCAGATTTAACACTGTATGTGTTAAATAGCAAGTCAATAACAGGTTCAATAGTGATATCCTTGGCAACCACAGTTGCACCCAGTGGTTTAGGATCACTCTTTCCTTTGTCGTTCATGGCAGAAATTCTGAATGAATATTCCTCCCCTGTTGTAAGTCCTTCAATTGTAGCTTCAGGCATTTTTACTGTTATACACACAGTCCATTTATCTGATCCTTTAGTCAACATCTCTACTATGTAACCTGTTATTTTGCTACCACCATCATGGTCTGGTTTTTCCCAAGAAAGACCCACACTGTGTCGAGTTACATCAACAAGTGTAACCTTACCTGGTGGTAGAGGTGCTTGGGACACTTTGACTGGCTCGGAGGTGGTTGCTGGCAAACCAACACCAAGTTCATTTACTGCAAGTACACGGAAGTGATAAAGACCTCCCTCTTGGAGATCATCAACCCTGAATGAATTTCTGACACAGTTATTTGTCACAGATGTAAATGCCATCCTTTTAGATTCACGTTTCTCCACAATGTAATGAGTAATCTTGGCACCACCATCAATATGTGGAGGGTCCCACTGAAGCTGGACTGAATCTCTTTTAATATCTTTAACAACAAAGTTCACAGGAGCACTTGGGGAGTCCAAGACTCTGACATTTACGAATGCAGATTTGGTGCCACTGTTATTTTCAAGAGTTAATACATATTTGCCAGTGTCAAATCTGTCAACGTTGTCAATAACAAGCATGGTGTAAGAGCTTGTGACTTCAACTTGGGCACGCTCTGTTAGGGGACCCTCAGCCTTTGTCCATTTAACTTCTGGCTCAGGCCTTCCCCTGATGGTAACAAACAAGCGCAGTGTGGCACTTGCACGAACAGTGACAATTTTCCTCAGATCAGCATCTAGCTCTACTTCTGGAGCTTCAAGTTTCTCAGCAGCAATTACAGAGCCTTGAACATCAACATGGTCGCCGGCACCTTCAACATTAATCGCACAAATACGGAAGTTGTATTCTGCATTTTCCTTCAGGTTTTTCACTGTAAAGTGGGTTGTTTGTACACCAGTGTTCGGTGTACATAGTGTCCATTCATCATCAAAGGCTTCTTTCATCTCAACAAAATAACCAGAGATTGGTGCACCTCCATCATAAATAGGCCTACTCCATGCAAGGGAAACAGTTGTACTCGAATGGTCTGTCACTTTGGGATTGTTTGGTGGGCCAGGAGGATAGGTTGCATCACAGGCTTTGTAATAATTAGATGGTTCACTTGGTGTGCCAACACCTGCAGCATTTTCGGCAGACACTCTGAATTCATAAGAGTGCCCATCTGTTAATCCAGTGACTCTGAAACGCAGATCATTTAATCTTTTCTTGTTGCACTTTGTCCATCGGATGCCTTCTTTATCACGCTTCTCCAGGATAAAACCCTCGATTTGTGAACCACCATCATCCTCCGGACGGTCCCATGTGAGGACGATTGAGTCTCTAGTGATTGCACTTGCTTCTGGAGTTGAAGGTGGGCCAGGAGACTTAAAAGGGTTTCTTGCAATAACTGGTTCAGATTCAAGTGGTTCGCCAATACCATACTTGTTTACCGCCATGACTCTAAAGATGTACTCATTACCTGGCAAGAGTTTGGTAACTTTATAACTGATAGCTTGGATTTTGGGTTCTACTACAGTCCAAGACAGTCTGCTTGTTTCTCTCTTTTCAATAATGTAATGCAAAACACCAGCTCCACCATCATGTGTTGGGTGGCCCCAGTGTAGATAACATTTTTCTGCTCTGACACCAGTTACCTTCAGTGGCCCTTCCGGTGGACCAGGTCTATCCAGAACCTTCACATTTACAGGAACCAGTTTTGTTCCACCCACATTGCTGAGGCTTAAGACAAAATGTCCACCATCTACTCTTATGCAATCTTTAACAGTTAAAACAGTATGTGTAATAGTGGATTTAATTTCCATCCTTGGAGTAGCACTGTCAATTTCTTTTCCATCCTTTAGCCACCTTACGTCTGGGAGTGGTTTGCCCGCAATATCAGCATCAATAGTAAATGTTTCACCAGCATTCATGATAATGACATCCTTGAATTTTGAGTCCATTGAAACTGAAGGTGCTTCAATCTCATCCTGTGCAGTAATTGGTCCAGTGCTTTCAGAAGGCTCACTTAAAATACCAGCTGCATTTCTAGCAATTACTCTGAATTCATAACGGTCTCCCTCTGTCAATTCTGTAATTGTAAATTGAGTGTCAGTTACATTTGTAAAGCTAGCCTTCATCCAACGACCATCAGGTAGCTTTTTCCTCTCAACAATATAACCTGTGACTATGCTGCCTCCATCATATTGAGGTCTTGTCCATTGAAGTGTGACAAGGTTTCTAGTGATAACAATAGCCTCTGGAGTTCCAGGTGGATCACATGGATCATGTGCCACAACACTTTCTGAAACTTTGCTAGATGGGCTTATTCCTGCAATATTTTCAGCAAATACTCTATATTCATACTCAATGCCCTCCTCAAGATTATTTGTTTTGAATTGTGTATCAGTAACAAGAAGATTGTTAAGTTTTGTCCAGAGAATGCTATTCTTCTCTTTGCGATCAATGTGATACCCAAGAATAGGGCTGCCTCCATTATTATTAGGTGGCTTCCATTCCACTGTCATATGATCTTTTGTCACTGAGGACACAAATGGTGTACCAGGTGCTGCAGGTTCACTGAAAGGATACCTAACAACAACAGGTACTGAGTCTAAAGATGAACTCTTTCCATATCTGTTTTCAGCAAACACTCTAAACTGATATTCTGAGCCAGTTTTAAGCTTAGAGATTTTGATTGTTGTACGTGCAATGGTTGCTGATACAGTCTGCCAGGCTGTCGTAGTTGTGTCTCGTTTCTCCACAATGTAATTGTTTATCTGACAGCCACCAGTGTACACAGGCAGTTCCCATGAAATTATTACATAGTTGGCACTTACTTCATCAATTTTAATTGGGCCAACAGGTGGACCAGGCTTGTCTAAGATGATTACACCAATTTCCTCGGAGACTGAACCTACACTGTTTACAGCTGTTACTATATATTTGCCAGAATCCTCTCTACTGGCATCTTTGATGCTAAGAATGGTTGATGTTGCTGTGCTTGAGACATTTAGTCTAGTTGTCTCTTTTAATGAGTGCCCATCTTTAGTCCATGTGACTTTTGGTGTTGGACGACCTTTTACTGGAATTTCTACTTTCAGCTCTCCACCATATTGCACACTGTAGGTAGTGAAAGTCAATTTGAGGGCTGGCTTAATTGCTATATCATTAGCTATGACTGGAGCAGCTAGTGGCCTTGGATCACTATTTCCTTTATCATTGTAGGCTGATACTCTGAAGAGGTACTCTCTGCCAGTGCTCAGTCCTGTTACTGTTCCCTCACAGGTTTTGGTAGTAGTTGCTACTACCCAGTCTTCTGATCCTTTAGGCTGCATTTCAATATAATATCCTAGAATCCTACTACCACCATCATGGTCTGGTTTCTCCCATGACAGTGATGCAGAAGTTTTAGTCACATCAGTCAGTGTGACCTTACCCACAGACAGAGGAGGATCTGCTGTTTTCACTGATTCTTCTGTTTCTACAGGCAGACCAACTCCAAACTCATTCTCAGCCATGACTCTGAAGTAATAAATGCCACCTTCATTGAGATCACCAACACGTAAGCTAGTCTTCGTGCATTTTGTAGTAATATTAGAGAAGGCAGGTCTAGTTGATTTACGTTTGTCCACAATATAATTCTTTATCTTCGCCCCACCATCAATTAGTGGAGGCTCCCAAACAAGAGTTACATAATTTCTTGTGATATCTTTAACACTTAGGTTTAGTGGAGCACCTGGTGTGTCCAGTACTTTCACTGAAACAAATGCCGACTTGGTACCACTGCTGTTCTCTAGGGTCAGAGTATATTTTCCTGCATCATTCCTATCACATATGTCAATTGAGAGCTGGGTATGATCTAGACCTTTTTCAATTTGAGCTTTACTTGGTAGATCACCATCATCTTTACTCCAGTTTATCTCTGGAGTAGGACGGCCTTTGAAGGGAATGCTAATTCGCATGCTTCCTCCAGCACGGACAACAATGCCCTTTCTTAACTCAGAATCGAGTTCAATTTCAGGAGGTTCCATTTTATCAACAGGCTTTACTGTACCAGGAAGGGTGACTGGCTCACCAACACCTACTTTATTAATAGCACATATTTGAACCTTGTATTCTTGATGTTCTATGAGCTTAGTAATTTTGAATTTAGTATCATTCAATCCAGTAGGTGGAGTACATGTTATCCATTCCTCTTCATCAGCTTTGCAGATCTCTACAATATAGCCCTGGATGTCTAAGCCACCGTCATAAATTGGTCTACTCCATTCAATAGACACTGAGTCCTTTGTGGTGTCAGTAAGGTGTGCATTTGTTGGTGGAGCAGGTTTAAATGTTGGATCACATGCTTTGTAATACAGAGTTGGTGGACTTGGTTGACCAACTCCTGCAGCATTTTCTGCAGATAATCTGAATTCATATTCATGGTCCTCTGTAAGACCTGTAACTCTGAAACGAAGGTCTGTAATTCTACGTTTGTTACATTTTGTCCATCTGACTCCAGCTCTGTCTCTCTTTTCGACAATGTACCCAACAATTTCACTTCCACCATCAGTTACTGGGCGAGTCCAGCATACGGTCATAGAATCTCTTGAAATATTTGTTATTTCTAGTTCTCTAGGTGGTCCAGGAGGAACAAATGGATTTCTCATTATTACTGGTACAGACTCTAAAGGTTCACCAATACCATATTTGTTAACAGCCATGACACGGAAGATATATTCATTTCCTTCAAGAAGCTTAGTGACCTTGAACATAGTTGCCACACAGTCACTAGACACTACAGTCCAAGTAAGACGACTTGTTTCCCTTTTTTCAATGATGTAATGAGAAATACTGCTACCACCATCATGTACAGGAGGAAGCCATGACAAGGAGCACTTCTCACTTGTTACATTTGAAACTGTCATTGGTCCTGCTGGTGGCCCAGGTCTATCAAGCACTCTTACATTAAAGGGCACAGATTTAGTTCCCCCGACATTGGTAAGCTGCAAAGTGTACTGTCCTCCATCGACTCTAATCGCATCTTTTATAACAAGGACTGCTTTGAAGTCTGTGTTCTTGGTCTCAGCTCTTGCAGAATTTTCAACTTCCACATCACCTTTGAACCACTGCATTGTTGGAACTGGCTTCCCCATTACAGATGCTTGCAGCACAAATGTATCTCCAGCATTTACAATCAATACTTGGCTGTATTGTGAGTCAATCTCATAGGTGGGTGGCACAACCTCATCTTTAGCTGTAACTGGCCCTGTGCATGCAGAAGGCTTGCTGACTGATCCAGCACCATTTCTAGCAATTACTCTGAAATCATATTTGGAGTCTTCTGTAAGACCTGTGACTATAAATTCAGTTTCTAGGATGTTTGTAAAGCTGCCTTTCATCCAACGGCCATCTGGGAGGTCCCGTTTCTCCACAACATATCCAGTGACCAGGCTGCCTCCATCATATTCTGGTGGAGTCCATTTCAGCATCACTGAGTGTCTTGTCACAATTACTGGCACAGGTGTGCCAGGAGGATCACAGGGATCACGGGCCACACAACCTTCAGAAACTTTGCTGCATTTACCAATTCCAACAATATTTTCAGCAGAAACTCTGAACTCATATTCTATGCCTTCCTCCAAAGGAGATGTTTTAAATCGGGTGTCCTGAATAAGCATTTTATTTATTTTTGTCCAGAGAATACTGTTCTTTTCTTTTCTTTCAAGATGATATCCAAGAATAGCACTGCCTCCATCCGAAACTGGTTTGTGCCATTCAACTACCATAGATTCATTTGTAAAGGCAGACACATATGGTGTTCCAGGGGGCCCTGGCTCTTTGAAAGGATACTGAGCAATAACTGGCTCAGAGTCAATAGCATAGCTTTTGCCATATCTATTTTCTGCAATGATCCTGAATTGGTACTCGGTTCCAGTTTTCAAATTTCCAACTTTAAGTGTAGTTCTTGCTATTGTAGCTGAAACAACTGCCCAGTTAGTTGTGGTAGTATCTCTCTTTTGCACAATGTAATTTGAAATTTGGCAGCCTCCTGTGTAGGTTGGAGGATCCCATGACAGTGTAATGCTTTCTGCACTTATTTCATCTATCCTCACTGGCCCTGTTGGTGGACCAGGTTTGTCAAGTATAATGATTTCAACAGTAGCCTCCTTTTGTCCTAGTACATTAGCTACAGTAATGCTGTACATACCACCATCATCTCTTGTTGCATCTTTAATTGATAATGTTGTATGGTCGGCAGTGTCTGCAACATTAACTCTTGTGGTCTGTTTCAGCTCTGTACCATCTTTTGTCCATGTAATGGTTGGCTTTGGATGACCAGTGATACGTGCTTCAATTTTCAAGTCATGGCCAACTTGTACACTGTATGTGCTAAGTTTTGTCCTTACGGATGGCTCAATTACAAGGTCTTTTGCAAGAACAGGGTGTGCTAGATGTCTGGGATCACTCTTTCCTTTGTCATTAACTGCAATTACCCTAAAATTGTACTCTGCACCTTGGACTAAATTGGTAATAATGGTGTCAAGTGATTTAACTTGTGCACATAGAGACCACTTTTCACTGTCTTTTGCTTGCATCTCAACTTCATAATGGGTGATTCTGCTACCCCCATCATGTTCTGGTTTTTCCCAGGACAGAGAGATGCTCTTGCGTGTAACATCCACTACAGAGATTTTTCCAGGAGGTTGTGGCACTTCTGAGATTTTTAGTGGTTCTAGTGTTTCAGCAGGTAATCCAATTCCATATTCATTTTCGGCAAGAACTCTGAAATAGTAGATGCTGCCTTCTTGGAGCTGCTCCATCTTATATGTCATCTTGTTGCAGGAAGCAACAGTAGAGTATACCTTCCTTGTACTCTCACGCTTTTCAACAATATAATTTTTTATTTTAGCTCCACCATCGAGCAAAGGTGGCTCCCATGTGAGGGTAATGGAATTCTTTGTTATTTCCTTCACATGGAAATTTGCAGGTGCATCAGGGGTGTCAAGTACTCTGACTGTAATAAATGCAGATTTTGTTCCACTTGCATTTTCCACAGACAAAGTATATTTTCCACTGTCAAATCTGTTTATGTTTTCAATTACAAGGGATGTATAATTGCTTGTGATGTCAATCTGTGCTGTCTCATTAATTTCTCCTTCAGCTTTTCCCCATTTGACCTCAGGAGCTGGTCGGCCTCTGATCGGAACAAACAACCTAAGGGCCCCACCAGCTCTAACAGTGATCATCTTTCTTAGGTCAGCATCAAGATCAATATCTGGTGCCTCTGGTTTGTCCTCTATGAGTATGGACTCTTTGATATCTGCATGTTCTCCAACTCCAACTTTATTTATTGCACAAATTCTGAATTTGTATTCATGTTTTTCAAGCAGTTTTTGAACTTCAAATCTTGTTTCTGTGATTCCTGTGGGAGGAGTGCACATTGTCCACTCATCAGATATGCCTTCGCAGACTTCAATAAAATAACCTTGAATCTCACATCCACCATCATAAATAGGTTTGCTCCAATGTAGTACAACAGATGACCTTGAGATATCAATAACCTTAGGATTGTTTGGTGGACCTGGCCTGAAGACTGCATCCAAAGCCTTGAAGTATACAGTAGGAGCACTTGGTTTACCAATTCCAGCTGCATTCTCTGCAGAGACACGGAATTCATAACTGCGGTTTTCAAGAAGACCTGTCACTCTAAAGCGTAGTTCACTAACTAAACGCTTATTGCATCTTGTCCATCTGACACCTTCTTTGTCTCTCTTTTCAATTACATATCCTGTAATTGGATTACCTCCATCATTAATGGGTCTTTCCCAAGTAACAACCATAGAGTCCTTTGTTATATTGGATATCTCCACCCCAGTTGGTGGATCAGGTGTGACAAATGGATTTCTAGCAACGACTGGGTCAGATTCCAGAGGCTCACCAATTCCATATTTATTGACAGGGATTACTCTAAAAATGTATTCATTTCCAGGAAGGAGCTTGGTAATCTTCAGATTAAGAGTTTGCACCTTGGATTCCACAACAGTCCAAACTAATCGGCTGGTCTCTCTTCTTTCAATAATATAATGAGATACCTCAGCACCACCGTCATGTAAAGGTGTTTTCCATGCTATGCAGCATTTCTCACTTGTAACCCCATATATAGAAATAGGCCCATCTGGTGGCCCAGGCCTGTCTAGAACTTTGATATTGATGTTTATGGATTTTTCACCACCAACATTTTTCAGAAGCAGTGTGTACGGGCCTCCATCAATACGAATAGCTTCTTTTACACTTAAAAAGGCTGTGAAATCAGAATTTTTAATCTCAAGTCTAGCTGTATTAACAAGTTCCTCACCATTTTTTATCCAATGGACTGATGGTATAGGCTTGCCAGATATTCCGGCATCAATCTTAAATGATTCCCCGGCATTAACAATAATTGTTTGAGAATATTTAGCATCCAAGTCAATCATAGGTGGCTCTACTTCATCCTTTGCAGTTATTGCACCAGTACTGCCAGATGGTACACTATATACACCAGCTGCATTTTTTGCAATGACTCTGAATTCATATTGCTGTTCTTCCACCAAGCCACCAACAAGAAATTCAGTTTCTATGATATTAGTGAAACTAGCTTTCATCCAGCGACCATTAGGTAATTCTTTCTTCTCAACTATATAGCCAGTAATTCGACTGCCACCATCAAACTCTGGTGCTGTCCATCGTAATGTTACAGCGCTTCTAGTGACAATTACTGCTTCTGGTTTGCCTGGAGGGTCACAGGGATCTCTTGCTACTTGTATTTCTGACACTTTGCTGACTTTGCTCAGTCCAACAATATTTTCAGCATAAACTCTGAACTCATATTCAATGCCTTCTTCAAGACCAATTACCTTGAATCTTGTGTCTGGAATGATGGTTTTATTTTGTTTCACCCACAGGAGGCTATTTCTTTCCTTACTCTCAAGATGATAGCCAACAATCTTGCTTCCACCATCACTGCTAGGCCTGTTCCAAACAATGACCATAGTTTCTTTGGTAACCGACTGAACAGTGGGAGTCCCTGGTGCATTTGGCACCTCAAATGGATATTGTGCAATTACAGGCTCAGACAGTAGAAATGAACTCTTACCATATCTGTTTTCAGCTGCAATCCTGAATTGATACTCACAGCCAGTTTTCAGTCTTGAAGCTTTGGTGGTTGTTCTTGCTACTGTAGCAGACACAATCTGCCAGTTTGTGGTGGATGTGTCTCGCTTTTCCACAATATAATTATTAATTGTACAACCACCTTCATATTCTGGTGGTTGCCATGACAAAGTCACACTGTCTGCAGTTACCTCATCTATTTTGATAGGTCCAGTAGGAGGACCAGGTTTATCAAGTACAACAACAGCGATGTCAGCTGTAGCTTCTCCAGCTAAGTTTGTAATTTTGATAGTATATTTACCCACATCATCACGTGTTGCTTCCTTGATAGCAAGGTATGTATGACTGTCAGTAACTTCAGAATTTACCCGTGTTGTTTCTTTGAGAACAACGTCATCTTTAAACCAGGTAACTGTTGCCTTGGGCTGAGCAACATAAGGTACATCTATTTTCAGGTCATCACCTGCCAGCACACTGAATGTATTAAATAAAAGCTTGAATGCAGGTGTGATGACAAGATCCTTTGCCACAACGGGCACATTAAGTAGACGTGGATCACTTGTCCCTTTTTCATTTGTAGCCGATATACGGAATGAGTACTCTTCACCTTGAGTCAGACCGGCAATAACCGCCTCTGTTACCTTAACAGTCATGACCTGAGTCCATTTCTCACTGCCCTTTCCTTGCATTTCCACAACATATCCTGTGATCCTGCTTCCTCCATCATGATCTGGCTTCTCCCAGGACAGGGTTACACTGCTTCCAGTTACATCTTTAAGAGTTACCTTGCCAGGAGGTAAAGGCTTTTCAGAAACCTTGACTGGTTCAGCAGTTTCCACTGGGAGGCCAATACCATATTCATTTTCAGCCAGGATTCTGAAGAAATACAAACTTCCCTCCTTCAGATCACCAATTCTCCAGCTTGTTTTGGGACAGGAAGCATTTACAATGGAATATGCCTTTCTTGTAGATTCACGTTTTTCTACAAGGTAGTGCCTGACTCGCGATCCACCATCAATAATTGGAGGATCCCAGATCAGTGAGACAGAATCTTTTGTGATTTCCTTAATTGTGAGATTTTGTGGTGCCCCTGGAGTATCAAGCACCCTGACATTCACAAATGCTGTTTTACTCCCAGAACTGTTTTCAACTGTTAGCAAATACTTTCCACTGTCAAACCTGTTAACATTCTCAATAACAAGTGATGTGAATGATGTTGTGGTCTCTATTGATGCTTTATCAAGAGGTTCACCATTCTCCCTTGACCATTTAGCTTCTGGTGCAGGTCGTCCTTTTATTGGTACAAACAGTCTCAGTGTACAGCAAGCTCTAATGTTCACCACTTTTCGAAGATCTGAATCAAGCTCAATTTCAGGTGGAATATATCTGTCCTCTGCTTTTGGTGAACCAGGTACTGATGCAGGTTCTCCAACTCCCTCACAGTTCACAGCAGAAATGTTGATCTTATACTCTTGGTTTTCTTTTAAATTAATTATGGTAAATGATGTTCCTATAAGACCTTCCTTTGGAGTGACAACTGTCCATTCATCTTCATCCAGCAGGCAGGTTTCCACAATATATCCTGTAATGTCTGAACCACCATCATAAACTGGTTTGTTCCATGCAACAGTAATGGATGATTTTGTTGTATCCAAGATTCTTGGATTTCCTGGCGGTCCAGGTTGGAATATTGTGTCACATGCCTTATAAAATGGACTACAAGGGCTTGGAGCACTTAAACCAGCAGCATTTTCCGCAAGGATCCTGAATTCATATTCATGCCCTGGTGTAAGTCCAGACACTTTAAAGCGCAAATCAGTTACTGACCTCTTATTGCATTTGACCCATCGGAGGCCAGTTTTATCCCTTCTTTCAATTATGTAAGTATTTATGGGTCTTCCTCCAGTGTTTTCAGGATGTCCCCAGCAAACCACCATGGAGTCCTTTGTAATTGTTGTTACTTCAGGAGCTTGTGGTGGATCAGAGGGTACATATGGGTTGGTGGCAACTGCTGGGTCTGACTCAAGGGGCTCACCAACTCCATATTTATTCACAGCCATAACTCTGAAGACATATTCATTTCCTTTGAGCAATTTGGTAACTTTATAACGGTTAACTTGTAAATCTGTGGCTACATTTGTCCATGCAAGTCTGCTTGTTTCACGTCTCTGAATTATATAATATTCAATCTTTGCTCCTCCATCTTCAAGTGGTGGTAGCCAAGACAGAATGCATTTCTCTGTTGTCATATCTGTAACATGAAGAGGTCCATTAGGAGGCCCAGGCCTATCAAGGACCTTAACATTGAAAATAAACTTGGCAAATCCTCCAGGGTTGCTTGCAGTTAAAGTGAATGCACCACCATCTCTTCGTGATGAATCTTTGTTGATTAAACATGTATAGAAATCTGCTGTTTTGATCTCTAGTTTTCCAGTGTCTTCAAGTTCTTTCCCTTCTTTTGTCCATACCAAAGATGGGATTGGTCTACCAGTAACATTTGCATCTAGTTTGAAGACATCACCTGCCTTAACTACCACAATACTGCTAAAGCTTGCATCAACATCAAGCTTTGGCTCCTCAATATCATCTCTGCAGATTATGACTTCTGAGGGTTTTGAGGGCTTGCTGACAGATCCAGCTGAATTTCTTGCAAAGACACGGAATTCATATGAAGAATTTTCTGTCAGTCCACTTACAGTGAAGCTTGTCTCAAGGATATTACTAAAATTTGCCTTGAGCCAGCGACCATTTGGTAGTTCTCTCTTTTCCACAGTGTACCCTGTGATTGGGAAACCTCCATCACTCTGTGGCTTCATCCATTGAAGAGTAACCTCATGTCTAGTTATATTAAGTGCCACAGGTTGACTGGGAGGGTCCACTGGATCAAGGGCAAATGTCATCTCAGAAGCCTTGCTTGGCTTGCTAATACCAGCCATGTTTTCAGCAATAACACGGAATTCGTATGCAATAGCATCCATCAGACCGGATGACTTAAAAATGTTCCCAACAACGAAGGCTTTGTTGATCCTCTGCCACAGGATGCTGTTTTTCTCTTTCCTCTCAATATGATATCCCAAAATTGGGCTTCCTCCATCCATAGAAGGTTCATTCCAGCTAATTGTAATAGAGTCTTTTGTAAATGCAACAACTTGTGGAATACCTGGCTGGCCTGGTACCTCAAATGGATATGCAGCAACAACAGGATCAGATGTTATGTAGGGACCAACACCATATCTGTTCTGAGCTTTTATACGGAACTGATATTCAATTCCTGTTGTAAGACGAGCAGCTTTGAATGTTGTCCGAATGACAGTAGCTGCTAACTCAACCCAAGATGTGCCAGTTGTCTCTCTCATCTCTACAATATAATTGTTGATAGGAACTCCTCCATCATTCTCTGGTGCCTCCCATGATATAACTACATAGTCACATGACACTTCATCCACTTTAATTGGTCCAGTTGGAGGTCCTGGAATATCATGTACTTGTACAGTAATGGTTTCTGTTACTGTTCCCAGTATATTCTTCCCTATCATTGAATACTGTCCTCCATCTTTTCTTTTGATTTCTCGTATGTTAAGAATTGTTGAAGTTGTTGTGTTGTCAATGTTGATTCTTTGTGTCTGTTTAAGTTCCTGATCTTCTTTCTTCCAGACAACAGAGGGTCTAGGACAACCAAAAACGGGGATTTCAACCTTCACATTATCACCTGCTTTGGCTACTACCGATCTCTGGTAGACAGATCTGAGGTCAAATCCTGGTGCTGTTGTCTGCTCCTTGATTTCAACTGGCCGGCTTTCACGAGGTTCGCTTCTACCTGAGCTGTTCACAGCAAAGATTCGGAATACATATTCTGCATTTTCTGTTAAGTCTGATGCAGTATAGTCCAAAGCCTTTATTGTTGTGACATGTAGCCACTGGTCAGAATCCTTCTTCTGAGCCTCAATCACATAGCCAGTGATTCTGCTACCACCATCAAAAGTCGGTTTTGTCCATGCAAGAGTTGCTGTATTTTTTGTCATATCAGTAACTATTAAATTGTCTGGTGAAGATGGAGCCTGGGAAGCTCTGATAGGTTCAGCTGTATCTGCTGCCTCACCAATACCTTGTTCATTTTCAGCTGAAACTCTGAAGTAATATTCAGCTCCCTCTTCCAAATCTTTAACCTGGTATGAACATTTCTGCCAATTTGTAGTGATTGTTGTGAAGGCCTTTCTAATTGCATCACGCTTCTCAATTATGTAATTTGTTATCTTTGATCCACCATCAATAATTGGAATTTCCCACTGAAGTGTGATGCTGTTTTTGGTGATTTCCCTTGGTTTTAAATTGACTGGAGGCCCAGGTGTGTCCATGACTCGGACATTAACAAATCCTGTCTTCTTTCCAGCAACATTTTCTAAAGTCAGAATGTATTTTCCAGCATCATATCTTGTACACTCTGGGATGACCACTAGAGTGTATGACTCAGTACTGTCAATGTGAGCTCTACCTTTGAGAGCAACATTATCTTTCATCCATGTAACTTCAGGAGTTGGACGGCCCTTAATTGGTACAAATATGCGGATGGAGGCACCTGATCGGACAATAAGTGTTCTTCTCAGTTCTGCATCAAGTTCAAAGTCAGGAATCTCCTCACGGTCCACAAGTTCCACAATTTTCTCAACTTCGGCAGGCTCCCCACATCCTTCTGAATTAATTGCACGGACTCTGAAATTATATTTGCCCCCTGCTTGTAGGTTTGGAACAACAAACTCAGTGATTCTCAAGGGAGAAGTTGTGTCTTGAATCCAGTCATCTTCTCCTTCTTTTTTGTGCTCAACAATATAACCTGTCACATCCAGGCCACCATCATAAAAGGGTCTCCCCCAGTTAAATGTTGCAGTTGTTTTAGTCGTATCAGTTATTCTTGAGTTGGATGGAGGTCCAGGTGGATCTGAATGTGATAAAAGTATATTAAAATGTAAATGAAAATGTGAACCTGCATTTGAATCTGCAAGACACTGAACCTGCAGAACACTATTTTGTTTACAAAACAAATGTTTTGTTTACTTACATGCAATGTCCTTTGTCAGAACTGGTTGGGATGGTTCACTGGGTTCTCCAAAACCAGCTTTGTTCTCAGCAGTTACACGGAATTCATATTCAACTCCTTCCGTAAGGCCTGAGACCTTGTAACGTAGATCAGAGATGGCCTTCTTTGAAGCCCTTACCCATCTCATACCTCTCCTCTCCTTTCTCTCAACACTGTACCCCCTAATATCACTTCCTCCATCCACCACTGGTCTCTTCCAGGAAATAGTTACAGCAGTTCTGCTGACATTATCAATTTCTGGTTTTGATGGTGGCCCAGGGGGTCCTGACAAAAATAACATCATGTACATAATAACATCACAGTACATCATGAAAAGAAATTAATACAGGCACATATGAAAATAAACTTACCAAAGCTGTCAACCATTTTGACTGGCCCAGACTGGATAGCATCACCTGTACCATACTGATTGATTGCTGAAACACGGAAGATGTATTCATTGCCTTTAATCAACTTGCAGGCCACATAACGGCAATCCATTACATTTTCAGCAAGCTTTGTCCAAAGCAGGCGGCTAGTTTCTCTCTTTTCAAGGATATATGATTTGATAGCACAGCCTCCATCCTCCTCTGGTGGTAACCATGTTAATGTACATTTTTCAGCAGAGACACTGCTGACCTCAATAGGACCAGGTGGACCAGGCACATCTAGGACTTTTACTTTTACTCTTTCTTCCTTAATACCAAATGGGTTGCTGGCAGTAATTGTATACTCTCCAGTGTTCTTTCTGCTGGCATATTTAACTGACAGAGTTGATGATGTGGGAGTGCTTGTGATCTGGACAATATCTGATGGCTTGAATTCTCTTCCTTCCTTAGACCATACAGCTGTAGGTGGAGGCTTGCCAAGGATACTTGATGCAGAAATCACAATTGTTTCTCCAGCCCTGACAGTGACTCCATCCTTTATTTCAGGGTCAATTGTAATATTTGGTGGTTCTGTAAAACATTAAGATATTGAATATAGTTTTTTTTTTTTTTATTTCAAAATGCTCTATTAATAAGTACTATACATTAAAGTCTGTTTGTAAAACCTACCATATTCATCTTTGCAGACAAGGGTGTCAGTTTGCTCTGAGGGAGCACTGATGGCACCAGCTGCATTCTTTGCCCTAATTCTAAAATCATACATGCAGCCTTCTTGCAAATCTGTTACTGTGAAAGCACAACTCTGGACATTGACATGGTTCGCCTTCATCCAGACCTTTCCTGGATGCTCTAGTTTTTCAACAATATAACCAGTCAGTCTGTGACCTCCATCGTATTTAGGCGCCGTCCAAATGAGTGTTACACTGTTCCTAGTAATGTTGATTACATCAGGTTTGCCTGGAGGATCTAAAGAACAGCGATAGGACATCAGATGTATAAT
Organism: Notoglanidium macrostoma; assembly: GCA_030068235.1. Taxonomy (NCBI): domain Eukaryota; kingdom Metazoa; phylum Chordata; class Actinopteri; order Siluriformes; family Auchenoglanididae; genus Notoglanidium; species Notoglanidium macrostoma. The sequence goes on along the minus strand of JAQQZR010000035.1, from coordinate 23,202,341 downwards.
CAATTAATTACATGTTATTTCACTGTAATGTAAAAAAAGACCAAAAAGTTACCAATTGGATCAAGAGCAACAAATGCTTCAGTTGGTTTGCTTGGTTTTCCCAGTCCAGCCATGTTTATAGCCATAACTCTGAATTCATACTCAAGACCCTCATCTAAACCAGTCACTCTACATTCCTTCACTCTCAGAGGTGTCTTGCTGGCTCTCTTCCATAATAAACTGTTCCTATCTTTGAATTCCACATGATATCCTAAAATCAAAATTTAAAACATGTAAATGTTTTTACACGATCATATTACACACAATAAATAAAAGAGAAACTGTCAGAAGGAAAAAGAAACCTGTAATAGGAGAACCTCCAGTATCCTTAGGATCTGACCATGACACAATAGCAGACTCATGGCGAATAGCCAAGACCTGTGGTGGAGCTGGAGCCTCTGGTGCATCTTTTGTAAAAGACAAAAAAAATGTATACAACTTTGTGCATAATAACACCTACCTATAACACCTATTTTGAATCCATTTTTTAAACTAAATATTTCATTACATGAGTTTTATAATTGCACACATTTAGTCCAAATAATTTAATATACTTATAAGTTGCTATTATTATTTTGAGGCAGGTGAGGTGTAGAGAAAATCTTAAAAAATGGTGTCTTAATTTATGTAACTTTTGCTTAATGTAAAATCTTGAAGATCTTTATAAACACTCACTGAATGGATGTTTAGCCACCACTGGATCAGATCTCAGGAACTCTCCAACACCATATTTGTTTTCAGCACATACTCTAAATAGGTACTCTGTTCCATCATGCAGTCTGGTTACTCTCATGGTGTTCTTCTGAATGGCTGAAGCAACAGTGACCCACTTGTTATTTGTGGACTGCCTCTTCTCTAAGATGTAGTTGGAAATTTCTGATCCACCATCATCCTTGGGTGGACCCCATTCCAAAGTAATTCCGTCAGCTGTAATTTCATCAAATTTGATCGGTGCTGTGCAAATTCCAGGCTTCCCAACCACCTTGATGTCTATGGTGGATTCCTTGGTTCCTGCAGTATTTTTCAAAATGAGACAGTACTTATCCGCATCACCTCTCTGACAGTCACGTAACAGCAAGGTTGTGTTTGTCACTGTTGATTCAACAGAGACTCTTCCACTATCTCCCAAAGCAACACCACCCTTCTTCCACGTGACTGTTGGAGCAGGAATGCCAGTAATTGGGATTGTGAGGCGAACTGTGCTTCCCTCCTTTGCCACATAACAAGAATCTGGCAACCTCTTAAGGTCACAGTCTGGGAGAACTGCAGAGTAAATGTGTAAATATAAATAAAGATATACTAGACAACCACAACAACATTGTTTAAAAATGTAGTAATATTTTGTGTTTTCTAATGTGTTAAATATAACTAAACACATACCAATTTGATCCTTAGCCACCATAGTCAGTTCAGTGGTGGGTCCTTCAGCGGATTCATTATAAGCCTTAACTCTGAAAGAATATTCTTTTCCTTCTTGTAGGTCCATTACTGTGTATTGCAGGTGTTTAGCCTTCATGAGCTGCTTCCATTTGTCTTCACCTTCACTGATTTCTAATGCATATGCAACAATATGGCTTCCACCATCACTGATGGGCTTTTTCCAAATAAGAGTGCAAGAATCCTTGGTGACCAGTGCAGCTTTGAACTCTGTAACTGGCCCAGGTTGCTCTGCAATAGAACATCAAAAGGATTTGATTTAATTGTGGCACACTACTTAACATAATCCCATTACATCATTAATTAAAGATCAAGTGAGGAGAAAAGTACAGTACCACACAAAAGTTTGGACACACTTATTCATTGCTAGGTTTTTCTTTATTTTCACTAATTTCTACATTGTAGCACAGTACTGAAGACATCACAGACAAACTGTGAAATAACATATGTAATTATATGGTAAACAAAAAAGTGTTTAAAAAACAAAGTGTGTTTTACATTTTTGCCATGGTTTACCTTTTACCGTTTGCCTTGAGGACAGCTTTGTACATTATTTGCATTATCTTAACCAGCTTTGTGAGGTAGTCACCTGGAATGCTTTTCAATTAACAGGTGTGCCTTGTTAAAAAGTTAATTGTTGGAATTACTTGCCTTCTTAATGTGTTTGAGATCATCAGTTGTGTTATGTCAAGGTAATTTTGGTGTAGATTAAATAGCCCTATTTGACAACTGTAGTAATACATATTATGCCAATAACCACTCAACTATTGACAGTCCATCATTACTTTAAGCCATGTAATGTCTTTTAATTAATAACAGTAAAGAAAACCATTGAATTAGAAGGTAAATTAGAATTAGAATTAGAAGGTGTGTCCAAACTTTTGACTGGTACTGCATAACAACACTAACCTGAAGCTTTAACTGGTCCAGCTGTCTCACAGCCTTCACCAATACCATATACATTTTCAGCTGAGACTCTGAAACAGTAGGCTTTTCCAGCATCTAGGTTAGTAATTCTGAAAGATGTTTTGGGGCACTCAGAAGCAACACAGGTCCATGCTTTCCGTTCTGCCAGACGTTTTTCCACAACATAGCTCTTTATTGGACGTCCACCATCAGTTTGTGGAGGATCCCAAGTGATGGATGCATGATTTTTTGATGTTTCTTTTACAGTCAGGTTCAGTGGTGGACCTGGTGTATCTAAGTAATATTAAATACACAATATGGAGTGAATATTTTAACTTATATAGCTAATTAGTAACTTATGACAAAGCTATTTTAAGGTTAAAATAATATTTCAAAAACATTATTAAAAATAATACCTAAGACTTTGACAACAATGGTATAGGACTTGGAGCCACTGCTGTTTTCAAGGGTAAGAATATATTTGCCAGCATCATATCTGTTAATGTTTTCACAGTGCACAAAAGTATCCCATTCAGTTGTGTCGATCATAAGGCCTTGCCTCTCCTTTAAGTTGGCATTGACCTTACTCCATGTCGCCTTTGGTGTAGGACGGCCTCTAATTGGCACATAGATTCTCAATGTGACTCCAGCACGCAATACAAGTGCTTTCCTAAGATCTGCGTCAAGTTCTGCCTCAGGAGCAACTATTAAAAGAGTAAAAATAGAAAAATTTAGCATGTGAAGCATCTAAATATAGAATATATAAATCGTTATTACAGAAAGCAGACATTTTACATACTTAAAATATCTTGTGCCATATGCTTCCCAGGAACTTCACTTGGCTCACTAAATCCAATCTTATTTACAGCAATCACACGGAATTGATACTCTGTGTTATCAAGGAGCCCACTGACAAGAAACTTTGTGTTCTGGAGATTTTTTGCCATATTGCACTTTAACCAGTCCTCTGAATCTGCCCTCTTGACCTCAACCAGGTAGCCCAAAATTTCACAGCCACCATCATAGGCAGGCTTTGTCCATGATAGACTGACTGAGCTGTGTGTAGAGTCAACAATCTTGGGGAAAGCAGGTGGCCCTGGAGGATCTATAGTAACAGAAGATGATAATGCAAGTGTCTCAAAACAATAAAAAACTCTAATTTAAGGAAAACTGGATTACAAATAGGAAACATCACTTACACAGTGGGTCCACCGCAAGAGCAGCTTGAGAGGGATCACTTGGTTTGCCAAGACCAGCCTTATTGAGAGCAATAACTCGGAATTCATACTCAGAACCCTCAGTGAGACCTCCAGCTTTAATGGTTCTATCAATGACAGGTTTTCTGTTTACTTTAGACCAACTAAGTTCCTGAATTTCACGTTTTTCAACCATGTATCCAAGGATTGGGGATTTGCCATCATCAGCTGGGGCCTTCCAGCTCACAGTCATGTGGTCTTTGGTAACATTGGTAATAACAGGAGGGTCACAAGGTCCAGGTACATCTGGTTTTGGGGATAACATTGTGAACATGAATGGATAGTTTATATATTTGAGATGTGATCCTTCAGGATAACATATTAATTCTAAGATACTTACCATATGGATTCTTAGCAATCACAGAGGTAGTGATAATTGGGTCACCAATACCATACTTGTTTTCAGCACAGATGCGGAACTCATATTCATGACCCTCAATCAGTTTCTCTACTGAGCAGTTAGTAATCTGGCCATTAATGTTGGAAGTAACCTGAGCCCAGTTAGCTCTGCTTGTTTCACGTTTATCAATAATGTAGTTGGTTATTTCAGCACCACCATCTGAAAGAGGTGGCTCCCACCGCAGTTTGACCCGATCAGCAAAGACATGGCTGATCTTTACTGATGCTGGGGGTCCAGGTTTATCTGTAAAAACAAGATTAAAATGAGATTTTAATTCCAGTCATGTCTCCTGCTTCTATCTATCTATCTATACTATACTATACTATACTATACTATACTATACTATACTATACTGTATGGAAAAAGTATTGGGACACATGGCCACTACACCTACAGGAACTTTTATCACATTCATTCTAAATCCATAGGCATTATGGAGTTGGTCCTCCCTTTGTAGCCATCAATTCCACTTTTCAATACTACCACTTATAGTTGACTGTGGAATATCTAGCAGGGAAGAAATTTCATGAACTGACTTATTGCAAAGGTGATATCCTATGACAGTCCTGCACTTGAATTCATTGAGCTCTGCAGAACAACGCATTCTATCACAAATGTTTGTAAATGCAGACTGCATGGCTAGGTGCTTGGTTTTACATACCTAATATGGGTAATGGGTCTGAATGAAACACCTGAATTCAATGATGTGGTGTGTCTTAATACTCTTATCAACATAGTGAATCTATTTAGATTGCCTAAATAGTTTTCATGGGGTTAAGATGAGCAGCTCACCAAACAATAACTGGTGGCTAATTTTGACCCAATTTAAAAAGAGTAAACATACTGACAAAGAAATAATGACAGCATTTACAGTGTACTTTGAGCTCTATACCTATTAAAGAATATGTGGAAAACAAACAATCAAATAATCAAATGTTGCCCCTTTGCTTGTGCCATATTTATGGCTCAAAATTGCATTGTTGTTTCAAGTGCATTTCTCCAACACAGAAAGTATATTTATTTTAACTAATTATTTATATCTAATGTCATCAGCCTCCAGTTCTCACCATTCTTAAGCCAGACAGAAATGTTATTTTTGTAGCTGCAGGTCAGAAACACTGCCATAATTGGTTCAAATTAACTATTTAAAGCAGTAAACTTTTAGTAGTTTAGTATCTATAGCTAGATCTTGACAACTAATCCATTTAAAATCTGTGCAAAATGCACTGTTTTTCTGACATGTAAAACATTGTGTAAACCACATTTCAGTTCAAAATCCTTAATCCAGTGAAAATATTCAAGCATCTCTTTTCTAATGGCTTATTTTAATGCTGTTATACCTTTATTTGTCCAGCACCTTTTGTGTCACAGGCTATCAGACCCCATGACATAATTATGGGCAGGTCAACTAAAAGAATAGAGTGCTTACTTAATACTAGAAGAAAGGCTGGAGTACTTGAAATACCAGGATATACCATATATATTTATAAGGCACTAGTGTGCAATAGAGAAGTAAAATATTCTTATAGCTTTTCAAACAAATAAGCAGTTGACTAGTTTATGGTGATGTCACACTACCTGACTTGAAACTATTGCCGGTTAATGAACATTACTTTTGTATAAATTTAGACATTAACAAATGATGAGATTATCACCTTTTAGAATAGGTTTTGGTATTGTTTTTTATTTCACTTGTGTTGTTCATTAAATGGGGACTCTTGGATCCTTAGTGTCAATTAAACTAAACTACAAAGAAGACTTATTTGGGATTTAAATAGTTTAGTTCATTTAAATAAAGTCAGCGTTCCATTGCATATACTAATTCAAATCAACAAAATGCATGATAATGCAATGTATAAATGTGCTGCTGTGCTAGTGGGACCATTATTACCTAGCTAATGACAACTTACCCAGAACTTTCAGCTTAATGTTGCCAGACTTTGTGCCACTAGGGTTTTCAGCAACAATAGTATACTCTCCTGACTCCTTTCTTGTCACAGAGAACAATTCTAAAAGGAAGAGGTGTCTCCTTTGAGACATCTTCATGCCCTCAACAAGTGACAATGGCACACCATCTTTCTTCCATGTAACTTTTGGTAATGGTTTTCCATAGACGTCAGCATACAGGCAAACATTTGCTCCAGCTTTGACAGTGATAAGGTTCTTCATTTCAAGACTGATCTCAACCCTGGGGGGAACTGAAATATGATGCAAAAAACAAATATTTAAATCGTAATATACTCTTTGGAATTATTACATGTAAATTATTTTGGTAAAGTATGAGTTACCATGCTCTGCAATGACTGTGATTTCATCAGATTCTTCTGAAGGCTCGCTGATGTTAATTGCTGTCTTTGCAATAATTCTGAACTTGTATTGGGCTCCCTCCTCAAGTCCAGTGACAATGTAGTCCTCTTTTGGCACATTTTGGCTACTTGCATTTATACGCACCCACTTGTTACCAGGAAGCTTCAAAGACTCAACATAATAACCAATAAGTTTGCTACCACCATCATGTTTTGGACGGTTCCAAACAAGGGAAACTGAATTTCTTGTTATGTCAAGAACCTCTGGTTTACCAGGTGGATCTGGTTTAAAAAAGTAGTTAATAAAATGACTTTAGATTTATGATTATGATACAGTATAATATTTTAGTAAAATATCTTTTCTACCACATACCAACTGGGGTCCTTGCTGTAATGAGCTCAGTAGGTTTGCTTGGTTTGCTTTGGCCTGCCTTATTTACAGCAGATACTCTGAATGTGTATTCCAGACCCTCAATAAGGCCAAAGCAGGAGTATTCTGTTGGACGAACAAGCATCTCATTTGCTTTGACCCATAAAATGCTGTTTCTCTCTTTACGTTCAATTGAGTATCCTATAATAGGACTACCACCATCGTTTACTGGTCTCTCCCAAGACAAAATAACAAAGTCCTTGTTGATTTTATTGACACAGCAGTTCCTTGGTTCACTGGGTGGATCTGAAATAACACATTTTCAAAAAAGTTAATTTATGAAAATAAGACCCATATTCATTAATGGGTGTAATATTAACTTTTTTCAATTTTATTTTTGATCTAATTTAGTTAAAGAAATTTTGTGCTGTTTGGCCTAGATGTCCAGTATACAGTATGTTGTACTACTTGTAATTCTACCATCACTCAAATGATGCCTGGCTACAGCTCATAATACATATCCTGTTCAGTTCACTTCCTGCAGTTTGGTTGAAACAGTGTTAAGTCATGCTCTCACTGTAGTTGGTTTGATACACATCTAAATGCAGCTACTGTATTCAACTACCTGAAATGGACCTCCCCAAAGGGGGTTCACATCAGAGTTTGATTAAAAAACACTAAAAATAGGTGAATGTCTCCTAAAATGCAGTTTTTGTAACAGTTTTTTAGTTTTATGTTAGACCTACCAAATGGATATCTGGCAATCATTTTTTCAGAGTAGATTGGCTCTGAAATTCCAAAGCGATTTTCAGCACGTACTCGGAACCCATATTCCTTGCCAGGGGTAAGCTTTACCACTCGGCAACTGGTCTTTGTGCAAGAGGCTACAGCAGGGACCCAGTCACCTCTGCTGACATCACATTTTTCAACAACATAATTAGTGATATTGCTACCACCATCTTCAGTTGGTGAGTTCCATGCAAGAGTGCAGGCATCAATGTCCACCTCAAGAATTTCCAGAGGCCCCTCTGGCGGACCAGGGATATCTAAAGGAAAAATTATATATATATTTTAGAGATAAATATATTTATAATGTACATTGTTGTGAATACATTGTTCTTTAATGGTAACTTACCCATGATGATAATTCTGAGTATTTGGTTGACCTTAGAAATGCTATTCTCAGCAGTAAGACTGTAATAACCACTGTCCTTCCTTGAAGCATCCTTAATCATTAGTGTGGATGAGGACAATGTTTTTTGCACAGAAAGACGATCAGATGTAACCACATCGTCACTTCCTCTTTTCCAAGTAGTGACTGGAACAGGTTTGCCAGATACAAGTGCTTCAACCTTCAGCTTTGTTCCTGCCTTTGCTGTGACCACTTCAGGCACGATAATCTTTGGTGCCACTGAAACATGAATAGTAAAATAAATATATTCATAGTGTTCATCATAGGAGGTAATGATTATAAAAACATAAAAGTGTTATATTCAAAATGTAAGTATTTTATTAAGATACATACTCAGCTGCTCTTTGACTTCAAAAATTCCTTCAGCCTCTCTTGGCAGACTGCATCCAATAGAGTTTCTTGCAGCAACCCTGAATCTATATTTTGTATTTTCTTTTAGACCAACAACAACAATGCTTAAGTCTTTTACAACTGAGTATGATGTCCATTTGTCCTCAGGTTGACCAGCCTCCTGGTAATCAACTATGTAGCCATTAATCTTAGATCCACCATCTCTCAGTGGTTTTAGCCATCCAAGCATTGCACTGTTCTTTGAAATTTCCAAGACATCCATCTTTTTAGGTGGATCTGGTTCACCTTTAATTAAAAATAGATGAAATATAATTAATTGTATTGTTATAAACAGGAACAGCATTCCCTATACAGTATGCAGTATATGGCAACTTACTCATGGGATCTACAGCCAAATAGGATTTTGGAGAGTCTTTTGGTACCCCAATACCATACTTGTTGACTGCCGTGACCCTGAAGTAGTATTCAGTTCCTGGAGTTAGGTTTGTGATTTTAAAGCTTGTTTTCTTTAAGTCATTGGTGCAATTTGTCCATGTCTTCCTATCTACTTCACGCTTCTCAACAATGTAATTAAGGATTGGACTGCCACCATCATTTTCTGGAGGTGACCATGAGAGTTGGCAAGATGTCTTTGTGACATCATTTGCTTCCAGTACACCCACAGGTCCAGGAGTATCTGTTTAATGTAATGTGTTAATATGTTATTGTGTGTCCTAATTTTTAAGGTACTAAAGAAATAACAATAAAAATGATATTGATAAAGAAAATAATCCTATGTTTTATCCTATTTTACCCTTTAATCTTATAATTAATAATTGTTGTTTAGCTATGCATGAATAATTTAATCAGATGTAATAATATATTAAATATTAAGTTTTATTTAACATACCCAAGACCTTGACGCGAACAAATACAGCTTTCTCTCCTGAAGGATTTGAGAGTGTCAGTGAGTATTTTCCAGAATCTTCACGTGTGCTCTCAGGTATAACAAGAAAGGTCATTGTATCAATGTGGTCCACATGACCTTTCCTGACAACATTGTCAATACCAACGCGTTTCCATGTCACTTTGGGTGATGGTCTTCCTCTGATTGTAGCAAATAGTCTTATGGGACAACCTGCTCTTACACTGAATCCCTTTCTCAAACTGGCATCCAGATCAATCTCTGGCAATTCTGAAATAAAATAATATGTAAATAATTTAGGTATATTGAACATATATGTAATTCTTTACTTACATTGAGGAAGATGAGAATGCATATTACCATGAATCTCTTTTGGCATCACAGCATCTTTAAGTTTTGCTGGGCGACCCATTCCAACTTGATTTTGTGCAGATACACGGAATTCATATTGCTTCCTCTCATCCAAATTGAGCATTGTGAATTCAGTGAGAACAAGTTGTCCAGTAGTATTGCATTTTGACCAGCCTTCTTCTGGATCTCGCTCTTGTTCACCTTCCATTTCAATCTTCTCTCTCATTTCAACCAAATATCCAATGATTGGAGCACCACCGTCATACACTGGCTTGGACCAGCCAAGTGTAATTGAAGTCTTTGTACTGTCCACCACTTTCAGACTGCCAGGAGGACCAGGAGGCTCTGAAATAGTCACAAATTCATATATATTTTTGCTCTTTATCATAAAGTATTTAAAAAAAAATCTAATATGAATGATTATACTAGTAAAGCAGATCAATAAAAAACGTATATATATATATATATATATAGATATATATTATATTTTATATATATATTACATATATATATATATATATAAAATATATATTATATTATATTATATATATTATATATTATATATATTATATACCAATTGGATCCTTTGCAACAACTGGTCTTGACGGTTTGCTTGGTTCTCCCAATCCGACCTCATTTTCAGCTTTAACACGGTATTGATATTCATGGTTAGGAATCAAGTTGGTTACTTTCATGCGCCGCTCACTGATGGGACTTTTTGTAACTGGTACCCATTGCACAGCACGTTTCTCTTTTCTTTCAAGGATGTATCCGGTAATGGATTTTCCGCCATCATTCTGAGGAGGAGACCATATCACGGTCATCTCATCCTTGCCAATTTTGGTGACCTCTGGTGGATCAGGTGGACCAGGTCTGCTGTACTGTGTTTTGGCTATAACAGGCTTGCTCTCCATTGGAGGACCTGTTCCAAGTTTGTTTTCTGCTCTAATCCTAAAGATGTACTCATTACCTTCCACAAGGCGAGTCACATTACAGTGATTAGTGACAACATTAGCAGAATATGTAGACCAAACCATTCTTCTAGTTTCACATTTTTCTAGAATATAGCTATCAACTTCACATCCACCATCATCCTCTGGAGGATCCCACACAACTCTGCATTTGTCAGTGGACACACCAGTGACCCTTACATCCCTGACAGGTCCTGGTATGTCCAAAACACTTATATTTGCATATGCAGTGAAACTTCCAGCAGAGTTTGTGGCAGTGATTACATATTTCCCAGTGTCAGATCGTTTGGCTTTAGTCATAAGGAATTTTGAATAATCTGCTCCAGTGTCAATGGTGACTCTTGGGTTATCTTCTGTAGCCTTGTCCTTCACCCATTTTACCTCAGGTTGTGGCTTTCCTCTGAGGGCTGCCTCAAGCCTGACTGATTCACCAGCTTTAACCACAATAGTACCAGCAAATTTGAGGTCAATAACTGGTTTCTGAATTTCTTCTTTGACAAGAACATCAGATGTCTTCACCCAGTTGCTTTCTCCACCATCATTTGTTGCCTGAACTCGAAATTGATATATATGGTTCTCAGCACATTTGTCTGCCATAAAGAATGTATCTTTGATTTTGCCATCATGTAAGGGTTCCCATTTCTCAGCATCCTTTGCTTTCTTTTCCAGAATGTAGGCTAAATTTGGACTGCCACCATCATAATCTGGTCTTCGCCATCTCAGGAAAACAAAGTTCTTGCCAACATCAGCTACATGGAAATTCTCTGGTTCACCAGGTTTCTGAAGTGGATCAATAGCAAGTATAGGTGTTTTGGTTTCTGTTGCTTGTCCAGGACCACACTTATTCTCTGCAGATACACGGAACAAATATTCATGATTCTCCAGGAGTTTTGCCTTTACTTTGCGGTTGGTGCAGTCTGAAGAGATCATTGACCAAGTTCTGCTGCTTGGCTCGCGACACTCAACAATGTAGTTTGTAATCTCAGTGCCTCCATTGTCCTCAGGAGCATCCCAGTTCACCATGCATGCATTTTTGGTCACATATGTCAATTTAAGATTCGTGCAGGGTCCAGGTCTGTCCAGTACAGTTACAGTTATAGTAGCTGAGGCTTCTCCACCATAATTCACAGCCTTAAGAACATACTTTCCATGATCTGATCTGGTTGCTTCCTTGATACGCATATGTACTACAGGAAAGTTATTTGTGAGAGTAGTACGCTTATCTTTTTCCAAAACTGTCTCTCCTCTGGTCCAGGTAATCTCAGGATCTGGTCTTGCCTTCACATACCCAGTAATATTAATGTTGTGTCCTACACGTACAGTCACATGTGTACGGCATGTCACATCCATCTCAATCTCTGGGGGAATGAGGATATCTTGAGCAATAACTGATTCTGGGATTTCTCTTGTCTCGCCATCTCCAATCATGTTTACAGCTCGAATACGGAACCTATATTCAGTGCCTTCAGTTAGTCCCTTGACTCTATATGCACATTGTTTAATCAAATCATCTTTGTTAACTTTATCCCATTCACCACCAGCTTTCTGCCATTCAACAATATATCCCAGGATTGGGCTACCTCCATCTCTTGTAGGCTTTATCCAGACTAAATCAGCAGAATTACAACTATAATCCTTAATTTTTGGATTAACGGGAGGTCCAGGAACTGTAATAGGCCTGCAGGGTTTGGCTGTGTCAGAGATAGGTGAGGGTCCACTAAAGCCAGCAATATTTTCAGCAAATACTCTAAACTCATAATCATTACCCTCAAAAAGTCCAAGCACTCTGAAGCGGAGTTCCTTGCATGGTATCTTATTCACTCGAATCCATTTGCCTCCTTTATGTCTACGCTCAATAATGTAGCCAGTAATAGGACTGCCACCATCGTACAATGGCATTGTCCAACCTAGAGTAAGCGCATCCTCAGAAATCTCAGATGCAATAGGTTTTCCTGGATGACCAGGTGGCTCAAATTGGTGCTTTGCCACAGTTGGTGCACTTTCAAGAGGTGCACCAATTCCCATTTTATTTTCTGCACGGATTCTTACAACATATTCAACACCACTCTGTAAACGAGAAATCTTAAGTCGTGTCGCAGTACTGCCAGAGCTAACTCCTCCCCAGGTTTCCTTATTAGATTCCTTCTTTTCAACAATATAATTCATGACCGGGCTTCCACCATCATCTTTTGGAGGACGCCAATCAATGACCATGGAATCTGGAGTTACTTCTAGGATGTTAACTGGGCCTATGGGTGCAGCAGGGACATCAAGTACTGTGACATTCAGAGAAACAGTCTTACTTCCTGCAGGGTTAGATACTGTGAGAATATAGTTTCCAGTGTGATTTCTTGTGCATTCAGCAATGCTCAGAACAGTCGAAAAGTTGTCTGTGTCAATCTTGGTATTTCCTTTGCTTTTAATTTCTTCACCATCAATGATCCATTTTGCAGTGGGAACTGGGATGCCTCTCATGATTGCAGGAAGCCTGATAGTGCTTCCAGCCTTCACAATGATTCCATCAATAAGTTTTGCATCAACCTCAACAAATGGAGGCACTGCAAACAAACAAAAACAGGGTATTTTAGTAGTGTGAAATGAATATTAATATTATTATAAGGAAATTGAGAAAAAATTACCAAGCTTTTCTTGGCAGAGCACTGGCACAGTGGTGTCTGGTCGGCCAAGACCAATTGCATTCTCTGCCTTCACACGGAATCTATAGGTTTTTCCCTCTTCTAGTCCTGTCACATGACATTCAGGGATGCTTACAGTGTTGAATACAATCCAATCTCTCTCGCCCTCTTCTTGATACTCAACCAAGAAACCAGTGATGTCACTTCCTCCTGTGCGGTCAGGCCAGTTCCACTCCAGCCACACCTCTGTTTTATCAACATCTACATGATGCAGGTCCTTTGGTGGACCAGGTGGGACTAAAGAACACAAAATTTATACTTTCAATCACAGTTCATCTTAGCTCATGATATCACACATATCCAGCAACACATATCCTCTGTTCATACTTACACAGTGGGTTCATTGCCTTCACAGGTTTAGTTGTCACAACGTATTCACTTCTGCCAAACTGATTTTCAGCAGCCACACGGAACATGTATGATGTGCCTTCCATCAAATGTTTGGCCTTAATGCTTCGTTTTTTGGATGTTGCGCAGACAGGCACCCACTGTGCAGAAGCAACATCCTTCTTCTCCACCACAAAGTTAGTGATGCGTACACCACCATTATCTTCTGGATCTTTCCAGGAGAGTTGAGCTGAGTCACTTCTAACATCTGATACCCTCAAATTTTGAACTGGGCCAGGTTTGTCTAGCAGATATCAAAAAGAGGTGTCATTTTAACAAAACAGGAAAAGATGTATTCTTATTGATTAGCAGTGTTAGGTGAATAAATTTTGATAGACATGATTTAGATAATATGCACGAGATATATATTTTTTTCTAATAAGTATACAACACATTAGGACTCATAAGATATTAAGAACCATAGGAAAGGAATTTGCCCAAATTTAATTTCAACCCAACTTATTTATTTAGTAGGTTCTGAGGTACAAATTTATTCTTATTAAATCTACATTCCACATACCAAGTGAGGAGAAACATAAATAGTTATTCATTTATAATTATTTATTATATATATGAACAAGATGCAAAAGATACAGTTTTTGAAGTTCTGCTTGCTCAAGCAGATTGTGTGATTGAGGGAATGCGTACCTAATACAAGCACAGTACATGTTGCTGTCTTGGATCCAGCTGGGTTTTCTACAGTGAGTGTGTAGTCTCCACAATCCCCTCGGTTACAGTAGCGCATCTCAAGCTTGGTTCTTACACCAGAAGTCTCAATTTCTGCTCTTGGAGGTACCTCAATATCATTTTTCTTCCATGTGACCTTGGGGAAAGGCATACCCTTGATTCCAGCCACAATTTTTATGTGAGTTCCTGCCATGGCTTTAAGCTCACGAGGCATGCCCATATCCAGCAGAAGCTCTGGAGGCTCTGGACAAGGAAAAAAATAAGTGGTTTTACATATTTAACATTTCACACAATGAACCCTACATTTAATTATTAACAGGATGTTCAGACTAACCAAGTCTGTCTTGTGCTTGAATAGGCTCAGGGACATTCGCAGGATCAGATTCCCCAGCTGCATTCACTGCTTTCACTCTAAACCGGTACAACATTCCATCTTCAAGGTTGATTATTTTGAATGATGTTTCTGGGCATGACTCAGGAGTCTGATTAACTTGTATCCATTCTTCATCTCCAGCTTTCTGGTATTCAAGCAGGTAGCCTAAGATTTTGCCTCTGCCACAGTCCTTTGGTGGCTCCCAAGATAGAGTGACTGAGTTCTTTGTTTTATCAATTGCCATTGGCCTTACTGGTGGGCTAGGAATCACTGTATGGATAGGAAAAGTACAATTTGATGTTAAATATGTTATAATATTGCCCCATAAAGTTAAGAGAAATATCCTAACCACATACCAATAGGATCTTTGGCAAAGACAGGCTTTGAGGGTGGGCTGGGATCACCAACCCCAATAACATTCTCTGCCATGACACGGAACTCATATTCACAACCTTTGAGAAGATCCGGAACCCAGTATTCTGCTTTAGGGAAGATGCGGTCAGTTCCAGCACAAACCCATCTGTTTGACATTGTTTCTTTCTTCTCAACAATGTAGTTTGTTATTGGTTTTCCACCATCAGCTGGTGGTTCCCAGGAAATCAGAGCTGTGTCTTTGTAGACCTCTTTCACCACTGGCTGCTTAGGCGCATCAGGCACCTCTGTGTTTGGTAGACACAGTGGGGTGGGGAGTACAAATGTACATTAGTAAAATTACCATCTCAAAGCAAGTGAAAACTTTTCTGGAAAAACATCTACTTACTGAAAACATCCCTTGCTTTTGTCTCGGCAGACAGCAATGGGTCACTTATGCCATGGATGTTCTGAGCACAGATTCTAATAATGTACTCTCTGCCCTCAATTAGTTTGGGTACTCTACATGTTGTTCTAGTGCAGGACTCTGTGACAGGCATCCAGAGATCCCTGTTGCTATCCCTCTTTTCAACAATGTAATTAGATACAGCACATCCGCCATCATCCAGTGGTGGTTTCCAAGAAATGACCATGTGATCCCTGAAGATTTCTTCAAAGATAACAGGGCCCTCTGGAGGCTGTGGTCGATCTGAAAATATTTATACGCATATATATAACTTAATATTCAGAAAATGGATTGGATTGACCATTATAAGAGCAAAATAAAAATCTGGCTAATAAAACCAAAGGTCCAAAACTCACCAACAACAATAACTGTGCATTTGCCCTTCTGTATGCCAGTTGAGTTCTCCACAACCACAGAATATTTACCACTGTGATCACGCTTAGCTTTTTCAATAGACAAACACAAGGTCTTCTTAGTGCTGGTGAGCATAATCTCATCATTTGCTTGAAGTTCCTCATCATTTTTAAACCATTTGATTGTTGGTGTTGGTTTCCCTGTATAACGACCTTGAAGAGTGCAGGGATGCCCAACACGAACTATAAGTGTGTCACGGAATTCCAGATTAAGTGTAGGTGGCTCTAAAATTGAATTATAAAAAAGAATTTTAAAAATCATTTTAATCATATGTTATTTTACAACTGCAATGTCACATTATTTCACATTCAATATTATTTGTAACATTATTATTTGTTTGTAACTTACCAAGCTCATCCTTGCATGTAATAGGTTTAGTGCTGAATGATGGCTTGCCTTGGCCAATTTGATTTACAGCACTGACACGGAATTCATATGTAGAGCCCTCTTTGAGACCCTCATGAACAAATTTACGATCCATTAGCTTGTTGTCAGTTGCAACACGGGTAAAGTTGTCCTTTCCTATCTGACGGACTTCAAGAACATAGCTTGTCACATCCGCACCACCATCATACTTTGGTGGTCTCCATGCTAAGCTAATTGAATCTTTTGTAGCAGCTGTTACCTCCAGATCCTCTGGACGCTCAGGGACCGCTGCAGAAAAATAAA
The DNA here is from genome assembly GCA_030068235.1 of Notoglanidium macrostoma. Lineage (NCBI taxonomy): Eukaryota > Metazoa > Chordata > Actinopteri > Siluriformes > Auchenoglanididae > Notoglanidium > Notoglanidium macrostoma. The sequence goes on along the minus strand of JAQQZR010000035.1, from coordinate 23,185,815 downwards.
TAAATCAATATGTGAAGAGACAAATCTGAGTGTGAAATATCATGTAATTATTTATGGATTTGTATTCATACAACATTTATTTATCCACAGAAAAAGACTTACAAATAGGATCCTTAATAAGAACTTCTGATGCAGTCTCAATAAATGGGCCTCTTCCAATTATATTTTCAGCAGCAATTCTGAAGAAGTAAGCTTTGCCATCGATAAGACCCTGAACCACAGCATTATGTCTGGTCACAGTGTATGTTACTGAAGTCCAGCCTCTGCGGTCAGATTCTCTTTTTTCTATTATGTAATTGGTGATGGCTGAGCCACCATCATCCTCAGGTGATGACCATGTCAGCTTGCAAGAGTCAGTAGTCAGATTTATACCAGAGAAAGGCTGACTGACAGGTCCAGGAACATCTAAAAAAACAAACAAACAAAAACAGGTTTGCAGTATTTTGTCCTAAACATCACATTCTATTCTATTCTATTCGATTCTATTCAAGTCCATGATTGTTTTCATCATGAACTGAATACTTACCCAGCACTTCCACAATTACTGCTTTCTTCCTTTCTCCTCCTTCATTCTTGGCAGTGAGAGTGTAAATACCTTGTTGATTTCTTTTGCAATTTTTGATGACCAGAGAAGAGCTGATAGCAGTAGTTTCAACAACAGCCTCTTTAGGCATATCACCATCATCTTTGTTCCAAATAATTTCTGGGGCAGGTTTGCCAGATACATAAGCAATAATACGGATTACACCACCAGCATGAACAGTAATCTTCTCCTTTACAGTTGCATCCAGGTCCACTTCAGGGGGAACTAAAAAAAACAATATATGTTTGGAATTTTATTTCTGTTAGACTGTTGTCACACATACCTATAAGGAAATAAGCTAAAATATTAAGTAGAGAAATAAGATTTACAATACATTAGAACTATAACAGAAGCCTAAAACAGAAACATCATTGTAAATAAAATATCAATCAGATCTAATCTGAAAATCAGACATAATTCTACTGTACTAGCATGAAAGACCATTTTTTCTGTCATCATATTCTTCAGTGGCTGGAATACTCATTAATAGTGTTAATTTATTCGTACTTGTTCTATCCTTGACCTCAATCACTTCCGTTACTTCACCAGGGTCACCAACTCCTGCAGCATTTACTGCTCTTACTCTGAATCTGTAAAGTCCAAGTTCTTTGAGTCCAGGAACAACAAACTTAGTGCCTCTAATCTCCCTGTCTTTAGCCTACAGAGAAACAAATAGAATTTCATTCAAAGGAAGTGTTAATGTTTATTTACATTAAATAAATATTTTGCAAGAATTTTAGTCATTATATGCTTGAAATGTGCATTTAATTACCTTCTCCCATTCATCCTTTCCTTCTTCTTTGTATTCAACAAAGTATCCTGTGATCTTAGATCCACCATCAATCAGTGGAGGAATCCATTCAAGATCAACAGTTGATTTGGTGCAGTCTGTTACCTTTGGCATTGGGGGTCCTGGAGGAGCTGTAAGAAAAATTATATTTCATAAGAATGTATTTTTGTAATCAATTGTTAGAACCTGTTATTGATACAGAAACTTGAACATACCAATTGGATCTCTAGAAACAACAGGATCTGATGGCAGACTTGGAAGTCCACAACCAGCAGCATTAATGGCAGTAACACGGAACTGGTAGGTAGCTCCTTCCAAAAGACCAGTCACAATATGGGAAACACCAAGGGGCCTGATTCTAATGGGTTCACGGTTCACTTTAGTCCAACGTTTTGATGTAGTTTCCTTCTTCTCCAGCCAATAGCCAGTAACTGGAGAGCCACCATCATATTCTGGCTCCTCCCATTCAACAGTCATGGAATCAATAGTGACTTCTGAGACAGTTGGCTTGTTACATTGACCAGGTACAGCTGTTGCAGATGAGTACATTGAAATTTAATTAGATAAAACAGAGCCTTTAAAAAGTGCCTTTAATCCTACATTTACACTAGCAATCAACAAGTGACCATTCATGTGACTGACTTTTCTAAACTTAGTGTCATTTAACTAAAGACTGTTTAGGCAAAAATAGGTCATCAAAGTGAAAAAAAGTGAAATACTTACTGAATACATTTCTTGCTTTCTCAGGCTCACTATAGAGTGGTGGTCCAACACCGTATTGGTTCTGAGCCATAATACGGAACTCATATTCATGTCCTTCGGTTAGCCTCTGAACTGTATAAGCACACTCCTTAGGATCACTAGATACATGCACCCATGTCTTTCTGCTGTCCTCACGCTTCTCGATGACATAGTTTGTGATTTTGGACCCACCATCATCTGTAGGTGGATTCCAAGACAGTCCAATCCTTTCAGCAAAAACCTCCTCGATTTTGACTGGTCCAACTGGTGGCCCGGGTCGGCCTACAGACAAACAAAATAATAATTTAGTCACATAAATCACAAATCAGTATCTCTATTAAATTACTATATTAAAGTGATATACAAAGATCTCTATCTATGTCTTATAATTGATTTAAAAAAATAAATAACAAAATACACAAACCCAAAATGGTAAGTTTGATATCCTTGGAAGCCTTTCCAAGGCTGTTAGTAGCTGTTAGTGTATAAATTCCACTGTCATCTCTCTTGGATTGCTGAATTACCAGACTGCATTTGTCATCAGAGACAAGTTTATTGATATGCTGATCATATTGTACATCAAACTTTTCATCAGGCTTGTCAAATGTGGCTTTTTGCCAAATGAGTGATGGGAAGGGACAGCCCTGGATCCTGGCAAGTATGTTGACATCAATTGTTTCTGCAGTCTCCAAAGATTCTCTAAGATCAATGGTTGGAGCACCTGAAACATTAAATATAACGAGTATGCATTCATTTTAGACACAGATGTAAATCCTTTTAGGTAATAAGCACAAAATACTCACAGGTCTGGTCCTTGATAATTATTGGTCCAACAGTAGCAGAGGGTCTGCTTGGACCAGCTTCATTCACTGCTTTGACACGGAACTCATATTCACCACCCTCGTTAAGGTCTTCAACAATAAAGGTTGTCTCTTCGACATCCCTTTTATTGCACTGTTTCCAGGTCTCCTTTTGTGGACCACTGGTGTCCCAGCTCAGCCGCTCAATAATGTAATGTGTTACTGGTGCACCACCATTATTTTTGGGAGGCATCCACGTTAGAGTCACTGTGTTCTTGGTGACAAGGTTTATCTTGACCTTTGTTGGAGGATCAGGAGGATCTAAAAAAAAAAAAATAACCAGACATTGCAATGTAATTAGGTTAAATCTAGAATACTTTGCAGTATATTTTTATTTAGGGAGGATATAATTTTTTTTTATTTCTAACTTACAAATGGGATCTCTTGCCCTTGCTGGTTCTGTGGTCTCAGTGAATGGTCCCATTCCAAGACGATTCTCAGCACGAACTCTGTACAGGTATTCCTGACCCTCAAGAAGGTCAGGCACCACAAAGGCCATATTGGCACAGGCTGCATTTACTATTGTCCAGGCCTTTCCACTGACAGCCTTTTTTTCAATAAAGTAGCTTTTAATCCTCTCTCCACCATCAGTATCTGGGAGTTTCCAGATAAGCCGCATTGTAGATCTGGTAATGTCAGTAACTTTGAGATCCTTGGGTGCTCCAGGAACATCTGTTAAAAAACAAACAAATCATATATATTCTAGAAATGAACATGCCTTACTCAAATAAAATGTTGGCATTTGCAGGATTTGATAAAAAGAACAAACTCACCAATCACAATGACTCTGATATTAATATGTTTCTGTCCAGTTTTGTTCTTTGCTGTGACAGTATATCTGCCAGAGTGAGCTCTCAAGCTCACAGGAATTGTTAAAACAGAGGTAGTATCAGTAGATTCCACCTAATCACAATAGAGAAAGGGGGGGAGAAAACTTTTATTGTAATTATATGAATACATATGTGTCCAACACAAGCAAGGGAGTTAGGGTCAGATCACAGGGTCAGCCATAATATAGCGTCCCAGGAGGAAAGAGGGTTAAAGTTCCAATAACAAGAGCTAAGTGATGCCCATTTTGACCCTTTAACCACTCTCCCACCACTACCCATAAAACCCTAGTTAACTTGTAAAAAAAAACAAAAAAAAAACAATTTTTGTAAAGGTGCAAAACAATGATCAAACATTCAGTTGTGATACCTGTGAATCAACTGGCAAGATATGAAGACGATCTTTCTTCTCTGTCTTTGCTTTGCCATCAAATTCCCAAGTAACCTTGGGAACAGGACGCCCAGTAATAGTTACTGGGATTTTAATTGGAGAGCCAGCACCGATACAGTGTAATTCCTCAGCACGGATATCCATAAATATCTTTGGCTCAGCTGTGGAGTTAAAAATTACACCGTGTTAAAAAATGAAAAGAAAGTATTTGAATTCAGACTGAAATCTAGTTTTACATGGAAAACTTACTGTGACAGTCCTCCATGAGAACCTCTGTGGTTCTAGGACTTGGCTCAGACTCGCCAATATCATTTACTGCAATAATTCTAAATCTGTATTTTTTGAGTTCCTGGAGATTTGGAACGGTAAATTCAGTAGTAGGATGAAGATTATCTGTGTCATTCACCCTTGCCCAGTCAGATGTGCCCTCATCTTGGATCTCAATTATGTAACCTTTGATTGGTCTGCCACCATCTTTAACTGGTGGGGTCCATGTCAGTGTGACACTACGCTTGGTTTTGTCAGCAACTATAGGAGCTGCTGGCATGCCAGGTGGAGCTAGAGTACACAAACAAAGAAAGAACATACATTTGTTACATACATAAACATGTATGTATGTATGTATGTATGTATGTATGTATAGAAATATGTTACAAAAATTTATACTGTAATTCAGCTTACTGAGAGGATCCGTAGCAAAGGCTGACTGAGAGACAGCACTTGGGGGGCCTATTCCTGCAGCATTGCAAGCCATCGCTCGGAATTCATACTCAATTCCCTCAATGAGACGTGTAACCTGAAATTCCCAGCCTTTCATGCCACGTTTTGACACCAGGGTCTTATTTACTTTAGCCCAGTAGGTGGTGCCTTTTTCACGCTTTTCCAGCCAATAGCCAATGATCATAGATCCACCACAATCCATAGGAGGCTCCCATGTTACTAGCATATCAGTCTTAGAATATTCTGCTATAGCAACTTTTTCTGGGGGACCAGGTAGGGCAAATGGATCCTTTATTTGAACTTCCTCTGTTTCACAGCCATCGCTTATTCCATACTTATTCTCAGCTTTAACTCTGAACATATAGTTTCCACCAGTTACAAGGTCCCACACCTACAATATATAAAGTAATGGGCTTAATTTAGTAGTTACACTAATGCCAGTATCTCAGTTAATTAATGACAATTTATCTCTGTTTTTATTTGCTTACCCCATATTTTTTCTCTACGATGGTGTTAGTAACCTGAACCCATTCAGCTTTCTCAAGATCCTCAACATTAAGGTCTTTCATCTCAACAATGTAGTTGGTGAGCTCACTGCCACCAGTATCCAGTGGTGCATCCCAGGTCAGCTGGCAGGATTTGGCTCGGATATTTGAAACTACAACATTTCTTGGTGGTGTTGGTCGATCTAATAAAACATTATACAACAATTATGCAACTGCACAGTTTAAATTTAAATATTAAAGGAATGATTCTAGCTAAACTTACCCAGCACCTCCACTGTGATGGAATGGCTTAATGACCCAAGGCGATTTGAGGCAGTCACAGTGTATGTTCCCTTTTCTAGCCTTGAAATAGCTGGGATAGTGAGTTTGGTGTGTTCTGTGAGTCTGTCAATCACTTTGGTCTCAAACAGGACTCTCTCAGTGGGCTTTTGAATAACAACATCATCTTTTAACCATTCCACCTTTGGCATTGGAAGACCTGTGATTTCAACAGGAATCTCAACTGGCTCATTCTTCCTTGCTCTAATCAAGTCACCCTTGAAGTGCTTCATCATGTGCAAACTTGGAGGAACTGTAAAAACAATATTTGACAATGCATATTGTAAAGTACCTTACAAAGAGTATGAAAATGTCTTGTATTGAAAGAGTAGACCACCCACAACTGGACAAACCTTCATCATCCTGAATCACAACAGTCAAGAGTATAGAAGGTTCACTTTCACCAATGCTATTAACAGCCTTTGCACGGAACTCATACATATGAAGCTCATCCAGATTCTCCACAGTCAGTGTCAGGGCAGTGCACAAGTCTTTGGAAACAGGCTGGAAAGCAGGCTGACCTTGACGTTTCTTTTCAATGATGTAGCCAATTATTGGACTACCACCATCATTTCGAGGTGGCTTCCATGTAAGAGTAATGGATGACTTAGTTCTTTCTGTGTAGTTGAACTTCTCAGGATAGGTTGGTGGACCTAATATTAAATAAAAGCACCCTTTATCAGTGTAGTTTTCTTGTTTAAGCAATTACATTTTGATCTATATAAAATCACATTACCTTGTGGATCAACTGCACAAATAGGTCCAAGATCAACTGGTGGTCCACAACCATATTTGTTTTTGGCCACAACTCGGAAGATGTACTCCTGTCCTTCAAGGATACCTACAATTTCACATTTGGATGCGACTGTTTCAATAGGCTGTCGAAATGTGTGCATCTTTGGCTCTCTTCTTTCAACAATGAAGCCAGTCAAATCGCTGCCACCGTCATCATCAGGATCAGACCAGTTCAGAATCATTAATTTTCTAGTCACTACTACAGGCTTGAGTTCAAGGACAGGCCCAGGAACATCTGAATAAACAATGTTAAGAGAATGGCTTTGTTATGTATGTTATTGCTATAAACCAATATAAACTACCTAAACAGTGAAGAGTTGGGTAGTTACGAGTTCAAAAGAACAAAATAGCAATTCTCACCCACAACTTCAACCCTAGTCCATGCAGATTTGATAGCACTTGGGTTTGCAGCAATGATCTGGTATTTGCCACCGTCACTTCTTTTTGTGCTCTTGATGATAAGAGTGCTGTCCTGTCCTACTTCCTCTATTTCCACACGCTCTTTGTCAGGAGTTGCATCATCCTTTTTCCATGAGAGTGATGGTTTTGGTCTACCTTTTACATGTGCAGGGACCTTCAGCATCTCTCCAGCTCTTACAATAAGACCATTCTTCACTGATATATCAAGTTCAATTACAGGCACCTCTGTTATGGGAAATTAACAACACAGACATAAGCCTAGTCTTAAAATTTCACTTCATAATATCTCCCATGTTTTTCATATTAAACATTGTTTTTCTTTATTTTATACCTGCTGGATTCCTCACAATGACAGCATCTGTCATACCAGGAGCACCTTCACCAGCAGAGTTGACTGCCAGCACTCGGACATTGTACTTAGCTCCTTCTCTGACACCATACACAGTGAACGTGTGGGTCTTCCAAGGTCTCTCTGTGGCTCGTGACCAGTCCTTAGATCCAGCAATTACCTTGTCAACCTGGTAGCCAAAAATGTCTGCACCACCATTGTCTGCTGGAGGTTCCCATTCAACTGTTATTGAATGGTCTGTGGTGTCAACAACGTGTGGAATTGGTGGACCCGGTGGCACTGAAAAAAAAGAATTTAACTTTATACAACAAACAGTTAAAGTAACTGTGATTTAAAACAGTACTTTTAACATTTATTTGAGAGATGTGATCCAATTGACTTACAGATGGGAGCCTGGGCTGTTTTTGGATCAGATGGTGGACTGAACCTTCCACATCCAGCTACATTTTCTGCACAGACCCTGAAAATGTATGTCAAGCCTTCGAAAAGACCTTCTACTTTTATTTCCAGTGCATTAATTATGTTGCGATTAACTCGTGCCCAGTGTGTACTGTTAATTTCTCGTTTTTCCACCCAGTATCCTTCGATGGGGCTCCCATTGTCATTGGGTTCATTCCAAGTAACAACCATGCTATTAGCTGTAATGTCCTTAATTTCAGGTTTCTCAGGTGCCTCTGGGGGATCTGAAATATGGAAAATGTTAAAATACCCTAAAAGACTACGCATCAAGAATTTCAAAATATGTACTGAAAAATTTAAATAATGTTGACTACCAAATGGATTCTTGGCAATGACAGGTTTGGAGATACATGGTTTTCCAGGACCAAATCTGTTCTCAGCAGTAACTCTGAAAATATACTCCTTTTTTTCAATCAGTTTTGTCACTGGGTACTTGCAACCTCTGAGAGTTGATGTCACAGTAACCCATCCAGTGTCAACCTTAGAGTTGTCTTTCTTATCCAATACATAATTTAAGACCTCACTGCCACCATCATCTAGAGGAGGCTCCCACGTGCAAAGGATAGAATCTTTTCTGACCTCCTCAAATCTGAAGTTGACTGGAGGTCCGGGAGTATCTGGAATATATAAACAAAAAAAATCAATGAGTTTGAATCTCCAGTACATTAATAAAATTAAAATAATCCAACTTAATAATCCAAAGCCCCTGTAAGACTATATAGAAATCACATGAATTAAATTTACCAAGAACAATAACTTCACAGGTGGCAGAGGCAACACCATGATCATTCTCCACCTTGATGGTGAAAACACCATGATCGCCTCTGATAGCATCTTTCACAAGAATGGAGGATTCACCCTTCCTTGAGTTATCAATGGTAAGACGCTCATTCAGAGATGGGTGATATTCATCTTCTGGCTCTTCTGGTTCCTCTGCCTCCTCTGCCTCCTTTTCTTTTTCCTTCTTCTCCTGCTCCTCCTTTTCTTTTTCCTTCTTCTCCTGCTCTTCCTTTGTCTTCTCCTCCTTTTTCTCCTTGTCTTCTTCTATTTGTTCTTCCTCTGCCTTCTTTTCCTTCTTCTTTCTAATAGGTTTTTCTGGCCTCTTCTTCAATGCCTCTGGCCTCATGGTTGTATTGTTCCTCGTCCATGTTATTTCCGGATAAGGAAAACCAGAAATGTAGGCAGTCAGTCGGATCTCCTCACCTCGCCTGACACTTAGGCCTGATTGCAAACTGCCACTGAGGAACACTTTGGGACGGTCTGAAATTATTAAGAATAATTAGTTTAAACAAACTGTTATATTGAAAATATAGAAGACAAATTATTGTAGTATAGAACAATTAGACAATTTCTTGTACACACCAACTGCATCAGTGACCTTGACCATTGGAGTGTTACGAGAAGGCTCACTAATTCCTGCTGCATTCTCTGCACGCACACGGAATTGATATTCTTTTCCTGGCCTCAAGCCCTTAACCGTGTAGGACAATACTGGAACAAGGAAGTCATTGCATCTCACAAATTTTTCTTCACCTTTCATCATCTTCTCTAGAATGTAACCCATGATCTTGCATCCACCATCGTACATTGGTGGCTTCCAAGTAAGGGTCACAGTTTCAGAAGTAGGGTTGTGAGTCTCAACATCAACAGGTGGATCAGGTGGATCTGTATATATATATATATATAGAAATATATATAGGATAAAACATAAAGTAAGCAACTATCTTGGCAAATTGGGAATTATAGTATCAATATTCCCTGATATTACTCACGCTTCTGATCCTCAGCAATTACAGGATTACGAAGCTCAATAAACTCGCCACCACCAATTTTATTCACCGCTCTGACACGGAAATAGTATTCTCCATTTTGGATGAGGTCTTTGACAGGCCAGCTCAGTTTGTTCTCACCAGACATGACATTGACATACGTTCTCCTGCCTGCTTCTCTGCGTTGCAGGATATAGTGCAGGATAGGACTGCCACCATCATAGTCTGGAGGTTCCCATGTTACTTTGCAGGAGTTCTTGGTGATATCACTAGCAGCAATTTCCTTGCATGGTCCAGGAAGACCTAGTGATAAAAATAATTTTTAAAATATGGTGCATAATGAAAATTTTATACAGTATAAAATTCAAAGTAGTGCTTAAATACATCGGTAGTTATTTTCTGAAATATTTATGGAATAATGTTGACTGTTCATAATGGCATGCATAATCATACCAATAACTTTAACATTAATTGTCCCGCTGATTGCTCCAAGGCTGTTCTCCAAGGTAACTTTATATTGGCCAGCATCAGCATGCAGACAGCTTGGAATTTCCAAGTGGCACGAAGTGTAATCTGATCTGAATGAAATTCTCTCATCAGCCTTCATCTCCTTGCCATCTTTGTGCCATGTGATCCTAGGTGATGGAACAGCCTTAAAGGGAATTGGGAGGTGCATCATCTCACCCTCTATAACAACAATGTCCTTCGTCTGGAACTCAATAGTAGGGTTGCCTACAAGGATTGTCAGGAACCAGTCAATTAACTCCCCATTCAGTAAGGTCAAATTAAGCTGTTACACTAGTGACAAAGTATAATTAATGAAAACATGAAAAGGATTCAGCTTACAGTCAGAGTCTTTAGCATATACACTTTCAGAGATGTCAGAGGGCTCACTAGCACCAATGGAATTGACAGCACGGACTCTGAAAATATACTGCTTCTCAGGAACAATGCTTTCCTCCTCCCCAGCCCTGTATTTCAGCTCTTTAACTGGACGTGAGTTAATTCTCATCCACTTTTCAGTCCCAGCCTCACAGAGCTCAATGTTGTATCCAGTGACTGGACTTCCTCCATTTCTTTCTGGAGCTTTCCATGCAATAGATATATGGTCCCTGGCTGCCTCAGTTACATGGAGATCCTGAGGAGGAGATGGTGGACCTGGAAAATGTAGAATATAATTTTGATCTAAAAATAGCATGTATCTTGGTATAGGTATATTTAAGTCACTTATTGCACATTCCACAGAAGTCAAATATCCTCCTCAACATACCTGTTGGGTCCTCAATTACCACAATGTCTGTAGGTTCACTTGGGTGACCAACCCCAGCCTCATTCTCAGCAAGGACCTGGAATTGTACCTCAGTGCCTTCAATGACATCAGTGACCCTGTACTTGCAGTCAGGGCCTGATGTCTTTCCCGATTTCACCCAGCGAGTTCCAAGTTTCTCCTTCTTCTCAATGACATACCTAAAAGTTTTAATATATACAGAATTCATTGGCACTGTAGGGGCACCATGATCAACACAATTCTACTCAAGGCATTTTTTAGTATTTGCATACCGCAAGATAGGTCTGCCACCATCATTCTTAGGGGCCTCCCATTTAAGATCAACATGTGTCTTTGACACATCTGTGACAGTTAGAGCATAAGGAGGTCCAGGAGTAGCTAGAAGAGTTAAATGGTTAATAATATCAGAAGACATCAAAACCATCAGCTTTCATTTAAAGAATGTAAAATAAAGATTGCCAAGGGTTTTGGACTTACTGAATGTGTCTTTTGCCAGAACTGAGTCTACAAGTTCACAGTATTCACTAGGTCCAACAGCATTCTCAGCTGCTACACGGAATACATAGAGAGAGCCATCATTCAGTGGAGTGACAGTATATATCAGCTCCTTCACTGTGGTATCCACAACCTGCCAGCCTTTACGTCTCACATCTCTCTTTTCCACAATATAATTGGTAATTGGAGAACCACCATCTCTCTCTGGGGCTGTCCACTTTAGTTCGGCATTGTTACGGGAAATACTAACCACCTCCAGCCATCTTGGTGGTGATGGAGGATCTGATAAGAAAGAAAGTGTTAGCACAGGGTATGAATGTGCATTATTATTATTATTATTATTATTATTATTATTATTATTATTATTATTATTATTACAAATAAAAGGGAAAAAGTATCATAGTAAAAAGTGTAGTTCAAAGATTACAAACATATTATTAAATAAACAGAAAAACTTACTGAGTCTCTCCTTGCAAAGAACAGGATTGCTAGGTTCACTAGGTTCACTCTCGCCCGCAGCATTGACAGCTCTGACACGGAAAGAGTATTCCTGCTTCTCCATTAATCCCTTCAGAAAATATTCAAGAGAAGGTATACCATCTGCCACACGAACCCATTCATCAGTTCCACTCTTGAGAAGCTCAATAATGTAGGACTCAATCTTAGCACCACCATCATGCTCAGGCTTTGTCCATTGCAGGAAAGCAGATGTCTTTGCAACATCCTTAACAGTTGGCTTGCCAGGAGGCCATGGAGGATCTAAAAAAAGTATACATGTTTCAGCCTCTCTTTCCCACACATACACTATATGGCCAAAATTTTAAGCAACTGACCATCACACCCATATGTACATTTTTCAACAGTCCATTCTAGATATCCTAGTCCCCCCTTTACTTAACTGCCACTCTTCAGGAAAGGCTTTCCGCAAGATTTTGAATCATGGTTGTGGGGATTTATGCTCATTCAGCTACAACTGCATTAGATAGGTCAAACTGTAATGCTACACCACACAAAAACATCCTAAACAATTTTGCTTAGGACCACATTATAGGTCTGATGGTCAAACTATCACATGCTTTATTTTACCGATAGGATCCTTGATCATAATCTGGTCTGTCTCTTTGCTTGGTTTGCCCGGTCCAGCAAGATTTTCAGCCAAGACCCGGAACTTACACTTCTTTCTTGTGGGCAAACCTTTTACCCTAAATTCACCAAAAATAGTATAAATATGAAAGCTGTACATTTTTCTATAAACCTGTTACCATGTCTTTATTTTGTGCATTGTAAATTCTTACCTCAAGTTTGTGTCACTGATTGGTACCTTATTGCATCTTATCCACTTATCAGCATCTGGCTCAAATCTCTCAACCCAGTAGCCAGTGATGGGACTTCCTCCATCTTCATCAGGCTCATACCAGGTCAAAGTTACAGCATCCTTAGCAATATCTGATGCCTGCAGTTTGTATGGCGGTCCAGGTGGATCTAATTAAAATATTAGTAACATATATTCATTATCATGTATTTGGGATGGGAAGCAACTATATTTTTTAAAATTCCTGTAAAGATTAATTTAACATACCAAAAGAATATCTGGCAATAATTGGAGCATGTTCAGCTGGTGGACCAATGCCAAATTGATTCTCAGCATAGACTCTAAAGATATATTCTTTGAAAGTCACAAGCTTGGTGGCTTTGTAGTTGGTCTGCTTCACAGTAGAAGACAGCTTGTACCAGATTTCACTGTCTGTAGCTCTTCTTTCAACAATGTAGTTTGTCACCTTTGAGCCACCATCATCTCTGGGTGGATTCCAAGCCAATAAACAGGATTCGCTGGTGATTTCAGAGATATCAAAGGCAGCTGGAGGGCCAGGTTTATCTGTATAAAGGTAAATGTGTATAAGATATTAACGAGAGCTTATTTTTTTCTTTTGAAGATACAGCTTCTTTTATAACATACCCCTGCTCATTAGAACTGGATCTAAATTGTGTCAAAGAGTAGATTTTTCAAAGGGCAGTGTTATGATCCCCAGCTTTAGAAACCAATTAGCTCTTATGTTATATGGAATAATTACAGTACCTAAGATATTGACATCAACAGTTGCAGTTGCACGGCCACTGCTGTTAACTGCCTCAATAATGTATGTTGCAGAGTCATCCCTTTTTGTCTTAGCAATTGACACTGTAGAGTGACCAGGCTTGGTATCAATAGATATTCTGTCGTCTTCCTTAAGGATAAGGTCAGCCTTGGTCCATTTGACTTTAGGTTCTGGTTTGCCTGTGATGTCAGCAGGAAGTTCAATCTTTGTACCAGCCTTTGCAGTTAAGCCTGCCAGAAGTTTTGCATCCAAGTGAATTTCTGGAGGCTCTGTAACAAGTCATAACAAAGGGTAAAGACACTGGTGATCTTACACATGACTATAATACAGAGAGATGATAAAAAAGAAAAGCCGTTCTTTTATTGTACCTTTAGGATCAATGGCCAAGATCTCATCAGTTGCCTTACTAGGTCTACCTGAGCCCAATCTGTTCAGTGCCCTCACACGATAAGCATACCACTGTCCCTCTATCAGACCAGTAACCTCAAGCCTAGGACAGAATAAAAATGATTGGATGATAAGGACTGCGTTTTGTGTCAGTTTATCAAAATATCATGGCAGATAACCATGTGTTTATCTATTTTTTGTTCACTTACTTGAGATCAGGCATTGGGTCTCCACATGGCTCCCACTTGTCAGTGCCTCGTTGGCATTTGTCAACAGTGTAGCCTTTTATTGGAGAACCTCCATCCCATTTTGGAGGTTCCCAAGAAAGGAAGATTTTACTGGAAGACTTGTCTCTCCATTTAAGATTCTCTGGTGGATCCGGAACAGCTGTGCAAAAAAAGTAAGAATTTATTTTGTTTTGCTTGCTGAAAGTGTACTGTATCTGGCTATTGTTATTATCTCATGTTCACTTACTGGCTGGTGAAGACACATTTATAGGTTCGTCAATGTATGCAGGCTCTCCAAGGCCACACTTGTTGCAGGCAATAACTCTAAACAAGTACTCTTTGCCCTCAATAACATCTGTGATAGTGTATTCCTGGTCTTGCACACCACTAATCACCTAAAATGTAAATTTCAAATAATATAAAAATTAGTACAGATGAAATGTATAGGACAACTTAAAAGTTTGTGAATTTGGTGTGAGGTGAATACCTTGACCCATGTCTTTCTGGACACATCACGCTTCTCAACCTGGTAGCCAGTCAGTGGACTGCCTCCATCATAGTCTGGTGCTTCCCACATAAGATGCACATGTCTTCTGGTTACTTCTGCAACCTTGAAGTCCTTGGGTGCACTTGGACACGCTAAAACAACAGAGGTAAGGATTAATTTTATACTTGACAAAAGAAAACCAAAGTGATGAATTTAAGACAGTGTAGTAAACATACCAATGACATTGACATCAATCTCTCCAGAGACACTGCTTACATCATTTTCCAGTGTCAGAGAATATATGCCTTTGTCAGGTCGCACACTTGGAGTAATGACTAACTCTGTAAATGTATTTTTTGTGACCATGGACACTCGGTCACCGGCAGTGAGCTCCTTGTCACCAAAGGTCCACTTAGCCATGGGCGTTGGGTATCCAGTGATTGGAACGCGAATAGTAAGAGGCTGAGGAACAATGACCTCTAGGCCATCCTTAAAAGCACTCAAGTCCAGTGTAGGTGCAACTAAATTAAGAGGAATAATCAGCCTTATTTATCAGACTTTACTGTAAAAAAATACAGTAATGGAAAGAAATGGTTCAATACTTACAGTGTGGGTCATCTGCCAGCACAGGTCCAACAATATTAGATGGGTCAGACTGCCCAGCTGCATTTTCAGCAATAACTCTATACTTATACTTCTTTCCAACTTTAAGACCAGACACCTGGGAAACAGTGTTTAAAAAATTTTAAATTATATAAATAAATACAAAAAAGTTGATCACACAACAAAAGTAGAAAGTCAGAAGTTTACCCTGTATGAGAGGTCCTGGCAAAGCCTGGCATTACATCTTAGCCACTTGTCTGAATCTTCCTCACATCTCTCAATAATATAGCCAGTGATCATGCTGCCTCCGTTTCTTAGAGGAGTTTCCCATGTCAGCAGACAGGCTTCCTTGGTCTGTTCAGAGTGTGTGAGATTCAGGGGTGGGCTTGGTCTCTCTGAAAAAGTTCAAGAAACATGAAATTATAAAAGAATCCTAGAAATATTATTGTTTAAAAAGTTTTTTTTTATTTATAGCTTGATTAAAAGGTAGAGGTAGAGATTTTGGGGAAATAATTTACTGCTAACCTATTGGGTCCATGATTTTAACTGGGCTAGTTGCAGCACTTGGCTTGCCAGGACCAGCCTTGTTCTCTGCTCTTACACGGAAGATGTATTCCTTGTTTTCAATAACATCATTGACTATAGCTGAACGATCTTGTGCTTTTGTCACCATGACTGGAGACCATTTCACAGATGTTCTGTCACGGAGTTCAATGATGTAGGATGTGATTTCAGATCCACCATCAAACAGAGGTGGTTCCCAGGAGACTGTGGCACCAAACTTGTTTACATTTCCAACAGTGACATTTTGAGGTGCATCTGGAACATCTGGAATACAAGTGTAGAAAAAATGGATAAATCTCTGTAATTTTAGCGCCCACAATTAAGACAGTGGCCTAAAATATAACAAATTATCGCTTACCAAACTTATTCTTAGCTTGAACTGCTTCATCTGTTTCAACATTCGGCCCGCTTCCAACTCTGTTGCGTGCGCAAACACGGAAGAAGTACTTGGAGTCGTTCTGTAGCCCGGTGACAGTGTATTCTGTAGTATCAGCACTGTCAGTGACCAGAGTCCAGGTTTTGCGTTTGACATCACGTCTCTCCACTACATAGGCCAAGATCTTGCTGCCTCCATCACTCTCAGGCTCATCCCATGCAATGCTGACCTCTCCATCAGCAGTATCAATGACATGCAGGTTCTTTACAGGGCCAGGAACATCTGTAGAGAGAGTGTGTTATTTAATAAAACTTGATGACATAATTTAGGATTGTTCAGTCCATGTTTGCAAATAGTCTTGATTTTGTTCTTTTTTTTTTCTTAATGTAATGTAGTCTCAATTATTGTAACAATATTCAAGTTTAAGCATATCATAGGTTGTAAGGCAATTGTTTATATCACATGAATAAATTCATTTATATGATTGCATAAAGCAAATATAAAGTGTAAAATTAAGCTTAAAAACAAACTCACCAATAACTTTCAGATTAATGAAAGCATCTCCCTGCCCATGCTTGTTCTTTATAATGATCTTGTAACGGCCCTCATCTGACTTCTTAGGGTCCTTCAACCGGTACTCTGCTTTGTCCGGCATGGTATGAAGATTGTCTTTAGGAAGGCTTATGTTGTCAAAGAACCATTCAGCCTCAGCATGTGGGTAGGCATTGTAAGGAACTGACATAGTAAATGGTTTTCCAGCATCTGTAACCAGGTCCTGATCCATGGCCTTTATCTTTGGCGCAGCTATAAAGGGGTTAATTAAGGTGAAACTTTAGGGATTATGTTAAATAAAATTAATTCATTTAATTTATATAAATTTATATTATTTCATTTATAATAATAAATATTCATAATTTTGTTAAAATGTAACAGAAATTACCCGCAAGCTCAAGTTTGGCTTTTGCATCTTTGTCTTTAGCAATAACTCTGTACTCTCCCTGGTCACGAGGTCTAATCTCACATACTTGAAGTCTGTGAATCCTGCCTTCACTCATCATTTGGTATTTGTCACCCTGAACAATAGTCATATTGTTCCTGAGCCATTTGACTTCAACTCTATCTTTGTTGAGCTCGACCTCATACACAACATCAGAGCCAGGGGGCTCAAATATATCCATGGGTGGTCTGACAATCTCCACTGGTGTTTCTGTTTAAAAACAATAGTGGAACAGTGTTAGACATATAATTCATTAAAGGCAAGTAAATGAAATAAAATACATTCATACACTAAGCAGATTTAAGCACCTTCAACAAAGAGGCGAGCCCTTGATTTTTTGTCATCTACACCACAAGCATATTCACATTCATCATCAAGTCTGCACTCCTTAATGCGTAGTGTGCAGGTCTTTCCATCACGCTCAAACTGATATCTGAAAAGCAATTGGCAAGAATCATGATCAATTGTCCTTCATGAAAATCACAATGCTTACACCAGAAAAGGAAGTTTATTACCGAGGACTCTCTCTGATCTCTCTGCCATCTCTGTACCATTTGATTTCAGCCTTTTCTTTAGAGAGCTGGCAGGTAAATTCAGCATCTTCAAATTCGGCAATGGTCTGGTCTTGAAGTTGTGTGATAAAGTCTGTAGGTGCTTCACTGATAATCAATTCGGCAGTTGACTTGTCAGCACCAGCAATGACAACGTACTCCCCTTCATCTGCCAGACTACAGTCTTTAATGGTCAAGGTGTGCTTGTCCTTGTCAACACGATACACAATGCGCTTGCTGAGAGTAATCTCTTGTCCTGCCTTCATCCACTTCACAGTCACATTTAGTCTGTTTACTTTGCATGAGAAGCTGATTGTTTTCTTCTCCTGTGTTTCAACATCCTCCAGAGGAACAATGATTTTCAGATCCTCCTCTGTAGACAGAAATATAAGTAACTACCAAAATATAATATGGATATTATTCCCTTATTTAAAAAAAAATTAAATTGAGAGAAAATAGTCTAAGTATGCAACAAACCCTGTACAGTAATCTTGGCAGTACTCTTGACACATTCATTGCGTTGATTGTTCAGTGTTACAGTGTAAGTTGCTGCATCTGACATTTCGGCATTTTTAATTCTCAAAGAGTACACATTGTATTTCTGGGCCATGATAAATTTGCTGCTATCAAATATGGTTTCATCATTCTTCATCCACTTGGCTTTGGCTTCCTCTGTGTTCACCTCACAGTTGAGAACAATCTCTTGTCCTTCACTTGCCTTTGTGTCCTTGAGGGGTGTGATAATTCTGAGTTTCTCTGCGATTAATTGAAAAAAAAGAGTAAGCCTTTATTTTACATAATATTTGCTGTAATTAAATTAAGGTAGGGTGAATACAGAATTCGCACCAAGTACAATCAAATCGGCAGAAGCTCTTGTAGCACCAATGAGAGCCACAAAAGGGCCCTCATCACTGAGCTCACATTTCTTCACTACAAGGACTCGTCTCTTGCCATCAGAAATAATTTCATACTTGTCATCTGTTTGGAGTTCTTTGTCACCCTTGAGCCATTTGACTTCATAAGTGTCTTTGGACACAGAGCACACAAACTCAGCTTTTTCACCTTCAACAACCTCCTGGCTTTGAGGTCTGGAGATGAACTCAGCAGCAAGTTCTAAAAGAAAGAAAATGTAGTCTTTGGTCATTTTTTTCTTACACACAAGTATTTTTAAAAAGAGAATATAAAGTCAATGAATGCCAAATCCCTAACCGTTGATTCTCAAGTTTCCTGTAGTTTGTGAGGCGGGCAATTTACAGTGGTATTCTCCAGCATCATCCAAATGAAGGGCCTGAATGATAAGGATTCTCTTTCTGCCATCTGCAACATGTTCATATCTACCACCATCAGGCAATTCCTGGTCCCCTTTATACCATGTAACCTCTGCACTGGACTTGGAGACCTCACAGATCAGTTTAATACTGTCAGTTTCAGTGCCTTCAACATTAGCCAGGTTCTTTGTGAATCTAGCCTCCTCCTCTGCAATAAGAGAGACCAAGCTTATGTAATGCTTTTAGATGTTAAATACTGATACTGCACATTGTGAAGATGAATAAAAACTGACCAACAACAGTAAGCATGCCAGAGGTCTTGGCAGTCCTTGCATCACATTCATATTCAGCTTCATCTTCAAACACCGCCTTGCTAATGATGAGAATGCGTTGAACACCTTTGGAAATTATATCATATTTCTTGCCTTTCCTGATTTCATTACCATCCTTGAACCAGCGAACCTTTAAAAAGTAATTTTATAAATAAATAGAAATTAAATTTTAGAAATAAAATTTAAATCAAATACATGATCCAAATAAATTACATACATTTACAGTCTTAATTTTAAACATTTTCATATATCCAAATAATTTTTATAAGCCATTTAAATGTCTAAAAAAATTAAAGAATTATATATAAGGAAACTCATAGTCACTGAGCAAAAAGTTGAACAAAATACCTTGGCACTTTCTCTGGAAACCTCACACTCAAACTTGGCAGTTTCTTTCTCCATTACCTCAACATCATGGAGTGGTTTAGTGAACTCAACATGTGGAGCTAAAGCAAACAATATCATTTTCAATTGGCACCAAAATAATTCAAAGTTAACTGAATATTAAGCGTACAATGTAACTCACTTACGTTCAACATTTAGAAAAGCAGAAGTCTTAAAGTCTTTGGCATCGCAGGTATATGTCTTTGAGTCATCAAGTGTGCAGTCTTGGATAATAAGCTTTCTCTTGCAGCCATCAGCAACCATCTCATACTTCTTAGTTTTACGGATTTCTTGTCCATCTCTAAACCACCTGACCTCTGCATTTTCTTTGGAGACTTCACACTCTAGTACAGCAGTAGCTTCTTCCTCCACAGTCTGGTCCTCGAGTGGCTTGGTGAACTCGACTGGAGGCTCTGTAGAACAGATCATACAGTGTCCATGTAACTGATGCACAAATGTATTTAAAGGCACCTTTTAATTTTTAAACATGACAATTACTGATGAAAACATTTGCCATTTTGATAATTTATGTGTTCAGCTTTTAAAGGCACTTTTAAAGGGACAGTTTAAAACACAGCTATTATGTATGCTATTTTACCAAGACCATGTATATGTGATCCAGATACCAGCATAAACAGTATACCAATTGTTAACATTTTTGATGTTGTTTCCTAAACTAAATATTTAAGCTTTTTTAAAAGGTTTATTAAAGCGATTTAACAACAATGGGTTTTATATTTACTGTATATGTTCAATAGGTCATAGATCACTTATATCATTACAATGCTTATATATATTTGACAAATATACAATGTTCACAGGAATTTGACTTGGTGATGTAGGACAGTGAAACAAGAAAATATCAAAATAAGACATATAAGTGTCTTAACATATAAGACAAAATAAGGCACTTTAGAATTAAGTAAAAATATTACAGTATATCTGACAATACTACAGAATATAACTGTTGCTGCAGGACATGATAGAGCCTGTCATTTATAATATGCATAATGCAACCTACCTTTAACGATGAGGTTGGCCTGGATTTGGAAATCCTTTGCAGTGAGTTTTACCTCACCTGCTTCTGTCAGTTTTACATCTCTTAGGGTCAGCATATGGGTTCTACCTTCAGCTCGGGTCACCACCTATGCAAATCAAACATATTGATAATTACATTCCCTCTTTGCCCTATCACAGGTCTAGAGAGGGCTATTTACTGCACCCCTGCAATAGATATCTCAGCAGCTGAGAAGCAGGAACTGGTCTCAGTTTCACACCTGTTTTTTATGCTAGAGATGAATCTGTAGCCTGAGAGCCTATAGAAATATACTTCAACTTACATGGAGCTTGTAGTATATCATATATATATATAAATTAACAATAAAATTGTACATTAATTATTTAAAAGAATTGTATAATCCAGTCCATATTATTCTACTCATACCACCAAAAAGATTTCAGTTATGATCACAATATAGACTGATTTCTCTATACACCACCAACTTCAACCCATTCCAAATAACCAAGCAATTATGCTTTTTTTTAAAACAAAATTAAATTACTAATCAAATACATTTTCAGAGTCAGAGAAATATACAAAGCACATGTAATCACTAAAGAGGTTTCTGTAAACAAATTTATATCATCACAAAACAATGTTTCACTTTAATTTTTTAATTTCACTTTAATTAACTTTAAATAATCATATACGCCTCTTGCCACCTGCCACTTAACATGGAGCCTTGAAGCAGTTAAAAATAACCAGAGGAATGCTTGCAGGGCAGAACAGCCTCAAGTGTTATTGCAAATCCCAGATCAAATAGTCGAGTGAAGCCTGATCCACACAGGTCCTTATATGCAGAATGCATGTAGGTGGCATTATAATGTATTATATTGTATAAAATGTTAATATTATTGCTGCAGTTGCAAATATTGCAAATCAAAATTCAAAATAAACTTAACCAGACACATTCACCACACAAGGTGTGTGTGTACTTGTAGTAGTGTCATATCACCATGCCACCATGTTTGAAAGCAGCATACAGACAGGCCACAATAACAATTAATCTATTAGAGGGATACTTTAAAACATGTTTTTTTTTTTATCAAATATACAAAAGCATTATTCATGCAAGCACAGCATATAACTGGATTTAGATTCACACTTACTCTGTCACTTGGTTCCAACTTTGTACCCCCAAGGAACCACTCCACAGATATGCCCTCATATGACAGTTCGCAGTCAAAGGTTGCTGTCTCCCCAGCTGTAACTGTAACATCCCTGAGAGGCCGCAGTAGGCCTATCACCCGTGCTATGGATTGAGGAGAAGACATTGTTAGTCACCTCCAAGTCCCAAGAGACACTGATAATCCTTTAACCACAAATCCACATTGCGCTTTCCCACTGACAACAGGCCACTGCTCTGGAGCCTGAAAGCCTCCAGAACAAGTAGAGATTAGGTTGGAGTGGGCCTTGTCAGTGAGTGAGCTACCTCATTAGCATACTGGGTGTCCTTAAGATGTTTACAGCCAACAACAAAAAGGCAAGGGGTGGGGGGGGCTCGAAGGTGGATCTGTTGAACCTCTGCCAATCACTGATGGGCCAGCTCTAGATATGGCATGTGGCTTTTAAAATAGCCATGCCATCTCATTGGCCACCTGCCCACCTCTGTCAAGAGCACTGACCAGTCTGTTACTGTCAATCAACCACATGGAATTTTCCAGAAAAAGAAGAATGCCAAGGTATGTGTTTTCCTGTGTTACCACATGAACTTATTTAATAGGTAAATGCTTTTAAAATATAATTTAAAATACAAATTTATATGACTTCCATTAGTCATGTATTCCAATGAATTGTTTAACCTAATAAACTAGTATGTTCATAGCCATAGTAAATAATTTAATTTTCATTTGTTATTCACACCACTGTCTCCTTATCTGTAAACTGACAGTAGATTTTCCTGATCATGGTTAGTACAGTGATAAAGTATCCTGTCTGGAACGCATATCTTCCATTTTATCTGAAGTGTCCCCTTTGAATGTACACCTTTTCTGCATCATTCTCACCTTTAACTCTGAGCTGAGCACTAGATTTAGCATTGGCAGCACTGAAGTCCACACCACCAGCCATGTCCTTGCGCACATTGTAGAGAATTAGCATGTGTTTAGTGCCTTCTTCCTTAATCTCACAGTCCTAAGGATTAGTGGAAAAAGATGGATTAGAATTTCACAATGAAGTGCAAACCTTGCTGTTCCACTTTCTCACATGAGTCTGTAATGCACCAAATTGAACTGACAATGTAATGGACATAAATGACAGTAAACCTTTTGAAGTTTGAGGAGGAGTTTGGAATTCTTATGTTTTATTACAGGTTAATGGCTTTTATTGGCACAGGCTGCAACAGAATGACAGAATAGCAATTTAATAAACAGAGCTAAACACTTTGGGAGATGATTTATGCATCATCTCATTCTTAAATTACATTTTTATACAAGAGTGCTCTTATTGTGGAGTTGTCCTGTTTTTCTCAGCCAACACATTTCATTGTACTGTTGACCCTGCATTAGCCTACATTGGACTGATAAGTTGAAACTTGAAACTTGATATGGTGCTTAAAGTACCTAGAGTCAGAATCAGAAATACTTTACTGATCCCCAAGTTACAGTTGCATTCTAGAATATAAATATATAAAATCCAAAAAGTAATAAATAATAAAAACCAAAAAAAAAAAAAATTATATTATATATA
>JAQQZR010000035.1:23142392-23156974 GCA_030068235.1 Notoglanidium macrostoma | reverse complement strand
TTTATTCTATCACAAACCTCCAAGTGTCAGTTTTGCTGGGTATCTACGACCTTCCACTTCAATGGCGTACTCATCAGCATCACTTGGTTGAGCATTTGTAATAGTCAGAGTGATATCTTTTCCATCCTTTTTAACTTCAGTCTTATCTGTAGGTTCATTTGGAATTTCTTCATTTCCCTTGAACCACTTCCAGTTGGGAGTGTCCTTGACGAGCTCGCATTTGAAGGAAGCAGTGGCCTTCGGTTTCACATGCTGGTCCCTCAGTGGTCTCACCAACCAGTCTCTGATGATTTCTGCCAATAAAAAAAATCAGGTAAACACAGAACTTTCCAGCTTTGTATATACAATATTAATAGGCTCACTTTTACTTACCAATGACTTTAACATTACACTGCGTTTTGAGATTTTCACACTCGCATGTGTAAACACCAGCATCATCATCATTTGAATTCTGGATTGTTACACCATGTTGCAGGCCAATAATATTGATGGCAACCTTGCCAGCAATTTCTGAAAGTGGCTTTCCATCCTTCTTCCAAATCACATTCCTTTCTTTGCTTAACTCACAGGTCAAGTACATGGGCTGCCCCTTAATTACAGAAACTTCCTCTTCCAAGTTCTTTGTGAATCTCACAGGCAACTCTACAAAAAAGAAATACAGAATAATCACCCTTCTCTATATTCAATATTTCCTACAAATTGAATGCATTGTGTCCTTGAATTATGTAGAGTGCTTTCACATTCATAAGTTTGTTTGATGAGTCTGAATCGGAGAGAAATTGAGACTTCTACCTGGTTTGGTTTCACACTGCACATAACATTATATGAACACAGAAAGGGGGAAAAACATACCCAATAAAAAAAATTTGCTGAAGGATGTGTGGGACTTAAAACAGAAAGAAAGAGATAACCAAATGACCTGAGCACAGAGAACACTAATTTTGTATGTAACATAAGTTTGGGGGTTGTGGTTGGGCTCAGTCAATCATTTAATATTAACAAAAATACTGCAATACAAAATACATGCAAATATTGATTACTTCCACCAGTCAGGCTGATTCAGAGTCAAATCAAACAACATTAAAGTTTGTTTGGAGGCAGACTGAGACCATCTCGCTCAGACACTCTCAGACCAGTTGTTTTGGTCTGCACCCTGGTGTGATTGCTGTGTTCACACCTGCGCAAAAAAAGACACCGAGGGGAAAACACACCAGTGTTCCATTCAAAGGAACTAAACACTTCATATATTAAAACTCATCTGCATATATTACCTTCAACAATAAGTTTGGCAGTGGAGGTCTTCTCTTTATTGCCAAGCTTGCCAACACATGTGTATTCTCCTGTGTCAGACAGTTGGACATCAATAATGGCCAATTTGCGGTCTTTTCCATCAGAAGTGAACTTGTGCTTTGGACTCTCCCTTAGGTTACTTCCATCTTTCATCCATGTAGTTATAGCAGTAGAAGGAGAAATCTGGCACTCAAACACAGCAGAGGATCCAATAGACTCAGCCTCCTGCAACACAATGTCTTTAAGTTCCTTTACAAACTTCAGAGGAACAGCCTTAAGCGTGTATTCAAATGGGGCCGGTCCTGGAGGTTTGTCACCACCAGCACCAGGTTTCAGTCCTCTTCCTCGTCCACCTTCACCAGGAGAAGGAGTTTGTTTTGCTATAAAGAAAATAGAAGGGATTGTTAAACATTTGTCTAGAAGTGATGTTAAAGGTATACAGTACTGTGCAAAAGTCTTGAGCCACTCCTCATTTCTTCATATTTTGCTTCCAAAAAGCTAGGCTTTCTTGTATTATATAAAGTAATCTTGAGTAATAGTTTTACAGGCATCCTGCATACCTTGATAGGAAAAAACCACAATGGAACACTATCAGTCATGGTTTGACCTCCCCAAAGCCCAGATCTCAGCATTATTGAAGCGGTGTGATATCATCATGACAGAGAATGGAACAAAAGGCAGCCAATGTCCAAAGAAGAGCTTTGGAATGACCTTCAAGAAGCCTAGAGAACTATTCCTGAAGACTACTTAAAGAAATTACAAGAAAGCTTGCTTAAGAGAGTTCAGGATATGTTGAAGAATACTGGTAGTCATATCAAATATTGACTTTAAAGCTCGTTAGAATAATACAAACTCTCTTTGTGTTATAGACTGTATTTACATGTAAGTTTGCACAAGTTGCAATAAATCACTGTACCTACTGTATCATTTTCCTAGCAAAATATAAAGAAATGATGTTTAAGGGGTGGCTCAAGAATTTTGCATAGTACTGTACAATGAACAAAAGCAAAAATAGAACTAAAAAAGGAAAATAACTACAGAAAAAAAGATTGACCAATGATAAAGCAAGCAGAATCAGAGAAATTGTGCATGAAATATAAATAACAAAAACAAACAATATAGTGTTGGCTTAATTTTCGTTGTAGGAAGTAATAAAATATATAACCTCTAATAGAACAAGAACAAGGAACACTGAAACATGACAGAAAGTATAAAAGCCAGAATATAACATTTGGAGAATAGACTTGGCTATATCAATCAGGAATTAAAAAATGGTGATTGTAAATGCATGTTTGTGCATGTAAAATGAGGACATTATGAGTATGTGTCAAAGGACAAATGCAGTAGGCATAAATAATGAAGGGAGAGCTAAATAAAAAAGCATCCTATATTTGGGTCAGTGTTTTAAATGTAGTAAGAAATCAATTTCACAATTGAAAAATAAAATGATGATTATGGGTGCTGGATGTCAGTGATAAAAATCTTTTCTTAGTTAAGTATGATTTATGCCACGTTTTCCCTGCACATGACCTCTGGATATGATGGTCAGATTTCATCCCCTAGTGGCATTGGTATTGCTTTTGCATTTTGTTTGCAACAAGATACTGTCACCGGTCACCGATGAACATATTATATTTTTGACAATGGCCACAAATTTATCTAAATCTTTAGACTACATTGAATGAATTTAAAATAAAAAAATTCTGACAATTCACTTACTATTTATATGTTTTCACAAGTTACCCAAGAACCCAAGTTAGTGTGCCATTACCAAATGCATTGGGTCAAAAATTCTTACTCAGTTTGACTAAAAACAATGACTAGTAAGTAAAGGTGGTATATAATTTGCAAAACTGCTAATGTCTCACACCCTGCACATATTCCTGTCTAAACTGAAATTTTCAACCCATCTGCAGCCTTGATCAAATTCGAATATTTGCATCCACAAATAGTAGATGCTTCTGGCAGCGCCTTTGCAACTTTGAAAATGAATAATGTATTGTGTATCATGTTTGTTTGCTTGCTTGATTGCTTATTTATTTGTTTATTTATTTATTTATACATTCAAATGCATTTAATGAAATGTCTCTACATCTTGGATGCAAATGTACAGTTAATGAAGCTACTAAAACACTTACGTTTCAGTCCCCGTCCCTTTGCGGCCTCATCTTTTGGTTTCCCCTCTGAACAATATTGCAAAAATTAGTTTAATTTCGTGGATATGCAGATATGCATTACTACAGAATAAGCATGGCATTTATATGTAATTGTAACAATAAAAGGTTTGAAACTTGATGAAATGAAAATAAATATAGGGTATGACTCATGAGGATGACAATCATGCCACAAATGAATGAAATAATAAATTTCATTAATGTAACAAAAGATGGCACCAATGGATGTACCCCCATGGTTGACTCAATATGGACAAACACACAAGATGAGAAAATGTTAAAAGACAACAAGAATTCCATAATAAAGACTGACTTAGATGAAGACAGACAACATTTAGAATGTTTTTCATTATGGATATGAAGATGGGTAGGATTATTAAGGGTACAAAAAAGACTGGTTTCTGGAGAATGGGACAAATGACTGGGATAAAAGGACATTCACTGGTGAGGAGCCACAGTCACCCTCTCACCTCGTCTACCTCCTGGTACCCCAGCAGTTTCAAGTGCGCCTTCTTCCAAATATTCTGTGTCCTCAGAAGCATAACTATCTTGAGGAGAAAGATCCCATCCCCATGTCTCATCTTCCTCCTCATCTCCTACTTCAGCCATCTCCTCTTCAAATGCTTCTTCTTCCATTTGTGTTGAGATTTTTCTAATCTCCACAGCTCCAGGGGAGAGCTCTTTTATTAAGGGAAACTCTTCCCTTTCCTTTACTGCAGGAATTTCTTCAATCTTTTTCTCCTGAGGTGAAATTTTCTTAGGCACTTTTTTCAGAATAACACTTTCAATTGAGTCTTTTGGGGAAACCTTTTTAGGAAGTGGTTTCTTAGCCACACCTACACTTGGCTTCCTTTCCACTGGAGCTAGTTCAGTTGGTTCTGCTTGAGTCACTTTGGGTGAAGGAGACTTTTTAGGCTCCAAACCCTTCTTTGCAAGTTCAATGGGTTTTAGTATAACCTCTTCCTTCTCGGACTCCTTTGGCAAACTGCCCTTTTTGATCACTAGAGGTTTCTTCTCCTCCTCCTTCTTCTTTGGAGTCACCTCCTTTTTCACAGGAGTAACCTTTTTAGGAATTTCCTTCTTTTCCTCTTCTTTGGGTATCCCAGATGGCACATTTTCAACATCTTTTTCAGGAATTGCAATTTCTTTTTGTGGACTTTTTGGTTCTTTTATAAGTTCTGTCTTTGGCATCCGACTGGGTGGTGTAATTTCTAGAGGCTCTCGTTCCTTGTGTTCAGGAGCTTCTTTTTCTGCTGGTGATCCTGCTGAAGGCTTCTTTGTGAAAGGTTTTAAATGAATCTTCTCAGGTTCCTCGTCTTGTTTTGGGATTCTCTTACCTTTCCACAATGGTGTATCAGGTTCTTTTGCCTGTTCATCTTTTTTAGCTCTATCAACAGGTTTATGTACAGCCTCATCTGGCTTCTTCTCTTGAGGTTTAGGAGGCTCTATTATTTTCTTGGTGACCTCAGTTTCTTTTGGCACATCAGCTTTTTGGAGTTTTTCTCCTTTCTCAAAACTAATAGGTTCTCTGCCTTTTTGGAAAGATATAGGTTCTTTTTCTGTTGGTTTCTTTTTAGTGTCTTTTGCAGGTTCAGGCACTGGTTTTCCAGGTTTTTCAAAAGGTTTTAATTTTACTGTTTCTTGTTCTTTTGTTTCAGGTGGTAATTTCTTTACTTTCTTCAAAGCCAGGCCAGGCTCCTCAGGCACCTCCTGTTTTGGAGTCTTTGTTATTTTCTTCATGTCTGGCTTTTCCACCTTTTCGTCTTCTGCTTTTGTCTTTTCTGGTTCTTTATAGACCTCTGATGGTGCAACTTTGTCTGTTTCAGGTCTTGTTATTTCAGTTCTCTTGACGCGTTCATATTTTTCAAAATGCCTTTCGGTCTCATAACTCTCAGTAATTAAAATGTCAGTGACAGCTTCAGCATAGACCATCTTGGGTTCTTCGTGTTCTTCTGGTGAAGGTTTATAAACCTTCTTCAATTTCACTGTTTCTTGTTCCTCATGCTTGTCTTTGGAGATCCTTGTAACTTTCTTTAGAGTTGGTATTTCTAGCTTTTCTTCCTCAGTGATAAGAATTTTCCCTTTAGATTTGAAAATGTATCACATTATGTAGCGAACAAAAGCTAAACAAATACAATCAAAACCCAACACAACAAACATAGTAACATCTAATCCAGATCATTTGGACATAGAAAATTTTAAAAGGATGTGACAAACCACATAGATTAGGACCAACAGAACACAATATCATATCAATGACGATACAAAACAATACAAAAACATAGTGCCAAAACCTATGAGAAACATATGAAAAATTATCTGAAGAGATTTAAATGCATAATGCAAATTGCAACTTTTTGCATGACAAAAATATCACTGAGAGCTAGGTCACAGTTTCATTCTTACCTTTTTTCACAGGTACAGGTGCAGGTGCAGCCACTGGTTCCTTTTCTCCATCTGATGTAAAAATATAGCCACATTTAATTAGATACAGAGATTATAATAAAGATAAAGAAAAGAGATGGATGCATGTCAGCTGCATGCGGGGAGACATTGAATTATATATTAATGGCCACCTAACAAATGGTCAGGATTCAGTCTTCAGAGGTTTTGCATACCAACATGTTAACAATGGCGCTTCACACTGTTAAGTGGTGTTCACTTAATACCTTTCACCAAAAAAGTAAAGAGTAAAGATTTTGATATGTAAGAGTGTGAAACAGGTATGGGTCAATTAAATATATTTGGATTGTCAAGATGATCCACCTTTGATACCTTTAGGTTGTTGAACAAGATGTAGCTGCTCTTCTTTTGCAGTTGGTTTTGATGCACTGGGTTCTTGTGGTGTGGGTACTTCAAAATAATTTAAAAGAATTGTCAACAAAAATGTCATAAGAATATCATAATAAAGATCATTGTTCAGCAAGTGATCCAATGAGAATTTAATCTTCTGCTTGTTCTGCTACCTTGTCTGTCTGTTATCTTCTTTTCCATGATCTTAAGATCTTCAGTCTTCTTCTGCTTTTCTTCAACTTGAAAGATAGTGTACACTTTGTTTAAGAATGCTTCAGACATAGCTATAGTGATATAAATATCCATGTATATAAGAATATTTTAAACCTCTGATGAGGCTAAGAAGTGGATTTAAAAAAAAAAGGGAAATAGTCCACTGAGGTGCCACATAATTGGTTTAAGAAGATTCTTATTTTGAAGATGACATATATGTACATCTGGGATTTAAGGATGGGATTTTGGCAGGAAAAGATGTCTGATTTACTGTTGTGGGTAGATGTTTTGCAGATGCAACCCTCTCAGTTGTTATTTTTTTAACATACGATTCAATTAAAATGTGCAAAAAAAAATTAAAATTGCAAAAGTGACATGAAGAACATAAACAAAGTCACACAAGCCAAGCAATATATTTAGACACCAGATCAAAGCAAACCACATTAGTAACATACAGAAACATAGACTTAAGATGGTTGGATGATTATTAACTAATAAAAGACCAACTACCTTCAACAGGAGCAACTTTCTTTGCTTGCAGTACAACTGCAGGCTCAGGTGGTGCTTCTTTTATAACTGTGTGTCATTCAAAGTACAGAGAGATAATTAAAGATCCTATTAAGACACAGTTTAATTTACATGGCCACTTCAGAGATACATTTGTGCCAGCTATTTATACACACAACCATGTAGTCAGGACATAAACATGTGAATATACAGACTCACAGAATGACTGACAGAAAACATGTTAATGCTTCTAACAGAAGGTACACATATATAAGATGTTATCATTAAGTGAAAAATACATACAAAAAGATATGTTAATAACTAGTGGAAAATATTAACAAGAGGTGAGATTTAAGACAAAACAAGAGAAATATAAAAGTACCTTCAACTGGAGAAATTTTCTTTGCAGGCTCTGGAGTTGGTTTCTTTTCCACTGTGAAAAAGTATGGCCAAGTTATCAAGCCATATATTTGAAAAGGGGTTTTCAGATTTTCAAGAAGAAAACAGTAAACAAATTAAGAGAGACAGAATAAAATAACACACCTACAGTAACATAGAGTGTCTGCTCAAAATAATGTTATACCTTTGGGAGCAACTTCCTCCTTTTTCAGAGGAGTGGCTGGCTTTTCTGAAGGAGCCATCTTCTCTGGTTCAGGCACTTAAGAACATTACATATAAAATAATGTTAGAAGTTATTATTGCTTTAAAATTTAAATGTGTGAATCCACAGTGTCATCCAGCAGTGAGAATTTCATACAAGTGCAATGACACATACAGACAATGAAAGGGACAGTGAGGTTTGTGTTTCAGATGAAAAGGGCTTGTTTATAAATAATATAACAATATAGTGTGATACAGCCACATTCAAAGTGTATATGGACCATGTTTCAGTCACTCTTTCACACTAACAAGACACAGTGAGACTGTTTGATGATGGAAAATCTCTTTGCAGTGTTAAATGTGTGCAAGAGTGGTTATAAGAGTTCTTGATTCAACAAACACGCAAGGCCATATCTCTAATACCTCTCAAACTTGTGGCTACAGGAAGAGTAAATTCATGCTGTCGTATAAGGTCCATCTTTGAAGTAGGCTTCATTTTAATCATGAGATCTTTTTTGTTCAAAGATTGTTCCACAAAGTCTTGGGTAAGGTCTTCACTGCAGAGAAACTGTTCAGTTTTAAGAAATGCAGCATCTTCAGAATCACCCTTTGGTATCTTAAAAGGTTTCAATGGTTTAGTGGAATCATTTTCCTCAACATCATCCTGGAATTTCAGAAGATTTTTCGTCGATTCACTGGTTTCATTTGAGGGTAATGTAACATCGCCTGATTGAAGAGATTTCTCCTCCTGAATATATATCTTATTTAAGTAAGAATTCTCCCTTTCTGTTTGCTCTATGGCTTTGAATGGTTTCTTCGTTATTTCTATGCTTTCACTGATGCTAGAAATATGTTCAGGTTTTATAATATCCTTCTCATCATGTGGCTGGGGCTCAGGCTTTTGAGCAGAAGCTGTCACAATAAATGACCCATCATCATTTGACAAAGCTGGAACCATTGATGGTAAAGGTGCTTCTTTCAATGAGTCATTGTCTTTAGGTTCTACAGTTTTGTGGGTCTCACTATCTCCTTCTGAAAGTATTGGCTTTTCATTACCTGGAACACTTCTCTTTTTCACCTCTCCTACAGAAGACATCTTATTGATTTCCTTTACAGCTTGTTTGATAGGTTGCACAGAGCAGTCCTGTGTAGGCTCTATTTGAGATGAACTTTTAGGAATGGTTAATGTTTCTGAAACAACATTACCATCAACGGTGTCAATCTCAGGCTGACTTTTTGCCTCTTCTGTCATATTGACAGAATTTTTTGCTGTGGAACTTTTTTCATAGACATCTTGCTCCAGATGGAAGAGTTTGTGCACTTTAGTAAAAGTGTTCTCCTTGTTAGGAGATACTGATTCTTCCTTTAATGAAACACTCTTTTTCAGAGGACTGATGTATGTCAATTTTGTATGTGCTTCATCCCTTTCACCTCCATGTTTTGGCAAAAATACACTGTCAAGAGACACAACATCTATTCTTTCATCAGATATTTGAGGATGACTAATCATTTTCAGACATGTTTTATTGTCTTCTGTTGGCAAAGATGGCTGAAAATTACTGCCAGGTTTAGTGTCATCACAGATAGATGATGGATTGTCTCTGAGTAGCACACTCTCTTGTAGTACTGTTTGTTCAATTTCTTTTGGAAGCCAAAATTCATTCTTCCAAAGGCTTTCTGTCTTTGTTGTGTCCAGAGGTTTTATATCATCTTTTATCCTGCTCTGAATATCTGACTGATTATCTGCCTTGAGAATGGGGGACAACCTGTCTTTTTGAGGAATATCTTGTCTTTGATCTTTAGTTTGTTTATCTGTCAAATTAGGCTTACATTTTCTAAGATCTGCTGAGACACTTACCTGAGCAGTTGTCTCAGGTTTGGCGGCTATAGATTTGGCCCTGCTGATTGGCTGGACATCTCCAGTTACTAAAACTTGATCTGTTAGTTCTGTTGAAGTTATATATTCTGCCAATGTCAGGTCTGTTTTTGGTCTTAAAAAAAGATCCTTTAGATTAGATTCAGAATAAATCTCATCCTTACATAATTCTTGAGTTTTGCCAGCTAAAGTTTCAGGTTTTTCACCATCAGCCAAGGAGTATAGTACCCTTTTTGATCTAGACTCCTTTCTTTCATGGTCTTTCACTGATACATTAACATTCTTTTGAATATCCTCCTCCATATGTTCCCCTGTTTCTTGTATCTCTATTTCAATACTTCTAGTAATACTTGGAAGGTTTTCTAACTGTGAGAATTCTTCGTCCTCTAATTTATTTTTAGTTATCTCGTTCTCTAAAACGCCCTTGAATTTCCTTATGCCTTCATCTTTTTGGTTAAACTCTTCTCCAATGTCTTGAATGTTTTTCATTTTACCACCAAGAGATTCTACCTTGGAAGATTTTTGTTTTACAGAAATATTTTCCTCTGTGATTTTTCCTTTCTTACAATCACTCTGATTATCTGATGAGATTACACTGGAAGGAGCTTTGATCAAAGGAATTTGATTATCTTCATTGAGATGTCTAGGGAAACCGTCTTCTATTGTAAACATTAGTCCTCTCTGTATGGACCTGTTTTTATTAAGATATGCCTCCTCTTCAATGTAGTTGGCTTCACTTATTCTCTCACAAGACATTTCTTCTGGCTGTAGTGGTTCTTCTTCATAAGATGCTTTTTCCATCATAACTGACATGGATGGCATTTTCTCTGTAAAGTCCAGAGACTGAACTTTCGTCTGGAGAGTCAAAGAAGATGCTTGGAGTTCTGAGATGTGCATCCAGAAGAAAATAAGATGTTTTTAAGAGGCACATATTATATATGCTACAAGTTGCCAAAATTATTTATTATGTATTTTTATAAAGTCTGGATAGGACTATTTAAAGAATAAAACCAAGCTTCACAATATTCAGATAAATCATTATACAGGATCTGTGTCAAAATACCTCTTTCTGCTGGTTTCTCTTTTCTCTGAGATGTCATTTCAGCTATAACAATAGATTTGGGTAAGACTGCTTCTGGTCTCATGCTGACATGTATATCTTTAAAGGACAGTCAAAGTTTTATAAGATAAATAACTTATGTACACAAATTCCTGGATAAAAATTCCAAATGATTTATGACAGATTGTAGTGTATAAAGAGCAACAAAGACTGAAGTGCTGAAATCTAGGATCCAACTTATGCTATTATAAAGACTCTTTTACACTGCTGCTTTATTGCTGATGGTTTTTTCTGTCATTTAAAAAAATAAATGGACAGATAAAGTTGTTTCGTTTGTTTGCTAAAGGTAATGTGGTAAAATGATTACAATTTTATTTGTTTATATTAATAGACACATTCGCTTTTTTTGTTTGTGGCATTCTCACTTTTGCATGGGTAACTTAAAAATCAAAGTAGAATCAAAGCACACACATTCCATGTACATAAGAAATCATCAAGCAAAAGAAGAACAAATGGAGATCAAGAGGTTATTAAAGAAGATTAAGATGTTTAAAGCTCATGCTCTACCTTGGGCTTGTTTGACCTTCTCCTTCTCTGGAGAGACAAGAACTGAATCCAGTTTTCTTGGAAGTTCTTCTTTTGTCTCCAAAAGAACTTAAAAGATTTAAATTGCTATTAGGTGCAGTATCAAGAAAGACATATAAGAAGCCAATACAGACACACAGGTTAACATACAAGATATCACTCTAGCGAATGAAAAGTATTTAAGATTTTGTGAACAAGATGAAATGGGAGATGAACACAGGTTTATACCCAGTTAAGAGCAGGCTTTTGTATGCCTGATTAAGAGTTTGTGCATGTAAGACAACATGCAATGTGGAACAGTAAAGATTTATATGTGAAGAATAAATTTTAAGAAAACATGATAAAAATAAGAAACATAAGGCATTAATTGCCATTGTACCTTTTGCATCAGTAACACCTTTTTGGAAAGGTTCTGTGTCATCTTTTGCAGGAATAAGAGTATCCACTTTCTTATCAGGCACTAGCTCTTTTTTCTTCAAAGAAGTAGCAGATTTCTGTTTAACAGGAACATCTTTGTCCGCTTCAGATTTAACCTCAGGAATTGTCACAGTTTTTAGAAGCTGAGGTTCTTTTTCAGAAGTAACAACCTCCATCTTCTTAGATACAGGTGTTTCAGGCATAGTTGTTATTATTTCTGCCTTTTCTGAGACTGGTTCTTCTTTCTTTGGAGTTATTAGATGTTTTATTTCCTTTCCAATATCAGGTGTTTTCTCAAGTCTTTGAAGTGCTAATTCTGTTTCCATAGAAGTTAAATCTGTTATTTTTGGCTCACGAGTTACAATTAGCTGTTGATGATCCAATTCTTGTTCGTTATAAGTTATAGCTAATTCCTTCTTTTTAAACAGAATTTCTTCCTTTTCTTCTACTTGTGGCACAGGCGTTTCCTTCTGCTTTTGAGTTGTCAGTTTGTTTTCAGAGGTTAAGATAAGTTCCTTCTTCTTAAGTGGAATTCTGCCCTTTACCTCTGTTTTTGGCAGAGCTGTTACCTTAAGTTCTTGAGGCTTGGTTTCTTCATCACAAATTAAAATTAGTTCTTTCTTATGTAGAACACCTCTCTGTTCGTCTATTATTGACACAGGTGCCAACTTCAGCTCTGGAGACAAAGTTTTTTCATCAGTAGTTAAGACAAGTTCCTTCTTGTTTCTTCCTTTTTTGTCTGTTTTTGGTAAAGGTTCTATCGTAAGTTCTTTAGGGATCATTTCTTCTTCAGAAATTAAGGCAATTTCCTTTTTCTTAAATGGAATACCTTCCCTTTTCTGTATTTTTGGCACAGCTTCTAGCTTCAGCTCTTCAGGAACAAATGTTTCTTTAGAAGTTAGGACAAATTCTTTATTTTTAAGTTGGATACCTTCCTTTTTCTCTAGTTTTGTTACAGGTACTACCACAAGTTCTTGAGGCACAATTTCTTCTTCATAAGTTAAGATAAATCCGTTCTTCTTAATTTGGATACCTTCTTTTTTTTCTATTTTTGTGGCATGTTCTACCTTAAGTTCTCGAGGAACCATTTCTTCAGAAATTAAATTCAATTCTTTCTCATGTAGAATACCAGTTCTTTCATGTATTTTTGACACAGATGATACCTTCGGCTCTTGAGATACACTTTGTTCTTCAGCTGTCAAGACAAATTCTTTCTTTTTAAGTGGAACACCTTCCTTTCTCCTTATAATTAGTACAGGCACTGCCTTAGGTTCTTGAGGGACCACTTCTTCCTCAGATGTTAAGACAAATTCCTTCTTTGTAGAGGGAATGTCAGCCAATTTCCCTGGTTTTATAACAGATGTTACCTTCAGCACTTGAGGTGCCATTTTTTCTTCAGAAATTAAGATATGTTCTTTTTTCTTAAGTGGAATATCTTCCCTTTTATCAGGTTCTACCATAAGTTCTTGAAGCACCATTTCTTTCTCTGAAGTTAAGACATATTCTTTCTTATGTAGAATAGCTGTCCTTTCTTCTATTTCTGGCACAGGTGCTACCTTCAGTTCTTGAGACGCCATTAGTTCTTCAGTAGTTACAACTAATCCCTTCTTTTCGTGCACAATATTTTGCTTCACTTCTGTCTTAGAAATAGTTATTTCTTTTTGTTCTTCTTTAGTTGAAATGATTTTTAGTTTACTTGGCTTTATTTCCTCTTCTTCTGGTGTATGCCTAGGAGAAACCTCAGGTTGCTTGACATCTTTTTTAGGTAAAACAGTATCTCTTGGTTTGTCATACTTGACCTCAGGTTTATAGACAGGCACAATGTCGGTCCTGAACTGTGACATTTCATCTTTATCTTTCTGTTCAGATATGTATGAAGGAATCTCTGGCTTCTTGAAAGGTTCTTGCACTTTAAGAAAAGATTGAAATTAAAGAGAATTCTTCTATGGGTCATCACACTCCTGAGTACTATAAGAGTTTGGCAGTGCAAATGTTAATATTTGTCATGCCAGTAAAGCAACTTTTGAATTTGAATTTGAAAGAGTTTTGAACATAAAAACAAGAAACAGGACCAACACAACAATTCAACAAAGCGCCACTTTTTTTCCCCCATAAGAGCGTGGCTAATAAGAGGACAAAACAACACAGACACATGCACAGAAGATCTACTAATATAAAAGTCATGAACTAATACCTTTTTGAAGAGTTACTTCCTTAGGAACCACAGTGGCTGGTTCTGGTTTAGTTGGCACTGCTTGTGGTGGTTCTGGGTGTGTTGGTTTTGGTTTCTCTTCCTCCGCATGAACTTAAAATGACACATATTGTGGTTTTAAGTCACTCTTAAAGATTAAACATAAAACAGCCACAGTGAAAGAAGATGTGCTTCCAAATCAGAAGCTAGACAAACTCACAGCACCACACAGTAAGTAAAAACATTAAAAGTGTTTGGGACAAAGTTAGACATTAACCAACTAAGATCACAGAGACAAAAACTACCTTTTGGTAGAAGTGACTCAGGTTTCTTCTCTGGTGCAGGTTTCTCTGGCTTGACTTCAGGTTTAGGCAGAGGCTTAACTGCAGGTTTGGGTTCAGGCTTAACCTCCGGTTTAGTTTCAGGCTTGACCTCCGGTTTAGTTTCAGGCTTGACCTCAGGTTTGGGCTCTGGCTTTACCTCAGTTGTAGGTTTAGGTTTGACCTCGGGTTTAGGCTCAGGCTTAACCTTAGGTCGGGGCTCTGGCTTAATCTCAGGTTTAGGTTCAGGTTTGACCTTAGGTTTGGGCACTGGCTTAACCTCAGGTTTAGGTTCAGGTTTGATCTCAGGTTTAGGCTCAGGCTTAACCTTAGGTTTGGGCTCTGGCTTAACCTCAGGTTGAGTTTCAGGTTTGAGCTCAAGTTTAAGCTCAGGCATAGCCTTTATTTTGGGCTCTGGCTTAACCTCAGGTTCAGGTTTGATCTTAGGTTTAGGCTGAGGCATAACTTTGGGCTCTGGAGTAACCTCAGGTTGAGGTTCAAGTTTGAGCTCAGGTTTAGGCTTAGACATAACCTTTGGTTTGGGCTCTGGCTTAAC
>JAQQZR010000035.1:23083553-23142292 GCA_030068235.1 Notoglanidium macrostoma | reverse complement strand
CTCAGGTTTAGGTTCAGGTTTGATCTCAGGTTTAGCCTCAGGCATAAACTTTGGTTTGGGCTCTGGCTTAACCTCAGGTTTAGGTTCAGGTTTGATCTCAGGTTTAGCCTCAGGCATAAACTTTGGTTTGGGCTCTGGCTTAACCTCAGATTTGACCTTAGGTTTGGGCTCAGGCTTTACCTCAACTTTAGGTTCAGGTTTGACCTCAGGTTTACGTTCAGGTTTAAGCTCAGGTTTGGCCTCCAACATGGACTCTGGTTTTGATTCAGCAACAGGTGTAAATTTAGGTTTAGGTATTTGAGGTACAGGTGTTACATCCTTGTGGTCAGGAACAGTTTCCTTTCCCCTCTCTTCTTTGGCTTCTTCTACTTTAGGAATAGGTGTGATGGCTTTCCTGAACAACACTTTTTCTTCTTGCACTGCCTCTTTCTCTGCAGGTATATATGAAGGAACCTCTGGCTTCTTGGAAGGTTCTTGTACTTTGAAGGAACACTGAAGTTTAGCACAATGCTTTAAGAAAGCACTGATTTAAGAATTGTGACACAATCATTATAAAATCATAAAGGACAAGAGACATTTGCACAGTGATTCACAAAATTCACATATAATGCATTGCCTGTTTGTGTAATATTACAGTATATTCTATAAATGTCAATTAACCTACTTATGTTAGTGCATGATGACTACACATGCATTTAATGTTTGTTTATTTCATTTAATTCACAAATTTATTTCAAAGTTTATCAAATTAACAGTTTCAACAATTAAGTTTTACTTAATTGATGTGTTTATTATTTGTGTAGAAGAATTCTTAATGAGAAGGAAACAGGACAAGGACAAAAAGTCAACAAAAGACGCCACTGGGGGGAGGGATGTTCCCCATAAGAGCATGGCTCATGAAAATCAAATCAACACAGGCACATTTACAGCAGGACATTCACATACAATTATCATATAGTAATACCTTTTTGAGTGACTACATCCTTAGGAACCACTTGTGCTGGTTCTGGTTTGGTTGGTTCTGCCCTTGGTGGTGCTGGTTCAGTTGGTTTTGGTTTCTTTAACTCCAAAGGAACTTAAGAGAAGATTATTTTTTTGTTTTAATTCACATGCCATAAAAGCAGACACTTTGGCAAAGAAGATTCACTTCCAAAGTGGAAGTAGGACAAACATACAGCATCATACAGGGTTAAAGCCCAGACAAAAACACAGCAGTAAGCAGTAAGTTACTTAAAAACTACCTTTGGCTGGAGGTGGCTCGATTTCTTTCAGAGCTACAGGCTTCAGTTCAGGCTTTGGTTCTAGCTTTTTTTCAGGTGTAGGTTCAGGCTTGGCCTTCTGCTTGGGCTTTGGTTTGATTTCAGGTACTGATGGTGGTTTAGGTGTAGGTTCTTTGACTTTAGGCTCTGGAACCACAGGTGCTACAGCTTCTGGCACTTTTTTATGCAATACAAAATGTTAAGAAGCTGTAAGGACTGTTAAGACTTTGGAAAGAACAAGAGTGGACAATATTCTTTGACAGCCATACAGAAAAAATACATGTTCTATACAACAGATAAGACACATAACAAATCTGACAAACTTGATTGCAATACAACATCAAAGACTTTATAGTAGACTACTACAAAGTATACAGAGCAGAATAAAAATGGCATCACACAAGTATCATGACAAAACGTGAAGTAATGCCACTGTTTTGACAGACAGAAAAAAACACACAATGTAGGTCATAGCAGACTGTAGAAATATAAAATATGAACAGAAATATGAAACACTCAAAGATTAAAATGCAAGACAGAAACTATACACATAATATTTGACTAAAAGACAAATAAGTTAAAAGACAAATAAAGGACAAATACCTTTCGTGGGAGCAACCTTGGTTGGCTTAGGAGCAGGTACCTCTTCGTATTCTTTTAAGATATCAAAAGAAGAAATTCACAAAGAAAACATTTTTTTTAAATTTACCATAACAAAAAAAACTTTTAAACTTGTATTTCAAACTTACAAACATCTTAGGACAAACATAGGATTAAAGAGAAACGTTAAAAGTGTTAAAATATAAAGTGTCTCATAAATACATATATCTTACAAAGGACAAATCAACAAAACTTTGACAAAACAACACCAGAAGTATAACATGAATAAAGGACATTCACAATATTACCTTCTTTAGTGGGAAGTTCTCTTGGTTCTTCCACTTTGAGTGGTATGACTTTTTCTTCTTTAGGTTTCTTAGCTTCGGGTACTTGAAAATGTTTATCGATATATTTTTACTATTAGTTATGAAGGATCATGCATTTAAGGTAGTCAAGGACAAACAATGCAAGTGGTAATAATGGAACAAAAGAGACTAAATAAAAAGAAAAAAAAACTTGATTTGATTTGATTGATTACAACATAACATGGAGAGTTTTGTATACCTTTAATTGGTGCTTCTATCTTTTCCTCAAC
This sequence comes from Notoglanidium macrostoma, assembly GCA_030068235.1. Classification (NCBI taxonomy): domain Eukaryota; kingdom Metazoa; phylum Chordata; class Actinopteri; order Siluriformes; family Auchenoglanididae; genus Notoglanidium; species Notoglanidium macrostoma. The sequence continues at coordinate 23,139,838 of JAQQZR010000035.1, read as the reverse complement.
TGGTGTAGGTTTCTCCTCTGGTTTCTCAACCATCACAGGAACTTAAAGAACAATTAATACATTAGATAAAATCTACAAACTTTGTTTTTAAAAATAGTCTTGCATGAGCACTGTTAATAAATTATTTAGAAAGCCACAATGACATATTTATCTTTTATGTTTTATAGACAGACAGAACTTATCACAAATAACATAAAAAAAGAAAAAGAAACTCATCAAGAATGACAGTAAGCCAAAAATATAGCAACTATGATAGTGCTTATGAAGACAAAATTTATACAAAGGATCTTAAATAGACATAAGACACAAAAGGTGATGATGCCATTAGCATGTTTACTAGGGATGCAATGATACATATACTGATATCGGGTATTGGTTTGATAGGTTTGAACTCATTCATAAAAATTCTTCTATCCAACATCCAATATCATGTGATACTATATAACATAAGCATATTGCACCGTTGCAACATTAATGAACAGACAACATGGAATGACAGTAATCTAGATGTATGTCATGACTAATGATCAAAGCAAAGTGAACTGAAAACTGTGCCCTGTGAAAATATCAAGAGGAATACAAGTAAACTGGTAAAAAAAAAAAAAAGTATCATCTTGCGGCCTTTAACCTGCATTTTTATAGAGCAGTATTTTAAAAAAGTGAGTGCATGGTGCTGTGAATTGCACACACACAGAGGTAGTCATGAGGATGGAGCAGTGAAGCGATCATGCAAAGAAGCTGGAGCACAAGAGAACACTTCAGGTTTGTGAACATTAAGACATTCATGCTTCCTTTCACCTGCTTTTACACTTTGCTTGTGAGTCAAAGTCCAATTCACGGCACCTTGTGCTCATTTTTAATCAACACTCTCACTGAAACTGCTCTGTGCACTCAGGTTGGCCAGCACTCAACACAAAAAAACTCAGCACAAAGAGTTCATTGCTAACAGCACAAGGCAGCAACTAGCAAACAGAGCCAATTACAATTATATGACATCTACAATTGTTAAATAAGTAGGTTATATACTTGTTTATGAAAAAATAAACATGTACTTTTACAGCTCGGAAGAAAAGGTATTGACACGTCCCTAATGTTTGCCAACACATAGCAACCAGCATTCTTTTATCACTAAGTACCTTTGGTTGGTACTTCTTGTCTCACTCCAAGTGCCTTCCTTTCAACAATCTCTTCCACAGGAATTCTTGGGACTGTTGGGACAGAAAATGCAAATAATGTTAGAATAATGGGAAATCATAAATGTTTTAGGTAAGATGTTTAGATCAGATAAGGAGTTGGATAACATGAAATAATGATGACACACAAATGACACATGGGTAAGATCAAGAGGAACATCTTTATGATGTTACACAGATAAGAAGAAACATACCACATGAACTTTGGTAAAGAGAAACATAGCAAAGACAAACACACATCTAATGAAGGGCCTGGTGTGAAATTTTGAAGACAAAATAGAGGACACTCAGACAAACACAAAGGTGAATCCTGTAAGTAATAGTATTTTATGGAACAAACATACTTTTTGATGCAAATCAAAGAGGGTTAGTGTGTTCTTTTCATTTAAAACGAATGAATGATAATGGAAAGCTCTCAATGATACCTGTAATAGAGATTTCCTCTACTATCCTTTCTTCTGTTCTGTACTCGTGCTCTGGTGAAGGGTGACAGTTCATTGGAAATGTTTATAATACTGAGGTACCTGGTAAAATGTCAACTTCATTTGTGCATTTTTAGTTTTTAAGTCTGGTGGTGTTAATTTTTAGTTTTTAAGTCTGGTGGTGTTTATTGGTTATTCAATAATCAATTGTATTAATATTAATTGATATAGAGGATGAGCAGATGAGGGTGATTTTTGTTAGTAGTGATGTGGTCCGTTTTAGTGGATGATCTTGAAAGATAATGAAGAACGTTCAAGTATATGGTATACCTTGAATTTCCATCTTTTCTTCATAATGATAGTATTCGACAGATGATTCAACTTTCAGAAATAAAATATCAAATTAATGAGGGTGTATTTATCCAAATTTAGAGATTTCTACCCCTAAATTTATATTCAAGTCCCTTTCTTACCTTCAACGGCAATTTCAGATGGTGCTTCAGGGACTTGTAATGACGAATCGGGAATATCTGCAGGGTTTTAAATATTAATTGAACTTTTTTTAAATTACTGGAATATTTTAGATTCTTGTGATAGATGTAGTGTAACTGAGTTTACTATGTTATGGACTCTTTGATCTAAAATACTTACCATAAGGTACCCTTCCTACATCAATGTCTGTGAAAGGAGGTACAGTAAAAGAGTGTTATAGACAAAAATGCACTGGAATATACACTTTCCGTGAATACTAACAGGTGCTAACAGTTTTTTACAGACCTTTCCCTGACAGGTAAAGCTCTGCAGTGCTTTTGGCTTCACCTCTGGGCTCCAATCTGACAATCACTGAATATACGCCTAAAGAATTTTTCATTAGATTAGTTGGGTCCGTTTTGAAACCAGACGAATATTAAGATGAAATTCAGAGAGATAAAAAATTAAATCCTGCAGGATTTCGTCTGGACAAACCTTCATCCTCTGAAGTTACATTGCGGATGACCATAAAGTGTCGTCGGCCTTCACTTCTGAATGTATACTTTGGGCTTTCTTTAAGCTCCCATATGTCCTTGTACCATGTTACAATTGCATTGTCGAAGGACACTTCACATTCAAAAGTTGCAGACTGTCGTTCCCGTACCACAATGTTCTGGATGCGTTTAGTGAAATGTATTTGCTCCGCTAAAGAGAGATGACGCAAGTTTGATGGTTAGGAAGACTGCTCTGTTTGATTTAATGTATACACAAACATGAAGAGAGAGAATCCTCTCATTAAGACTTTTCAGTCGAAAAAAAAAAACAAGATCAAAATGTTCTTCAATTCGCCATTCTCAGTTATCCATAAGATTCATACAAAAAAACTTAAGAAGAGGATGAGGATGGTTCAAGCATTCAAGAGAAGTGTGCTTTGTCCAACACAAGACTTTTACAGATGAAGATGGAAGAGGTTAGTAGATGGTATGAATTTTTATATGATAAAAATGTGAGTTTGATGACACGATACACACCTTCGACCCAAAGGTTTGCAGTTGTTTCAAGGTTTTTATATTGGCAGGAATATTCTCCTTGGTCTTCAGGCCTAACATCTTTAATCGATAGCTTCTGAGTGTAATTGGCCACAGAATATGTGTACCTGCCATGAGGCTCTAAAAACTTTCCATTTTTAAACCACTGTGCCTTTGCATTAGGTATGGAGAATTGGCATGTGAGTGTACAGGTTTGGCCTTCCTTACCAGCAACATCCTCCATGTGCTGTTCCACTTCACCTTCTGTAACAAAAAAGGAGAAAACCATAAAATCACACATTCTTAGCATCAAACAGTGAGATGTTTCAAAAAGTAACAATATTAGATGTTGATTGAAATTACTGTTCAATCTTAAGCTTTTTTGCATAGGTAGCCTAACACCATTGTTTATTTCAAGGATTTCTAGCACATAATGGATATATAGTACATACCCAACACTGTCAATTTGGCACTGGAGATATGCGGTCCACATACAATGCGATAACTGCCCTCGTCCTTGGGCTGGCAATTCTTGAGCTTTAATATGTGTCGGTCACCAACAACTTTAATTTCATATTTGTCACTTGAATCAAGTTTCAGGGTGCCTTTGTACCAGGACAGTGTTATCTCTGGGTAGTTAATTTTGATCTCACATTCAAACATAGCCTCTCTACTCGCAACTGTTATCTGGTCTGTGATGTCGCTGATCAATGTTACAGGCTGCATACAAAGGAGAAGAAATTAATGGGTATGCTTAAGTAATAATAAATAAATGCAACACATATATACACAGTCACACAATACACCACAGAACTGTTACATTCTCTAATCTGATTATTCCGACAATGTTGTTTAATTTTCTTACAGCAGCTCTGACAGTAGCTGCAACCCAAATCACCAGGTTTATATTAATGTATTTGTTTTAATACATATACTGTTGTTTCTTTCTGTAACTCATTCACTGGGTGCGTATGGTAAACACTTCACATAATCTATGTATAATAATAAACAGATTTTAAAAAGGTATAGCTGTTTAAAAATGCACAGGTTTTAAAAATGCTACATAAGAAAGTCTAAGAACAAAGGATGCTGCACATACTGTATGTTACACAACATTAAAGGTAATTCTAAAAGTTTTTTTTTTTAAATGTGTCAGTAAATAAAAATTGTAATTGTAATTGCTGTGGTTTGAAAAGAATAAATCACTTCAGGACATGCTGTTATAGGAAATGAACTATTGGGAAGCAATCTAGATATATTTGATATCAAAATTAGTAATGTGTTCAGCACAACATTCATGAACTGTGCAAAGTCACACCTCAGTTTGCTCCATTCGCTTCTGTAAATCAGCCACAAGTTTTGATAGATCCTCTTCTTCTGACTCACGTCTTGTATGTTCCAGTTCCTAGAGCCAATGCAATAAAGCATCAAAAAGGAAGACAAGGTAACAGAACAAAGTAGTGTCAGTTTCTGTGGTCTGTGGTGTCTCTGAGTTAAAAGAAAATACATTCCAAATGGAATCTTAACATAATAAGATGCAAACATTTTGCAAAACTAAGATACAACAACATATTGATGAAACTAAGATGCAAATTATGCAAATAACAGTTGCAACTAAGTCATGAGATTAATAATAGACCACCCACAGGTCTTGCACTTTTTTCTTCTTCTTTCTCCTTCTTTAGCATTTCAATGGCTTGAAGAAGGCCACGGTAGTCTGTGATACCGTACATGCGTGCATATTTCTCATATTCTTTGGGGTCGACATTTCTGAGCAGCTCAATAATATCAATTTCCTTCTCCTCTTTGGGGCTTTTCTGTTTTGAGGGTGTCCTAAAAACAAACATGATTGTTTAGTTGTTTTGTTTAATAACTACATACATGCTTGCTTAATAAATCATAAAAGCAACATTAAAGCCCATCTCACTTCTTCAATGTGACCATTTCAGTTGTAATCTCTTTCCTCTCATCAACAGTCAGATCAGTGCTGCATTCAATTTCTCCATGTTTGTTTGATGCTACACATCTATACTGTCCAGAATCAGACTTGGTCACATCTCTGATTTCCAGCTTGGCATCTTGGTCCTTCTGCACAATGGCAATGCGACCACCATGAGTCATCTGCCTCCATTTGCCCTTCATCCACTTCACACTAGGAATGGGATCACCGCCAACCTTGGCGATGAAGGTCGCTTTCCCCTCTGTAAACACATTAAAGATAAAACAGTTTGTTTTATTTCAGAAAAGTATATTTTTGTGAATTTACCATGCTTGGTAGGTGATTCGCATCAAGGCCCAGTAAACTTGGAGTGACCACTAAATCTAATCAAGATATTATAGCAGTGGCCTAAAAAAAATAAAAAATAAAAATAAGAGTACTTACTCTCAGTGATATGGACACCCTTGGGCTCCTCAATAAAGAACAAATTGTCTAATTTCTTAGCTGGTTCAGGAGCTGCAGGTGCTACAGGAGCTGTAGTGGGAGCAGCAGCAGGAGCTTTTGGCTTCTCTGTTAATTAGGATTACATAGCAAAAATATGATATATAGAAATAATAATAAGACCTGTAGTTATTAGACGGACATACAGTAAAAGAACTCAAAGAGACAACTATCCTTTAAGGACAGCCAAATGGCCATATGCTGTAAGTATAAATAAGTCAAGAATGGCATCAAAACCAGTGCAAGAAACCTGTAAAGTGGCATCTTTGGTGTTACAAAATAAGGAATACCATTGCTTATACATTTGGTCATGAAATTTAAGTCATTCCTACTTTGGCAAAGAACACTAGTAATTAATAGTAATGCAGAATTAGTGTTACAACAAAAAACACCTAAATGGTATGATGAAGCTCTTAGTAGAATGTCAAACAGGGCATATATAAAAACTGATGTAAAAACACTAAATGAACATATTGTGCATGCAAAAGACAAACCATGGATTGAAAAATACCTTTGATAGTAACTCTGGACTTGCAGAACTCACTACCAGCTTCATTGGTTGCTTTACAGAGGTAATCCCCTGCATCAGTTTTAGACACATTAAGCATTTCTAATGTAGCAGTGCCATCTACAAAGGTGATCTTGGTGCTGGCAGAGGACGTCAACTCCCTTCTGTCCTTCATCCACTGAATTTTCAGTGGTGGAGAGCCACGTACATGGCAGCTAAGTGAAAGTGTCTCACTCTCGTTCAATGTCACAGGTTTAAGAGGCAAATCAAAACTTGGAGGTACCTTCCGCTCTGTATTATGAAAATGAAGAACCCAAACCATAATGAAAGAATAAAAAAATGGTTTTAATAGAATGTACTAATACTATAATCTATAGTAATTTACAGCTGACTTTATGCAGAAATTAGATTTGCAATTTTGAGTAAAATGTTTGCAAATGTTGTAAAAATGCATGCAGTCTGAAAAATGTACCTGTAATATGAGCCAAAATCTGGCAAGAAGCAGAGCCAGCCTCATTGGTGACTTTGCATGTATAAGTACCACTGTCTGAGCTAGAGGAACTCTTTATCACCATCACAGCCATGTTGCTTTTGAAAGTCATATCATATCTGTCAGAGCTGAAGATTTCTTTGTCATCTTTATACCACTTGACAGTCATGGGTTGTGATCCAGCAACACGTGCCTCGATCTTCACCAGCTTACCTTCAGATTCCTCAAGGGATTCTGAAGGCTTTTTGGTGAAGCTTGGAGGAATCTTTTGTTCTAGGAATAACAAACAAACAGGTACATTTAATGTAATGTTTTATAACAACACATAGTATCCCAAATTAGCACAACCAACATTAAACATTAAGGGTTTAGCAGTTTGCTGAATCACTGTTCCAGTGACCATTCTGATGGGACAAGCCGACAAAAGCATGAATTTCTTATGAGAAAGAAAAGACTGAATTTACATCCACAAACTTGATTGAAGAGCATACAACCACATTTATAAGCAGTCACCAGATACCTTTCACTGTGACCTCTGTTGAACAAAAGTCCTTCCCCATGTCATTACTAGCATGGCAGGAATAGCGGCCAGAGTCAGCCTGATCTGCTTTCAGAATAGTCAGTTGTGGCGTGTTTTCCACGCATGATATCTTATAATTGCCCCCTGTGCGGATATCTTTATGATCCTTTGACCAAGTGACTTTTATAGGCAACGATCCAGTCACATGGCATTCCAATTCCACAGTACTTCCAACTGAAACATCCACGGGTGAAAGCTTTCTATCAAACACAGGTGGGTATCTTGGCTCTGAAATTTTAAACAGTAAAATAAGCCCAAATCCTCATTAGCATAGACACATTAGCACACCTTAGGTTAAGAACTACACATTGATAAATAATTAACAAGTAAGTGAGCAGACCTTGAAGTGTGAGCTTGGCTCTACAAGAGGCAGTTCCAACAATATTTGTTGCAACACAAGTATATTCTCCTGAGTGTCTCATTTCTCCCTTTGCAATTTTCAGGACAGCAGAGTTATCATCAAAAGTCGTAGTGTACTCTGCACTACTCTTTAGAGCTTCACCGTCTTTAAGCCAAGAGATCTCCAATGGAGATGATCCTGCAACACGACACTCAAACTGGACACTATGTCCTACAGTTTGCTGAATGCTAGTAATTTTCTTGGGGAAAGATGGTGGTGTTTTGGCCTCTGGAATGAAAAAGGTTAAGCAAAACAGAATTAAAGTTACTACATAAATAATTAATCATTTATGCAACACCTGAAATATGAAATAAAAACTACAACTTCTGAGAGCTGTAGACATTAGTTTCAGACATAACATTCACCTTGTACAGTTAAGTGGCAGCTAGAAGAGGCAGATCCAATGCTGTTTTCTGCTTTACAAGTGTATTCTCCAATGTCAGCTTTGGAGGCTTTGGCTAATTTCAAACAAGCAACACCTTTGGAGTACTCAATTCTACAGGTTGGAGAAGATCGAACTTTGCCATCCCCTTTGAACCAGGAAACTTTGATATCAGGAGTGCCCCCAATCTGGCATTTCAGACAGACAGCATCACCTGCAGTCACTTCCATTGGTTCCAAACTCTCAATAAAGGATGGTGGCTCTAAAAAGTCACATGTACGTCAAGAATAATAAAAAACTATAATTCTATAGTCTAATAAGAATAAAATTATAATTTTTAAAGAACAATAATATTAAAAACCTAAAATGGACACTGTTGCATCGCAGGTGTCACGGCCAGCTTCATTGGAAACTTCACACGAGTATTTTCCTCCTGCCTCTTTATCACTGTTGAGACACTCCAGGATGCAGGAGCTCTCAGTAGTTGTAATATTGTATCTATAAGAAGAGAAGATGTCCTGGCCATCTTTGTGCCACTTGACCAGAATCTTAGGGCTTCCAGCATATGTGCATTCAAGTATCATTGACTTGCCCACTTCAACAGAGATGTTTTTCAGCTTCTTGACAAAGCGTGCAGCCTCTGAATAAAACAATTAAAAGAACAATGCATAAAGGTGCTCACAATAACACAGACAGATGTGTACAACATGTTTTGATCTGGCAATATGTCAATTAACCTTTGACAAAAAGAGTCACAGGGACGTTTTCCTTCCCAACATCATTAATAATTTGACAGGTGTATTCTCCTGCATGAGATTTGTCAATTTTAAAGAGGTCCAGAGTAGCTATGTCTCCTCTCAGAGCGATCTCACAGGCTTTACTAGATATAATCTCCTTACTGCCTCTAAACCATTTCAGCCTTAATGGGGCACTTCCTCTCACAGTTGCAGTGAATGTGACATTTGATCCCGGAAGTGCCTCAACTGGCTGAGGAGGCGTCACAAAAGATGGAGGCTCTGCAATAAAAATGTGAGGGTAAAAAAGAACATTGTGGACCTGAGAACATTAGCCCATTACCTAGGCTAAATAAATAAATTACAAAAAAAGTCTAAACATGTGACCACATCATCCTTTTATTAAGGAATTTTCATGGGGTAAGTGTTTTCTCAAACTTTAATACTGACCTTTAACATCAAGTGAGGCAGTAGTCTCAGCAGTTCCAGCACTGTTCACTGCTTTACACTTGTATGAACCTGCATCAGACAGTTTTAGAATGGGCAGCTTGAGTGTACAAGTGTTCTCAACAAAGCTAATTTCATAATTTGGCCCACTCTCAATCTCATTGCCATTGTGATACCATGAAATTGTAAGAGGTGCAGATCCCGAGACCTTACAATTCAATTCAATAGGTTTATCAATGGTACTGTGCATATCCTTCAGTCTTCTTGAGAATGTGGGAGGGATAATTTTATCTGTTTAAGAAACATAATGTTTAGTTATGAGTGCAATGGAAAAACATATACTTCACCCAAGAGATAAGAGATAATAATTAAAAAAAGGCAATGGGTACTGTTAAACATTATGGAAAGAAATGTTAACAACCACACTCACAGACAGTTAAAATATTCCTGAAATATCAGTATGTGGTCAATTTAAAAAAAATCATATTGGGCTACTAACCTAAAACGCCAAGGTGCATCTTGCAACTATCACTTCCAACTTCATTTGACACCTCAAAGGTATACTCTCCAGTATCACCTTTGTCTGTGGACAACACCTTAAGACTACATATCTTTTTGGAGACTGTGATTTTGTATTTCCGTCCAGAAGACAGCTCCATTCCATCTTTATACCATTTTTGTTTAAGCTCAGGAGTTCCAGATACACTGCATTCCAAAACTGCTGGTTCACCAGCTGTGACACTTACAGACTCTGTCTTATCCAAAATAGCAGCAGGTTCTGAAAATTCAAAACAACCATATGGTTTTTAGAAAAAAATCACTTTAAGAAGAAAAGCAAAAAGAGATTAATATAAGAAATTTACAAACCTAGAACAGTTAGGTTTGCCACACATTGTGCCACACCAGCGTCATTTTTAATCTCACAGGTATATTTCCCAGCAGTGGTTGAATCAGCTTTAAAGATCCTCAGAGTTATCTGGTTATTTTCAAATGTAATTTTCCTGTTATCACCATCTCTAAGAACATGGTCCTTGTCTTGTACCCAAGATACATTGATTGGCTCGGATCCTTTGACAGTTGCCAAGAGAGTAACTTCCTCGCCAGATATGGCTGTTATATTGGTCAGTTTCTTGACAAAAACTGGTGGTTCTAAATGGCAGGGAACGATAATATGAACAACAGATTCTTCTAATACAGGAAGCTTTACTTATTTCAGAGTTTTCACTGTTTCAAATTTACTAACCTCTGAGTTTCACCATTGCTTGGCAGGTATCACTTCCTACATTGTTTGAGGCCTTACATTCATATTCACCAGCATCTGATGAATCCAGTCCAAGAATGTGAAGGGTAGCAGAGTGTCCCTCAGCCACAAATTTGTACTTTATACTTTCCTTCAGCTGCTTTTTGTCTTTAAACCAGATTATCTCAAATGGTGTATGTCCCTTCAGCTCACAGCTAAGACTGACATCTTTGCCTTTCAGCCCCTCAGCAGGTGAGGGCACTTTCAGGAAAGTTGGTGGTTCTAGAAATATAGTTAAATTGAAATTTAAGTTGAGCTTACATGCATATAATAATTGTTATTTGAACCAGGATTAATTCTGAACCAATATTGGTTGATAAACAATTAACTTCGCAAGCAGTTAAGCAGATTGTGTGTGAATACAAAATATATTACCATATATCTCATTGGATAAGAAAAATCAACCACTGGCTAACCTTTGACTGAGAGAGTGGTGCTACAGCTTTTAGTTCCTGCATCATTCTGAACTTCACAGGTGTACACCCCATCATCTTCATAAGAGGTGCTTAAAATCTCAAGCACTGCCGTAGAGCCATCGAAAGCCATCATCACATTACTACTCTCGGTGACTACATTGTCGTTTTTGTACCAGCTAATTTTCAAAGGCGGTGTACCGGTAACTTTGCACTCAAGCCGGAGTGGCAATCCAATCTTTAGAAACTTTGTTGCTGGTAGTTTCTGTAGAAATTCAGGTGGTTCTGCAAAGGAAAAAATGTCACGAGTTAGCTTAATCACACATTTAATTACAATAAGTGAGGACAGAAGATGGCTTCAAATATGAAGAGCACAAGATGACTGGCAGAAAGAAGCATGCTGATGATGAATGAAGAAGTTGCAAAATAAGCAAGATGATGAAAAGACTGCAGACAAAGATAGCAACATAAAGATAGCAACAAAACAAGAGCAAAATGGGGGCACTATAAAATGCTAAATAATAAAAGATGATCATAAAAAAAATTTATATGGTGACATTGCAGCAAAAAAGAAAGTCAGACCTTTCACCAATAAGCTTGTGGTACATTTCGCTGTACCAGCATCGTTGCTAACTTGGCAAGTGTATGGCCCAGTGTTTGAAAGTCCCACAGCATAAAGATCTATGAAGCTTGAAAGGCCCTCAAGGCCAATAAAGCAGGATGGTCCAGTAATCAGTTCAGTATCTTCTTTGAACCATTTCACTGTGAAGGGAGGTGTTCCTTTAAAGGTACTTTTAAAACGAACAGTGGTATTTGGTATGACAGCCTGCGGCTCGGGCACCACCACAAAGCTTGGGAGTTCTACATTTTTTCAGAACAGAAATACAGACAATGGTGTTAAAGAAGTGGCAGCCATCATTAAGCTTTAGAGTAAATTTGCTTGAAATCTTGCAATATCTCATCAGACCTTTCACCCTCAGTGTTCCACTGCATTCACAACTGCCTGCTTTGTTTGTAAGTTTACAAGAGTAGCTTCCAGTGTCTGCCTTCTCTAGTCTCTCAATCTCCAAAGAGACACTGTTGTTGTCCTGAACCAGTTTATGCTTGGTTTTTCCTGTCAGTTTAGTTCCATCTTTAAACCACTCCACGGAGATTGGGAGCGAGCCAGATATATTGCATGCTAGTTTTACTGGGGCACCTAGAATCTCCTCCATGTCAGTCAGGCGTTTGATGAAGGCAGGAGGAATTATTTGTTCTATTTGCAAGACAAAGAGAGATTAAAAATAAATGCATATGTATCACGGTTTTAAAGGCTTTTAGAAATTTAAGATATTTAATAAAACACTAACCTAGGACATTTAAAGTCACTTTACACTTGCAAATGTTGATGTAGTTGGAGACCTCAAAGAGGTAAATTCCTCCATCATCTAACTGTGCAGCCTGAATCTTAAGGTTACTGATGTTATTGACAAAACTGAGGCTATGTTGTCTGGATGGGACCACCTCTTTGCCATCCTTACTCCATTTCACTTTCAGTTCAGCAGTGCCTGTTACTTTGCACTCAAAACTGACTGGATCTCCAGCAGTGACATTTATAATTTCTGGTTTTTCAATAATCTGTGGAGGCTCTGAAGTTCAAAAAGGATATATAAATGTAATCACCCACAGTAAAGCTTTAAAAATTCACTGAAAGCTTAAATACATGCCATAAATAACCAACCTTGAACCAAAAGAGTGGCAAAACACTTCTCCTGCCCTGCCTCATTCATAGCCTGGCAGGTGTATCGTCCACTATGGTTAGACTGGCACATGGGAATTCTTAACGTTGCAACATTATTCTCAAATGTTCTCTCAATCTCCGTGTCTTCCAAGATCCATGTTTCATCCTTCTGCCATTGTATGGTCAGAGAAGGTGACCCCTTCACAACACATTTAAACTCTGCTACATTTCCCAGTACTGAAGTAACATTCTGTATCTTTTCTACAAATGATGGTGGTTCTGGTAGTGAGAAGTTTAAAAAATGTTAGTTGTGTTGTCAAGTGAGTTGAAAACGGCAGTATAATTATAAAGGTAAAAAAAAATAATCAACCTTTTATGCTTAGCGTTGTCCTACATGAACAACTTCCAACTTCATTTGAAATAATACATTGGTACTCGCCAACATCCAAGTCATCACATTTCTGTATGTCAAGTAACATTAGTGAACCATTTTTCTGAGAGAACACATGCTTTGTGCTTGGCTTTATCTCCTTGGAATCTTTTTGCCAGGTTATTATAAAAGGACCTGTGCCTCTAATTTGACATTCAAAAGAGGCATTCAAACCTTTCACAACCTCTACAGGAGTGAATGACTTTACAATAACCGGTGGCTCTGTAAGATGAAGAAAGAGATGCACATGAAATCATTGTTCATCACATGCCTGTATTTCTGAATGCTCAAATTAACTGTAAATGTCAAAGCATGCACCAACCTTTCACTTTCAGATCCATGCTACAGCTCTCACTACCCGCCTCATTGCGGGCCTCACAGTAATATACACCACTGTCTTTAAGCTCAGCACCAGTAATCTCAAGCCGTGCCAATGAGTTGACAAAACTCATTTTATGCTTGTCATCTGGACCTAAGTCATTACCATCTTTAAACCAGTATGTGTCTATTTCCGGCGTGCCCGCAACCTCACACTCAAAAATTACGGACTGGCCAGTTTTCACTACTGAAACTTTCTCTGGCTTTCGGATGAATTTTGGGGGTTCTGCATATAAAATGAAAGAAAAAATAGGTACTTATTTATTTGAGTTCTTAATCACAAATATACATGAGAAGATGTATTAAGACTGGAGATGCATCGATACCAAGACTGGAATCTGGTATCAGTTCGATACCCTTATCATTTACTTTTACTCATGGAAAATAATCATGCTAATGATCATGCTAATCATGCAAGTAACATGAAAAGGCAAATGTAATGATGGCAATCAAGGTAAAGCAGATTACAAATTACAGATTACAAACATTGTAATAGTATCAAGAGGTGGTACTTTGCTAAAAGTACCCTGAGAGAAGGTTAAATGGTGATTAAATATAGGGTAAAGTGCAGGATCATCAAGCGTAATCATAAGAAATGAGTGCAAGGTGCCATAACGTGCCTGCATACAAAAGTATTCACAAGCAAGCAGAGAAGCGGTCATGCTTGACGACCCACTATGCAATGCAGAGCAACTTGTGCTCATTTTTATTAACCATGCACCCCAATAATGTTCTCCGTGCCCAGGACAGCCATTATTATGATCTCTATTAAAGATGCTGTTTAAATGCCACAAACATAAAATGAATCAAGAATTCATCACCAGCAGCACATGCCAGTAACTAACAAAGACAAAGCTAAATAAAATGCTCAATGATACCCTTGACTGCATAATAATAAGTAAATTACTCATTTCTGTCTATGAGTAACTAAAAATGGTATCGATGCATCTCTAATTCAAAACAAAATGAGGTAAACACCTTTGACAAAGAGTGTTGTTTGACAGGAATCGGAGCCAACGTCATTGCTTATTTCACAAATGTAGTCTCCAGAGTCTGATGGCTTAGTGAAAAACAGCTCAAGTAAGCTTGAAGAGTCATCTTTCTGAATGGAGCAGTCAACCCCCGATAAGATCTCTTTTTTATTTCTGAACCACCTGATGGTCAGCGGGGGAGTTCCAGATACAAGTACAGTGAATTTCACTCTGGTTCCAGGTATGACCTGCTGTGACTCAGGTTTCTCAATGATAACAGGAGGTTCTGTTTATAAAGGTAGTAAAACAAAAAATATAAGGATGTAGGCAGATCTACAGGGTGTGTAAAGCAAGATTTAGACATTAATGTTGTGAAAATGCAAACCTTTGACTTTTAAGACCCCAGAACACTGGGCACTGCCTGCTTGGTTTGTAGCAATGCAGGTATAATTTCCACTGTCCGAACTATCAAGATGACTGATTTCCAAAGATGCTGCATTCTCAAAGAAAACACACTTATGTTTTTCACTTGTCTCTATTTCCTTGTTCTCCTTAAACCAAGTAATCGTTATAGGCAGAGATCCTGCGACCAAACATTCCAACTGTACAAAGGATCCTTTAATACTTTCCAATTGTTTTAATTTTCTTGTGAATGATGGCTTAATTATTTGATCTGTTATGAAAACAAAAACAATGTGAATGAGTATATTGTACTGAAACTATTGTATATTTAAAAAAAAAAAATGCCTTAGTTAACAAACTAACCTAGCACTGTTACAAAGGCCTCACAAGTGCTGCTGCCAACATCATTTGAAACCTCAAATGTATATTCGCCTTCATCATTCCTCTCTGCAGAAAGGATCTTTAATATGGAGCTTGTATCAGTGTTTTGTATTTTGTATTTTCTGCCAGATGTTAGTTCTTTTCCATCCTTCAGCCATTTGGCTTTCAGGGGTTTAGTGCCTGAGAACCTGCACTCCAGAGAGGCAGGATCTCCTACTGTGACACTGATAGACTTGGCATGCTCTGTAATATTTGCTGGCTCTGTAAAGGAAAAATATTATTGCACCGATGAATTAACAATGTGTTGATTCTAGTTAAGCCAATATAAGAATGTGTTTACTTCAAATAATAATCAAATCAAACCTTTGACCACCAAAGCTGCTGTACACTTTTGACTTCCTGCCTCATTCTGAGCATGACAAGTGTACTTTCCAGAATGTTTTAACTTTACATTAGAGAAATGTAGCACTGCTTCTCTGTTCTCAAAAGAAATCTGGACATCCTCAGTATCTTTGACCTCATGGTCACCTTTTGTCCATGACACTGTCATAGGCAGTGAGCCTTTCAGAACACACAGCATTGTAAGCTCAGTGCCTAGTAAGGCATCCATTTTATCTAGCTTCTGTGAGAATGATGGTGGCTCTAATAAAAGAAAACAATAAGACGTACACTTAGAACCGGAGTCTACAGTTTTTGCTAATGAAAATGTTCCCTGAAATGGTTTCATAGTCTCACTAACCTTTCAATATAATTTCACAATCACACGATGCCTGTCCCACTTCATTTGCTACTGTGCATTTATATTTGCCAGCATCTCCAGGTTCAAACTTGAGAATTTCAATAGTAACTACATCATTCTTTATGCCAATGATATGCCGGCGGTCATTTCTGATCTGCTTTGAGTCTTTGAAGCACGAAACCTCAAATGGAGGTGTTCCTGAGACAGATCCCTCGAGCACAACATCAGAGCCTTTGACAACTTCTCTGGACTCAAGTAACTTAATAAATGCAGGGGGTTCTGGGGTAAAAAAATACAAAATAAGCCAATTCTATAGCTAATAAATAGCGAGTAAAATATTTAAAATGATTCTCCTTCATACCTTTGACTGTAACCAAGCAACTGCATTTGTCACTGCCAGCATCGCTGGACGCTACACAAATATAGTCCCCGCTTTCTTCCAAACTACAATCTGATATCTGCAGTGTGGCAACTGAGTCAGTGAAGGTCATTTGATATTTATTACTTGGGCTGATCTCAATATTATTTTTATACCACTTAATAGTAATTTCAGGACTGCCAGTTACTTCACACTCCAAAAACACAACACTGCCATTCACTGTTAATTTGGATGAATCAAGTTTTGTCACAAACTTTGGAGGCTCTAAAAAAAGAGAGAAGAACATCATATTCATGATAATCATGCATTAGAGTAGTAAAACAATAATGGTACATAAGAGTAGTAAAAAAAACAGAATATAAAGAAGTAAAGAGGACAAGAAGAGGCACCTTTCACAAATAAGACTGCGGTGCATGAAACCATTCCTGCATCATTGGAAACTTGGCAAGTATATTTGGCAGAATGTGATGGCTTTACAGAGTGCAGTGCCAAGGTACTTGAAGATGCATCTTTCTTGATGAAACAAGTACCTCCAGTTAATATTTCTTTCTCTTCTTTGAACCACTTAATAGTAAAAGTTGGTGTTCCAGTAAAAGCAGCTTTCAAAACAACATTAGACCCTGGAATAGCGTCTTGAGATTCAGGTTTCAATGTGAAGAGTGGTGGCTCTGTTTTTAGTTGCCAGGGAAAACATCACAGTTAAATCACTGCATATGTAGACAGGCCTGGTATTTGTATTGAGAATGACACCTTAATTATTAAACAATAGTATTACATAATTAAATTGTTGGAGCAATTTTCTAACCTTTAACAGATACTGTTCCACTGGTCTCACAGTGCCCTGCAGCATTCGTTGCATGGCATGTGAAAACCCCAGCATCAGCAGTCTCTAACTTGGATATTTTCAATAAAGTAGTACTTTCTTTAAATTCAGTTTGGTACTTTATCCCAGATTTGATCTCCTTTCCATCTTTGAACCAAGATATTGTCATGGGCTGCGACCCTGACACCTTACATTCCATTTGGATATTTCCTCCAAGGTTACCATCAACCTTTTTAAGAATTTTTGTGAAGGTTGGAGGTATAATTTTATCTGTTCAAAAAATGTCAAAATTAAAAATAAAAAAATCATGCACAGTACATATATCACAAGATAGAAGAAGACAAAAAAAAAAACTAACCAAGAACTGTGACTGAGCAAGAGCAGTGGTCTTTTCCAACCCGATTAGAAACTTCCAGCGTGTATTCACAGCTATCTCCCCTATCTGCTGAGAGGATTTTTAAGCTTGCTACATTGTCTTTAAAAGAGATTTTATATTTTCGGCCTCCTGTCACTTCCTTGCCATCACGGAGCCATTTAACTTTGAGATCCGGACTTCCTGACACAGTGCATTCCAAAGTTGCAGAGTCTCCTGCTGTTACACTGATGGATGGTGCTTTATCAACAATTCTAGCAGGTTCTGAGATATATTAAAAAAAAGGGACAAAATTAATCATTTAAATAGTCTACTTATTACCCGCATTACCAAGTTGTTGATAAGAATATGCTAATTACACTATGTTTTTTCCTAACCTTGAACTGATAACTTGGCTTCACTTTTTTGCTGGCCAGCCTCGTTTTCAGCTTGGCATGTATACTTCCCATCATGGTTCATGGCTATTTTTGCAATTGCCAAACTGGCAATGTTGTTTTCAAAAGTCATTGTCGTATTTGGATCATCATGTCTGAGTAACTCAGAATCTTTCAGCCACGTGACACTAATAGGGGCTGAGCCTTTAAGAGTACCCTGCAGTTTCACTGCACTGCCCAGAACTGCAGTTGTGTTTTCAATCCTCTTTACAAAAGATGGTGGGTCTGCATGAAAGAAAAAACATTACACTCATTCTTATTCATAATAACTTATAGTATATACTAGGACAATAAATTATTTACAAACCTTTTAGTTTGGCTACTGATTTAGAGGTAATTTTACCAACATCATTTGAAACAACACATTGATAGTCCCCAACATCCGCACTGTCAAATGACTGTATTTCCAAATATAAGATGTTGTCCTTTGTTATTATGTTGTGCTTTTTATCAGTGGTCACTGGTTTCTTATCCTTTAACCAAGTGACATCAAATGGAGCAGTGCCAGTAACTTCACACTGGAGTTTTGCAGCATGCCCCTTGACCACTTCAACCATTTCTAACTCCTTTTTGAAAGCAGGGGGTTCTAAGAGTAATAATACGTAATAAAAAATTTAAATAATTAATAATAAATGGCTTGAACTCGAAATCAAATGCAATTCCTATCATCACAAACCTTTAACAGTCAAGTTGGTGCTACAGCTTTCACAGCCAGCTTCGTTCATTACTTCACATGTGTAATTTCCACTGTCAGACACAGTAAGGTCAATAATCTCAAGTGTAGCTTGACCATCTTTGAAGGTGATTTTGTGTCTTTCACTGGAACTGAGTTGTTTGTCATTTACAAACCAAGTGACATGGAGCTCAGGAGATCCTTTAACAGTGCACAGTAAGCGTGCAGAAATGCCTTGTTTCCACAGGATCTTAGGCTCCAGTTTCTTAACAAATACTGGAGGTTCTGAGAAAATTGAGTTCAGAATAAATCAGCTGTAAGCTGCAAGAGAGCTCACAGAGTTCAAGAACACACATGCAGAAGAAGATAAAGAAAAGAAGTGGGGGGAGAAACATTTTGCATCATCCAAAGATGACAAAGATGACAAGCAAAGCAAATTAAGGTCAAATATCTTACCTTTCACCGTTACCACAGCAGAGCAGCTGCTGCTTCCAGCATCATTTGTAGCAGTACAGACATAAGTGCCTGTATCTTTAATCTTGGTCTTTGGGATATCAAGGCTGACCACTTTCTCATCAAAAGAAATTTTGCTATCCATAGTGTTATGGAGTTTCTTGCCATCCCTGGTCCAAGTGATAGTCACTCCTATATCTTCATTTACCTGACACTCAATCCGCAGTGGGTTACCCACAGCTATAGAAGTTGATTCAAAGGTCTTCACAAAGCTGGGTTTGTCTATAACTCTCATTTCAGTGCAACATGTAGCCATGCCAACACTGTTTGAAGCTTTGCAAAGGTAAGTTCCCTGATCACTTTGCTCAAGTTTTGTGATCTCAAGACAATGCTTGTTCTTCTCAAAGGACACTTTATAGTGCTCATCGGGCAAAATAGCAATGTTGTCCTTGTACCATACAACATTCATTGGTGCGGAGCCAGTGATTACACATTGAAACTTTGCTTGTTTGCCCACAAATAATGTCATCGGTTCAGGCTTTGACACAAATTCTGGAGGGAAAACCTCTATAAAAAACAAAGTTGTGTAAAAAAAAAAAAAAAAAAAAGAAAAAAAACATAATATTGAATTTCATTTTTTTAACAGAGATTTCAATAATGTCCATGACAGAGAACACAGAAAGGTATAGGTCCCTTACCTGTCACAGTCAGGTTAGCAGAGCAACTGTCACTACCATGTTGGTTTAAAGCTCTGCACATATACTCTCCACTATCAGCTATCGTTGGACTCAGAAGTTCCAGAGATGATGTAGTATAGTGGCTGACGATCCTGTACTTGTCACTCTGCCTGATCTCAGAACCAGACTTGAACCATTTGAAGGTAACATTTGGAGCATCTTCAATCTCACATTCGAATTTGGCAGGGCTGCCAACATTAGTCTCCAGAGCATGGATTTTTTGCCTAAAAACAGGTGGCACTATATTGTGCACAGGGAAAAATTTAAAAAGACAATTAGTAGAATTAATGCAATTTATACTGAATCATGAAATGAAGAAAAGCACAAGCTTTGCATTTGAAATGAATTTAGTTCTGCAGACATTTTCTAATTCCATCTCATTATATAGAACTGTTACCATGTGTAAGCCAACAGAACTTTATTCACTTCAAAAACAATAAAAAAGTTACATGAAAGATGAGATGCAAAAAAAGAAATCCAGGAGTGACTGTGGAAGGAAATTTGTGACTGGGTTATGGGAAAGAATTGATCAATGAAGAAGAAAACCAAGACTTTAAGTCCTGGAGAGCATGCAAAGAGAAGTGCGCAGTGAAGAATGGACCATGGGGAAGATACTGTGCATATTTCATAGGTGTTGCAGGTTCAAGTCCAAAATAAGCCATGGGTGTGAAAGAGCCCGCCATGAAAAGATGACAAGCATGGGATGATGTTGAAAGGGATCCAACTGTTAAGAAGTGATTAAGAATAGAAAGTGAAGTCATGCGCACATGTTTGTGAATAAGATGACCAGATCAGACTTGTGAAGTGTGGATTTTTAAAGAGGAAATATCAGAGTGATGTCTTCACATTGAATACTGTGCCCTGTTCTATTAGATGAGCATATTAATGTATCTTTAAGGGTGATTTGAAGAACTCAAAATGAATGGTAAGGGTTAGTCATGGGTGATATGACATGGTAAAATAATCCCCATAATCCAACCTCTTGTGACTACTGTGAGCCTTGATGATGTCCTTGTTGTGCCAGCTTCACTCACAGCCTCACACGTGAATTCGCCTTCATGTTTTTTCTTGATAACCTTGTCTATTACTAGTGTATAGGTGTCCCTGTCTTTTGAACACTTGAACTCTTTGCCAGACTTAATTTGTTTTCCATTAAATAGCCAATTAACCTTTGTAACATTTCTTATAGTTACAGAAAAGGTTGCTTTAGAATGTTCATCAAGTGCAATGTCCTGTAAAGTACTTTCAAAAACTGAGTAATCATCCCTAATGGTTTCTTCTTGTAATTTGATTGTTTCTTCCATTAGATATTTCTGCATTCCTTCACTCTTAATGAGAACATCAGCAGGTGGTTCAAGTGGCATTTGAGCAAAGGACATGCTGGTTGTAAAATCTCCTGCACCTACATCTCCCTCTTGGCTTCTTACTGTCACTGATCTGATTTCCTGTTTTTCAATATGAACAGATTGCTTCAATTCCATTTTTGACTCTGTGGACATCTGCATCATTTTACTCCTAGATTCTTCCACAACAGTTTCTTTGTGAAAATTAACAGACTGGAAGGCAGCTGTGGCTTCAGTTTTCAGAGAAGCTGATTGAGTTTTAGGTAGCAAAAGAGCTTCCTCTTTTTCAGTTAATCGCACAGTCTCTACCATTGAAGAGAGGCTTTCTTTGGAGGTAGCCTTGCTAACTTGTAATCTCCGAGGTCTGTCGATTTGCATTGTTCCTGGCTGTTCAGAGGTAAGAACATGATGCTCACGAAATACAATGGAATAAAATGCAGCCTGAAGTTCACTCTTGAGATCAGCAGTCTGAGGATACTCTCCCTCAAAAGCAATTGTAATCTCAATGGGAGCATCTGCAGTTGTAATAAGATATGTGAACATAATATACTTGGGCTCCTTCTTCACTTTCACTTCCTGCACTTCAACAACTTCTAAACGCTCAACCACATCTGTTAAGATTACTGGCTGATCTCTAGCTACAGCAGATGCAAGCATGTTTTTCAACTGGTGCTTTATGTCTAAGCTGTGTGATTTTGGTGCTGAGATAACAAAAGTAAGTTCCTTTGGAAGAACCTGGCTTTCTCTGGATTCTGATACTAGTAGAGCACCCATCTTCTGCTGACTAACATCTGCAGTGGTACTTTCCGATTTTGTAATATCCTGAGATATTTCACCTCTTATAACATGCTTCTCTTCCATTAATATTGACTGTCTAATGGACTGCCCCTCTTGGATCTGAACAGCAAAGTCTTGTTCTGCAGCCTCAAGAGAAATAGTGCTTTCAGTAGAGATTGCCTTCTCCTCAACATGAACAAATTCTGATGATATTTTAGGTTCCATTTTAGTCAAGCATGTGTATTGCTCAACTATACCTAAATTCTCTGTATGTCCTTCCTCCAGCTCTTGTCTGTCTGATACAGACATGGCATGTAAAACATTCCAGTGATCCTCTTTTTGCACTAATGCTCGCTGTTGCTTAATGTCACTGGCAAATGGCCTTTCTTTTGGTAGTTGCATTGGTTCTGTGAACACTTGCAAAATGTTTTGAGGTTTTGGTTCTTTCTTGATTTCAGATTGAAATCCTGCCACAGAAATATTAAGAGCACTGGAATAGTCTGCTGTCAGCTCCCTTTTCTCCTCTGTAGTAACTGCATGTTTGCGGGCCTTTTCCTGTCTCAGAACTCCCACCTGCTGGTCTGGCTGCTCTACTGAGAGTATCCCCTCTTTCGACAGCATGCTATCTGGGTGAACTGACTGTATATGCAAGGGGGCAGGAACCTCTTTATGAGGGACTATAGAAATTGCTGTCTCTTGAACAGATAACGGAGTTGACTCTTCACATGTAACAGTTCCCTGCTCATCTGTTGACACTGTGTGCATAAGGCTATGGGATTTTCTAACCTCTACTTGCTCAGGACTTGGCCTCTCACTACTGAATCTACCCTCAGAGGGTAGAACTGCCTGATCTGTAAATATCTGTAAATTAAGTGCCTGTTCCTCTTCACTCTGTGACTGAACTGAAACAGCACTGTCCAAACCTGGAATTATACTTATTTTATCAGCTTTAAGTTCATTTGTTTCCTCAGCAACAAGAGCTGACCTTAATACTCTATCCTTAGCCAAAGATGCAACCTCTTCATTTGGTTGGTGCATGGATAATTTCTCCTCTTTTGATAGCATTTGCTTTGTCTCACTTACTGAAAGAATGACTGGCTTTGAGGATTCTGTCTTTACTTTTGACTGAATGGCTGAACCTAAAACAGAAATATCTGTTGCATGCCTTTCAGAAAGTTGTTGTTTTTCTGTGGAAACCGCTGAATACATTATTTTAATACCTTCTTTAACTCTGTAGCTTTTTTCCGCCTCTGTCTGTGGTATAAGCTGTGATTGCTCTTTCACAATTGCGAGGGTTGTTTCTACCTGGTGACATAACATATGGTGCTTGGGCTCAGCAGTAGATTTTAGCTGATTTTCTTCTTGCCTGGCAAGAGGTTCTGTTTTAACTACTGCTAGAGGAGTCACACTTTCTGTTATAGCAGACATAAATTTTGAAGGCTGCTCCATTGCAATTTCAAGCTCTGTAACTTCAGGACTTTTAATACGGTCAAAATGCTGCTCTGTGAAACCTTGGTTTTCTTGAACAGCAGAGGTCATTGCAGCCATGTGAAGCTGTTTCAGAGGTGTTACCACAGCTGATTGCGGCTGGGTGGGAGTTACAATTACTCTCTCCTGCATCTTGTGAGACTGCAGAACTGCAGCTTGGTGAGTTACCTGCTCCTTTTGCATGGTTGCAGCTGAAACATCTATCCCACACAAAGCACCTACTTGCTCACTGGCTATAGTGTGCTTCTCTTCAGTACCAATGGTATAAATCATCTGATGTCCATCCTGCACTTGGGTTCTGGCTTGAATAGGAAGACTTACACTATACAATCGAGATTCAGTTGCTTCTTCAGTTGTGGAAACTTTATAAGTCTTTTGTCCGTGAGCTAATTGCTGTTGATGCGATACCGAGAAGCTTTTGGGAAACACAACCAATTCAGCACTGCAAATTGCTTCTCCAAAGCAATTGGAAGCCTTGCATGTGTAGAGACCATTATCCTTCTGCTGCGCATCAATCATTATAAGAAAACCAGTGCCATCAGGGTCTGTGACGACACAACAATTTTGGCTAGGTTTAATTTGATAACTGCCCTTAAACCACTTAATCTCTGGATTAGGAGTCCCTGTAACTTTGTACTGGAATTTAGCCTCACATCCCTCAGCACACTGCACTGACTGGATTTGTGCAGTAAAACGAGGTGGCTCTCCAGGAATTTTAAACATTTGCTCAACCCATTTCTCTGCCAGAGATAAATCACTAACATCTACTTTCAGTGTTGTTCTGCAGGTAGTCTGGCCAAATCTATTACTGGCAATACAAGAATACTCGCCCTCATATTCTTTTTTAACCTCACTGATAATGAGACTGTATTCATTTCTTTCCTCCACAAACTTGTACACAGAAGAAGAAATAATGCATTTTCCATTATGAAACCACTGAACTTTAGGTTTTGGAAAACCAGATACAGTGACATTAAACTTAGCTGAACTGCCAACTGTGACTACAGATGGTATTAATTTGGTTTCAAAATTAGGTGCTTTCTTTTTAATTTCCAAAGAACTGGATAAATGTTTTTGTTCTGGCTTGAGTTCAAGTGTTTTAGCTGTTTCAGGTAATTGTAGAGAAGTGCTGAAGGTTTCTTCTTCTTCTTCTTTTTCGTCAGTCTTCCAAGTCAAACTAGAATACTCTGTATAAAAATAATGGAGGCAAATATTCACCAAAATATCCACACATTAAAAATTCAAGCATTTCATTACAAAGAGTGGACATCAATCCCCATTAAAGGATAAAAAAAAAAAGTCACACATATTTTTGTTTCATTATAATTTTATTTTCATCTAATCCAATGTACACAGACACACCTACCATACACACGCAACACAAACACACAAATATATAATCAAAAGAACAATAACTTTAGATTTCATTCATTTACACTTCAAATGACTTTCATCCTGAATTACCTTCTCCACTATACTGAATAATGTACATCTGCACACAAATGTATTCTGCTATCATAATGACACTACACCTGGCAAATATTTGTTATTTACAACTGCTTGAATGTGTCTGTAACATTTATAAAAGGCCAACCTATACAACACAAATAATATACATTAGAATATATTTTTGCATGATAAATTCAATACTTTTAAATCTAAATTAGACTTACATGTTTTTTTTCTAGGATAAACAGTAATAAATATTAAATATGTTTATATATTATTAACATTTTTCTATCTTATTTTATAACATTTAACCATTCTGTGATATCACCCTGCAAATGCATTTGTAATAAAATAAGAACAAGAGTAAAAGAATTCAGTCATGCAATTCAGTATAACCTAGAATTAGGACATTTACTCATTAAATGACTATATGAAAAATATCCTAAATCTTATTTCCTTTTATCGAGGATTGAGCTGTATACATCCAATCCAATTTAATACTTGATCTGCTTTCTTGAAAAAAAAAATTGGATTCAATGTAAGGACACATTCAGCATATACCTCACTTATACTAGCGCATGTACAAAATTCCAGTACATTTGCCCTATTTTGATTGATTTTGAAAATAATTGTTTGTGACTAGAGCTAAAATAAATAAAAAGGTGTTTAAGAGATAAAGTCTGCAGCTACAGAATAAGCTTAAATGCATATTGTGAAAGGTAATATATTTGATTTATCAAATTTATGTACATTTACTCCAAACATAGTGACAGCTGTTTCCATTAAAAATATATAAAGGAGCAAATACCTTAAATTACCTTGAGCAAGGCCATAGTTTCAGTGCTGCCTGCCTTATTTTTAATAATGCATTTGAATTCACCTGCATCACTTTGAACTGCATTTGTTATAAGTAAATTGAAGTGTCCTGATGCTTTCTCCTGAATGATATATCTAGGGTTTGTCACTGGAGCACCATCTTTGAACCACTCTGCTGTAGGGTTTGGTTTTCCACTCACTAAACACTGAAGCATCACAGGTGTTCCTACTGCTGCAGTGACATTTTGCAGTGGTATTATACATTTTGGGGGTGTTTCTATAACCTGGAAATGAAAACTACACAAGTTGGTCGATTTGCCTTTGAATTCTATTTTGTCTTCTTTTGAGGGTTCGGCAAAGACATCAAAATTGATGCTAACATATTTCTCCCCCTGCTCACTAACTTCATTATCTGTCATAGCTACCAGTCTTACAGCTTTCTGAGACTCATCAGCTTCCTGTGGAAACTCAAACTCCAGCTCGATCTCTGATGGTTGATCACCATCAAATGATGAATTTCCAACCAACAAGTCAAATTTCTGGGGCTGAACTATGGCACTGCCTAGAGACACGGAAGTGAGTTCTCTTCCCCTAGCCTTTCCTGAATAGGCTTGTGGGTTCAAGACTGTAAGTGATGCCCTACAAAGTGTCTCACCCACGACATTGATGGCTCGACATGTATAAATGCCACTGTCCTGAGTGTTAACTTTTAGTATCTTGAGAAAGTGATTGTCTCCATCAGAGCTTTGAATGTACTTTTTTTTATCATGAGGGATCTTCATATTTCCTTTGAACCATGATACTATAGGAGAAGGTATTCCCATCAAAGAGCATTCAAACATTACAGTCGTATTTTCAGGTGTCTCTATGTCACATATTGGGTTGATAAAACGTGGTGGCATCTCTGTGACTTCAAATGCTATTTTGTAGTCATCACATTCTTGAGCTATAAAATCCATGGTGCCCTCGTCATATGTGCTTGGCAGAACATCAAGAGATATTATCATACTTTTGTTGTCAGATGTGTATTCTGGAATTGTGACAATTTTGACCTGTTTCTCAAACTCTTTCACCTCATTTTCATCCAGTTCAACCTCTAACAAGATCTCTTGTGGGGAAGGTGACCGTGATGGATCCTCATCTTCTTCAACATCAAATTCTATTACATGTTGATAGGTGGCAGCAGGGGGTGCTAACATTATCTTTGTCTCTTGAGATCTCACAACAACCAGGGCAACACTTTTTGCTTCACCAACATAATTGACTGCCTCACAGATATATTCGCCTTGATCGGTTTTTGCAATGTTATGAATTTCCAATGTTATGTTGTCACCATCTCTTTCAATTCTAGTTCTGTCATCTGGGACAAGTCTAGTTTTGTTTCGAAACCATTTTACCTCTGGAGATGGAAGTCCAAATACTTCTGCACAGAATCGTAATGTGTCACCTTCAACAACTCTTTTTTTGGTAAGAGGTTTAAGAAATGCTGGAGGAATTCCTTGTACCTTCTCTTGAAGGCTCCCTAAGCCTAACAAATCACGACCCTCTGGAAGAATCATGTTCTCTTCAATAGTAAATACTGGTGGAGTTGTTTCAATGCCCTCATCATCTGGGGACCTAAGAAACTTAGCCGGAGAGTACAGTCCTTCACTGGAGCTACTTGGTCGTCTTTTATGTTCTGCTGGAGAAAATGGATACTCAGGGGGTGTCATGGCACCACTAGGAGTCTCAGTGGAGGTGTGGAAAGATTCAGGTGATTTTGGAAATTGAGAAATTTCGGTGGATGAAGCGGGTGTGTAGAAGCGCTCAATTTCTGCTATCTCCTCACTGAATGTGCTGCCCACTTCAATTGACATCTCTGACTCTGGTGACATAGGTCTTCCCCAATCTGATGGTGGGTTATAAAAGTCATAAACAGCACTAAAGGTTACCTCTTCCTCTTCAAGGCTAATAGCAGTAGCATCAGGATTGACAGCTTTTTGTTGTTGTTGCTGTAGAGTTTTTGTTGCAAAGTCTTGAACAGATACTTTAACACCTTCAGATTTCTGTTTTACCCTAATTGATTTTGCTGTTTCTGGTATGTTTCTCAGAGTGCCAACACCTTCCTGTGTGCCTGTCTGGCCTGATTCAGTGTTTGACAGGTCATCATAATTTTCACTTTGTGTAATTGTGTCAATTTTTGATTCTACAGGCAACTCAACTTCATTAGGCTTGAGTAACAAAGGGATTTCTTGAGTAGCAAAAGCACTGTTATCTATCTCAAGATGACTACCACCTGGTCTAACGAAGGCCCCTACTGCTCTCTGTTTAATCACATTCTCTACCTGATTGGGTTTTATTTCAGGACTACCATGAGTATCTGTTACATGTCTTGTTTTTTCAGGTAATATTGCCTGGGGTCTGATTAAAGTAGGAGAGTGCTGGACCTCAGTGACATGTGCAAGGGAGACAAAATAATGCAAATCACTAGAGGCTGGCTTGCCCTCCTCAGATATTTCTTCAATGGATGGTGCGGAACTTTTTGTAATAAATGTTTCTGTTACATCTGGAATACTGCTTAATGGGGACTCCTTGCGTGTAGCTACTGAAGAAAACATATTTTCAGGCATATTTGAGGATATCAGTCCTTCTCCATGCTGTGGGACATGAAGTGCAAATTCTGGAATGTCGTCATCGGGGTAATATGACTCTACATATGATACTACTGTTATATCATCTGGTTCTACTGTGAAAGATTTTGGTGCCTCAAATGCTTGCTTTAATTTTGACACATTTATGTCTGCCCCTGATGTCTGCAAACCACAACCAGTTATAACAGATCTACCTGACTGAGCAACCTCTTTAACCTTTGCTGCACCTTTCTGCAGTACAGAAGGTGCATCAGTAACTGGAATAAAACGGTTAATAGGAGACTGTCTATTTCCATCAGCTGAAGGTTTATAAACAGGCAATTCTTTGGATGCTACAGAAGTGCCTATTAATGTTTTCGGCCTAACTGCAGGAATAATGTTACTTGAGAATCCAACAGATCTTGTCCCCTCTGTCATTTCCATTCTAGAAAAAGATCCAATGTTGCCCAATTTTGTGGAGTCAAAAAACATATCAACTATACTTTGCACTTGGCCAAACTTGTTAGTAGCAATACATTTATATGTTCCTGCATCGAGATATGTAAAATTATGAATATAAAGCCTATAAATGTTGTCATGCTCATCAAACTTGTATTTGCCTGTGCTGGGGTCAAGAGAGAGGTCATCATGCAACCATGTGATATCAGGTGCTGGTTCACCAGATATCATGCATTCAAGCATTGCAGACTTGCCCTCTGAACAGCTCATGTTCTCTAGATGTTTAAAAATCTGGGGTGCCTCACCAACATCAACAAAAGAAAATGTGAACTTGTGCTTCATATGTTCAGAAGTGACCTCATCTGGTTGAGCCTCAGTGGACTTGGCAATGGGCTCAAAAATGTCTTCAATTGTATCTAGCACTGGTGTGGGGGCTGTTATCCTGATTTCTACTGGAGAAGAATGTGTATATGAATCAGAAGGGCAAGGAACATGGATGATTGGTTGAGGCACTTGCAAAGAGAATTTTCTGTCTAAACCAAGGTTCATAAATGATTCAAGTTCTTCATCTTTTATTTGTTCTTCAGCCAAAATGGTTTCTTCTGTCACCATAACTTCTTGAGGAGTTTCAGGCCAGTCCTTGTGTTCATCATCAGTTACTTCTAGCATGCAAGAGATACTGGCTTTTCCATGTTTGTTTGAAATATTACAAGTAAATGAGCCCTGATGGTCTTTTGTTGGATAGTAAATTGTCAGTGTTGACGATTTTTCTCTTGTTCGCACATCAAAGTCTGGATCTCTTATTATAGCCTTTCCATCTTTAAGCCAACAAACTACTGGCTTTGGGTCTCCATGAAACTGGCATTGTAGATCAGTCATTTCTCCTCTTCTTACTTTTAGATTTGGCAGCAAAGCTGTAAGAAAAACTGGTGCACCAGATTTCAGTGTTTCATCTACAGTAGTGGTAGGTTCTTGCTTCAAAAGCAACTGTGGATGCTCTGTCACACTGCAGACATTCATATCTTTTGCAACACCCTGATAACCTATAACTTTCTCATAATTATTTTTGTGGCTTTCTGTCCATTTATCACTATTGTCCTGGGGCAAAACTTTATGATAACCATGAATGTTGGCTTTGTCCGCTAAAAATAAAGCACAATGAGCAGGATCCACTACATTCACACTAGTGGATTCTAAACCATCTGTTTTTTGAGTCAAAGGTTGGAGATGCTCAGTGATAGTCCAGTTAGATTCTAACTCAACATTTTCCTCCTGCTCAGTTAGAATGTCTTGCTGCCATTTTTTAATGCGTGTAGCTAGAGCCTCCTCTTCACTGACAAGATAGTCACTTTCAGTTTGTAACTTTTCACTATCATCATGAGAAACATTCTGAAATTGCATTTGCCTTTTGGATGTGTCCACCCCATATTCTTCAGTGGAATCATCAGCACAGAACATTTCCTTTGTTGCTCTTTTTGGCAATGACTGACTGCTTTTGGATGTCTCAACATCTTTGATTGCAGCAGTATCCTCAGCATTCCCGGCAAAAGGCACCCAATCAGGCTCCAAAGGAACTACATGCTCTTGTTCACTCAAAACATCATGCTGCCATTTCATTATTCTTTGAGTCAAAGCCTCCTCCTCACTAACATAGGACTCACTCTTACTTTTTAACTCATTAATCCTCTCACGAGATAAATGTGACTCACTTCGTGGCCCACATTCATGCATGTGCTTTTCTTTTGCTGATCTTGAAACTTTCATGAATGAAGAATCTCGCAGAGGAAACACTGCAGGTGGTTTTGTGTATTTTTCTCCTTCAGATCTTTGAAAATGAGATGCTTTTTCTGTATCTTCATGACCCTGACTCCATTGTCTTACCGGTTGAACTATTGTCTCCTCTCCACTCAGTACAAGGTCACTCTTATTTTTTAATGACATTTGGTTTTGCAACAGAAACAGCTCACTATGTGTTTCATGCTCACTTAAAGGCTTTTCTTTGGCTGAAGGCCCTAAAAATGATGAAACTTTCTCAGTTACAGTTGAAGGTTCACTCCTCTGAATTTCGTATTCAGCTTTATGAGTGTGAGGTTGTTTGTCTTTAGACCACTGTTGTGTAACACCCTCTGCCTCTTTGTGCTGCCATTTTATCTCTTCTTGGGTTAAAGTCTCTCCCTCACCCACCAACAGCACACTTCCCACTTTTATCTTTGATATTTCCGCTTGTGATGAATGCCTTTCACTTTGTGTTCCTTGCTCAGGTCTAAGCTTTTCTTTGACTGAGGATCTCACAACGTTTGTAAATGAAGAATCTGAAATCAACTCATTTGGTCTATGATGCTCATATTGGGGTTGTTCTTTGGCCAAAGATCTTGAAGCGTTTGTGAATGACAAATCCCTTTGTGATACAGGTTGTTTTTGACTGACTTTTTCTTCAAATCCCTCAGATGTAACACCCTCTGCATGGCTCTGTTGCCATGCCACTGGCTGGGCCAAGATCACCTCCTCACTTCTTAGGACCTCACTTTCACTACACTCATCTGCTTTCTGTTGTACTTCACATTTAATTAGATTTTCATCTTTGGGAGAAGCCATAGTGAATGGAAAGACTTTTTGAGTTACTGTTAGCGCACCTGCTACTGTTTCATCAGACTGTATACCCTCTTGCCATTTTCGAATACGCTCAGCCAAGAACTGCTCTTCAGTCTCTAAGCACTCACTTTCTAAGTTTTTCTCAAGGATATTCTCTATAGACATTGCTCTTGGTTGTAACTGCTGGATAGGAACAAGTTTACTGTCATTTTGTGGAACACTACCACTAAGAAATGTTTCTTTTGCTGACGTCATGGGTTTACTACTGGATGGTTCATTAAATGTTGACTGCTCATGTAAAGTTTTTATCTCTTTATGAATGTTTTGAGAAGCTTCACCTGCCTCAAGCCATTGTCGCACAAATGGTTCCTTTGCCTTGGCCTCCTCTTCCCATTGTCCAAGAATACTGTCTGTACCAACCGAAATGTTATATTCTACCCCCTTTGTTGTCTCTTCTTTTGTAATAGGCATCTCATCCATTTTTATTAGTGATATATCAGTCATGTTAACTTCCTTAGTTCTGATGTCCTCTAGAGGAAGCTCACCTCTCATCAATTGTATTGCCCTCGACCTGGACTGAGGTTCAAAGGAGTGTTTTACCCTTGATTGTGTGGGCTCTACTGACTGTGTCCCAAGTCCAGTAATTCTCTCCAACCTACTTTGAAAATCTGCTGAATGTCTACCCAATGCACACTCAACCTGTTCACTTTGACGAGCATGCTGGACGTCTGTCAATGTAGATGGCTTTACCCTATGCCTTTCTGCAAATTCCGTGTAACTAGTCTCACTTGTGACTGATTCCAAGTCAAACTCAGCTGAGGACATTGTTGACACTGAGAGCCTCTTTTTCTTTTTTACAGCTTTTTGTAAAAGATTAAGCTTTGCTCTAACCTCTCCATGAAGACTCTCTGTGTCACTAAACCTTTCACTGTACCGATCACTGCACCTATCACTAAATCTGTCACTGTACCTGTCACGACCAGTAAATCTGTCACAGTAAATGTCACTGTACCGATCACTAAATCGCTCAGGTCTTTCAAACATGGGGGTTGGAGAACGAGCACGTTCCGAAGCAGTTTCAAGCTTGCCGTCTTTTTCAGGAGCTCTCGACCGAGATGAAGTCCTAAAATACATTGTGCGGAATAAATAACTCTTATGTCTGTGATGGCTCCTTGATTGTTGTTTGGTCGTTTTATCAAATGGTGATCCAACACATCTTAGATCTACTCTAAACTTTCTTTCTTTTGTTTGATCAACAAGAGAATCTAAGCTTGAACAGGACCTGTCTGAACGTCTTGAAAGACTGAAAGTATTTGCCACTTGCTCCTCCCTTAAAGACACAAGCAGTGATGCTGTGGACTCTGCAGACCCTTCTGTGTTAAAGGCCATTACTTTGTAGCTCCCTGAATCTTTATCTTTAATGTTGTTGATGGTTAAAATTGTTAAATGCACATGCATTTTACTCGCTGTTTGTATCTTACGATGGTGCTCCTTTTGAATTTGCTTGTTATTATGAAACCATAATATTGTGGGAGGTGGTTTAGCAACTAATTTGCATCTGAAAGTAGTTACTTCCCCCTCCAAAACAGATCGATACTTCAGCTTTTTAACAATAGAGGGCTTAATGTTTTCAGTCTCATGTTCTGTTACTAAACCAATATCTAAAACTTCTTCAGGATCTGATACAACACCATGTGGCTGTCTTCCTTTTTCGGAGCATTCAGTTCCTTCATTATAAAACAATTCTGTAAAAGAAGGGAGACAAATTTCAGCAAAAATGCCCAGCTTGCTAAAATGACTGAAATGTATTTTGAATGTAATATAATATTAATAGAAATATTAAACACATGCATCAAGAACACAAAGCCATAAAAAACAAATTCACTCACCATATTTGTTCGAATAAACGCAAGACTCGATTCTTTATTAAAGATTCTGACTCGAAAATGGCCTGGTGTTTTGTTCCTTCTTCTGTGTCCTTCTTCAAGGCATAAATTTCTTTTCAAAGCATTAAAATATCCAAATATAACTGATTTTCTGAAATAATCTTATTTCATATATGGACCTATATATATTCTAAAATATTCCTTACCTGACTTGCAGAAAGACGAATAAACGCCCTTTCTAATCCTTAGATTGACGGTTGAAAACATTTAGAGAAAAATTGTTCTCTATTACATAAAAAGATAGTAAATTGTTAAGGCAGGTCTATATTTGTATTAGAAGGCGTTTATTCGAACTAATATAGTTTAGAGGTATAACCATGTTATTTAAGATGCAAACAACATTAATCACATACCGCTATCTGCAAGCCAGTCTAAGAAATATTTGCAGGAGAAAGTGCCAGATGCAGGAAACATAAGAAGCTATTAAAAGATGTGGCTACTTCCATATCTTTTAAAGAATTGCTTCCTGTGGTCTGGAAGACATAGAAGCTACATATCCTGCATATCCTTTTTTTTCCTTCATGCTGTTTAAGAGTCATAAACAAATGCAAAACCCTACATTTCCCAAAATGCTGTACAACAACCATTTTATCAGTCAAACTACTTGCTATTTAAAAATATCAAGAAGTCAGATATAGAGATAAGAAAAATAAGATATGAAAGTGTTCTCATCAAAAAGATCCATGCAGTTTACAGTTATCACCAAAAAGTACTGTTGAATATATTACATTCCACACTGTGTTTTACCCAAAAAGAGCACAAAAAAGACATTAATTAAAACATGAGAATGTAGAGACATCTTACCTTTGATGACTTCTTCAATTTTTGTTTCAATATCCTCACGTTTGGCAACTGTTAAACAATATTTGGGGGAAAGAAGTGTTAGAAATTAAGAATAGCAAGACATGACAATGTGGAAAAGGATATTTCATTGCAGATTCTCAACATACATCTACATTCTATATCTATTTGGTAAAACTAAAACAAATGACTACATAGAGGTGAAAAATGAGAATAAAATGTATAAGACAAAGAGCGTGCATCTGCCAAACGAACGCTAAGAGGTAAGTAATGTGCACATGTTCATCCTGCTAATTTGCAATTATAAAACACCACTTTGTGCTGCGCAAACATTTTACAGGTTTAAGCAGCCCAGAAAACCACCCTGTGACATTACATATGTAGCAAACTCCATAATAATTTTACAACATTGGTGGTTCAACAAAGTGGGACTGTAGCATATTCAGCTTCTTTGATACACATGAGGACAATGACTTGGACTTGTTCCTTTCGTACTTTAACCTTGAACGATGTCCTCCAAGTGGTCATTTGTTTGTGTTCAACAGATGTTTTTAAAGGGTCTTTTTCTTTGAGGAACTTTTATAAGATCATTCAAAGATTGTGGCAGTTTAGCAAAATAATTAAGAGAAATGGAAGGAGGTTGAAATGAAGTAATGAGGCTAAGATAAGATAGACAACAGGTGATTTTGATGAATCTTCAATTAAAAAAAACATTTAAGGTAAAGAGATATATATATACTCAGAGGTGTAAGAGTCAAACTATGAAAGATCATCCAGTTTGGACATAAATACAAAATGGCATGGAATGATATGAATATTTCTTGAGTGGTGATTTGGGATGAGGTGATTACATGGTAAATATCCACCTTCAATATTGAGCTGTGCAGATGTTGTCAGGGTCTTGCCATCTTTATTTTGTACTACACAGGTGTAAATCCCCTGGTCCTCTGGTTGGACATCATATATCAAGAGTGATAAAATATTTCCACTTTGTTCAAATTTGATTCTTTCTGTAGTGGCCAG
This sequence comes from Notoglanidium macrostoma, assembly GCA_030068235.1. Classification (NCBI taxonomy): domain Eukaryota; kingdom Metazoa; phylum Chordata; class Actinopteri; order Siluriformes; family Auchenoglanididae; genus Notoglanidium; species Notoglanidium macrostoma. Next base: position 23,104,834 of record JAQQZR010000035.1, on the reverse strand, counting down.
TCTTTTATCATTATGATACCACATAGCATAGGAAACTGTCTGAGGATTAATGGAGCAAAGAAATGTGGCCACATCATTTGTCTTAACATATACATTATTCAATTTGTTTGTCACAGGTTGACATAGGCTCACAGAGGATTCCTCAAAAGCAGTTTCTTCACTTTCAGCACCTGGTGATGCAAGAAGCATTGTTGGAGACTCTATTGTGCATTGCACAGTATGTGTTGATTGTAAAGGCTTTGAAGATGCATCTGATATTTCTGCGTAGTCTGGTGAGGTACCAGGGTAAAGAGTATCTGAGGGATATGGGTACTTGGTTTGGGTATCTTGATGCAGAATAGCAAATTTCATACTTTGCTTTCGGTCTTGAGATATTGTGGAATCAGGTAAAGCAGCTTCTGTATGAGAGCTGGACCTTTCAAAGATGGCCAGTGGCTGTTGGACTTCAAGTGATTTTGACCCCATTGTTGAAGAGCTATCTTGCTCTTGCATTTCAGAGACAAAGGTACCCTTTGAGAGCATTTGAAATTGTTCATCTTCCGAAGGTATATGTTGTTCTAGGTCTCTTGTTAAATCTGTGATCCCTGTAAGTGGAATGGGGTCAATAATGCTCTCACTTGGCTTTTGGGAAGACATGGATGGTTGCTGAATCTCAGCATCACTTACAACTGATTTTGTCCATGCAGCAGAACATTTCTCAAGTGTATTTTCAAGGAGAAGAGAATCACTTGGGAGCTTTTCCAAAACTTGCTGGTCTCTTGAAAGAGTTATGCCTGTGGCCATAGTATGTACAGTGAAGTCTGGTGAAGTACTCTCATTTTTTTCACTTCCCTTTCCAGAAGGGGCTGATTTTTGCTGAACATCAACACTTATTACAACTGATTCTGACCATATGCCTGATGGTGGGGCATTGCTTGGCAGTTGCTGATCTTCTTCATCCTTTAGTGGAGAGTCAGGACCTCTGTATTTATGGTAACCAAATATTTCAGTTTGCAGGCTGGGCTTTTGAGTAAATTCTAAGCTCTCAGAAATGACAGCTGCACTTTCGGGGCTGATTTGTTTCAAAGAAGATTTAATGGTACCCACATCCTCTGCATATACCTGAGCTTCTTCCATTGGAGAAGTGGTACATTCTCTTTGCACAGGGAAATCGGCACTTTCGGCTAATAAGGATTCTCTGTCTTTAGAGCTTGTAGAGAAGCTCAAGCCAAGTGTCTGTGTTTGTTCTTGGTTTATTTTTCTTAATAAAAATGCATCTCTGTTCTTAGTAACCATACTGGAATCTGATGAAGAGAATTCTTCATGAGAAGAAATAATATTCTTACTTGATGTTCCTAAAGGTGTTGATGGTTTTGGACCCACATTTACATCTGAAATAAGACCATGCTGCTTATTCTCATCTTGTTCTTTCTCTAAAAGCAAATGTGTCTGTTCTTTTGCTGAAGATATACCTGGGACATGAGTAAGAACAGTGAGATTTGATAAAGTAATGTCTTCATGATCCTCAGTAACAGTATTTTCACTTGACATACTTGTAAGAGTCAGTGGTAGCTTAAGGTCAACACTGCTCACAACCAATGTTGGCCATATCTCAGATTTCTCAAGTGGTGTCTGTAAAATAAACAGATCACTTGGAGGCTTTTTATCTTGCTGAGGCTCCAAACCTTGGGGTTGGTCTTTTTCTAAGAGTTTATTTGTGACATCAGTGTGTGAGTCAGGTAACGTGATTTCAGGAGAGGGAAGAAGTCTCACAATTGGCTTATCAGAAATGATTGAGTGCTGCTGTTGTTCAACACTAGTCAATGAAGTTCTCTCAGGTGTGAATTCAAAAATTGCAGCATTACTTGGCAGGTTCTGATCATGTTGCCCTTTCAGTGGATATTCATGTACAATATGTTTATAGCCACTAAAGCCCTTAGTTTTCAGACTGGTCTTTGTGACATTATCTGAACATTCATTATGAAACTCATCACTTCTTTCAAGTGTATATGTCTTCAAAATAGAGGTTTTTGGCAAGATTTTGGTGCTGCCCTTGTCCTCTGCTTCTATTTGAGCTTCTGTTATTTGACATTTGCTATTTTCTCTTTGTAGAAGGGTATCAGGAGTTGTTGGATAGGATACCAACTTTTTAGAGCTTTTACAGATGCTTATGGAAGTTTTGTCCAAAACTGGCTTAATAGCAATACTTTCTGCAGAGAATGTAGGAGATTTTGTAATGCTGGTACCAGATAAAGGGACTTCTTTATGAGAATCAATCATGATGCTTTGACCTTTGTTGCCTTTTACATCTGCAATAAGAACATCCTGTGGCAGGCTGTGATCTTGTTTAGCCTCTGCAATCAATTGTGTTTGGTCTTGTGCTAAAAGCATGCCTGTGACATGAGCAGTGACATTAGGTAAACTGTCATCTTCCTGAAGCCCAACAGCAATGTTCTTACTTGATCTGTGAGACAGAGTTAATTGTTTCTGAAGGTCAACACATCTTACAATGGAAGATTTCTCAAGTGGCATTTCAATGACTAAAGAATCACTTGGCAGCTTTTGATCACGCTGGACCTCCAGACCTTGAGCTCGGTCTTTTGTCAAAAGTATGTCTTTGTCCTTTGTATATACTGTAGGGTCAGGTATAGTCATTTGAAGAGTGTCAGTAACTCTCCCATTTGACTTTGCGGAAGAGACTGATTTTTGCTGAATATCAATATATTTTACAATTGATTTTGTCACTTTTTCAGATGTGAATTCAAATGGCAAATCGTTACTTGGTAGTCCTTGATCTTGTTGAGCCTCCAGTGAATCATCATGTGGAGTGAGTTTATTGTCGTCAAAGCTTAGAGATTTTGGACTAGCCTTTCTTGTAAAAAAGTTCTCAGCACTTACAGTAGCAGATGTTGATACCTTTGTAGAAAACTTGCGAGATTGCTGTGTTTGTGCTTGGTCAAGTAAAATCTGTGACTGATTTAAATAATTATCCAATGCCTTAGTGACTGTTATGGGGTCTGATAAAGGGACTTCTTCATGACTACCAATAATATTGCTCTTACTTGACTTTCTAAAAGAGACTGATGATTCTGTAACATTACCACCTTTTATATCATCAGATTTTGAAATTAAAGATGTCTCACACTGTTCTTTATAGAGAAGATGATTGTGCGACAGGTTTTGGTTTGGTTCTACAGATAAATGTTGGTCTCTTGATAAAGTCAAATCTGTAACAGCACTATGAGTAGGCGTGGTTGGCATTGTCAACTCTTCATGAAATTTGGTAGCAGTCTTCTTAGTTGAAGTTCCACAAGGTGGTTGCTCAACTTTTCCTTCTGACAATATCAAAGAAGATTTCTCATGTGAGGTTTCATAGAGAAGGGAATCACTGGATAGCTTTTGATCTGCTTGGTCTTCCAAATCTTGTGATTGGTTCTTTGTTATAATTATGTTTCTGGCTGTAGTAAGTATTGTGGGGTCTGGCAAACTGATTTCATAGGGATCAGTCATTCTCTTATGTGGCTTTTCAGATGGTCTGTGCAGTTTCTGGGTCTCCACATTGCTAATATCATATTTTGATGTCGATGAAGATCTCTCAGGTTTGGTTTTATCAAACATCAAACTGTCACCTGGCAGAAACTGATCTTGTTGAATATCCACAGGACCTTCTTGTGGAGTCAATTTTATTTCACCAAACGTTTGTGTTTCAAGACTGGTTGTTTTTGTAAGAGCTTTTTCAGACCTTGATATACTTTCATTAGCATGATCCTTAAGGGTTTCATCTGAGCAATACAAAGGAATATGTTAGGCAGACAGTAATGCTAATTGGTGGAACTACAGTTTTTACAATATTAAATAAGAAGAGTGGATCACACCTTACAAATGTCAATTTGCTAAGTAGCCTTTACTAATGACAACCACAAGCTTTACCCTATTTAAAATGTTTAAATTTGTGCAGTTAGTAAGAGTGACTGAAAAGTCTCACTGTAAACAATCCGTGACAGGCTTCAGTTGAGGATAAATGTGCACTTAGAGTTAATGGTGTGTTATTTGAAGATAACAATCTAATCTTATGTGTATTACCTTCTGTGGATACTGTAAGGGTTGCTGTACAAATAGCCTCTCCAGAGGAATTGGTTGCTTTGCAAGTGTACTGTCCAGCATGCTCAGAGAAAGCATCAACTATGATTAATGTGGCAGTGTTCGTCATTTCATCAAAATGAAAGACAATATTTTTGTTTGACTTTACAGCTTCCTGGCCATGAAACCAACTTATCTCTGGTTTTGGAATGCCAGAGACGCAAGCATAAAATCGGGCCACTTCCCCATGAGGCACAGTGCTGCTTACAAGAGGTTGAATAAAAATGGGCTTCTGGCCAACTGGCTCCTTCTTTACACTCTTAATGCTTGTAGACAGTCTGGACAAGGCATGCCACTGAGATTCCTGAGATGTTATGTCAGTAATTTGTGTTTTCCCTGTGAGGAGGCATTGATTTGTCTTCAGCCATTATACATAGCAAAAATTTTACAAAATTAAGATTTCTCAGGTCTTGAGAAGTGTGTCCAGTACAGGTCCAATATGTGTGTTATAGCTAAATGACCATAACTACATAATGTAAACCAATACACCAGGAACATTTGCAAATGCAAACAGTTGTTACTTAGAATTCCCATCACATACAATAGCAGGTGCATGACTGCAATCAAATAAACATGCTGTTAAAAATAATATCAAACTCACCCTCCAGTTTAAGTACTGCGGAGCAAGAAACCATTCCAGCAGAATTGCGAGCAACACATGTGTACTCTCCCTCATCCTCAGGATAAACTCTGGCGATCTCCAGCTGGCAGCTGTCGTCAAACTGAGACATTCTGAAGAAGTTTGACTGTTTGATCTCTTTGTCTTTGCAGAACCAGGAAATCGTCAAATCTAAAGACAACAACAGCAAAAAAAAGAAAAAAAAAATCCAATAATTGCTTTACTGACATCATTTTTTTGTGTCCAAATGGTACATGAGTCAAGGTACATGTAGTTGGGTAGTCTATTGGTTTATTACACATGCTTACCTTCTCCAGACACCCGGCACTGAAATCTGGCAGATCCTCCTTCAGTGGCAGAGGTGTGTTGTATTTGAGATATAATCACAGGTGGGGATAAAGGTGCACCAGTGTCAGGGGAAACAACCTCTGGAACTAAAAGAGAACATGGAAATGCATTAATAATAGAAAAAAAGAAACACTTGGTATGAATAAAATTTTAAGCATTTTTCAAGCTTTTTCATATCTGTATACTGGGGTGTTTTTTTTTGTTGTTGTTGTTGCCATATATTTTTTTTAAATAAAGGATTGTGCAAATTGATTTAATAATCATATGATGCACATTTTAATCCAACTTATTTTAATATTTACCTTCAACATTCAGTGAAGCAGAGCTGGTGGCCTGCCCATAGTCATTTCTTGCCTCACAGTTGTACAGAGCTGCATCCTCTGGGAAGACTTCAATGAGCAGCAGTGTGTGTTCATTTCCCTCTCTCAGGAACTTGCACTTGAATCCAGGAGATAATGCCTGTGAGTTCTTAAACCAGGAGACCTGGGGCTGAGGGATACCAGTCACTTCCACAGAGAAGCGTGCAGGTTTACCAGCCTCAACAGACAAAGGCTCCATATGCCTGATGATCTGAGGAGGCTCAGGAACTGAGAACAAGGGAATAAAGTTGAAAGAACAAGAGCAAATTCACATAGTGTAAAATATAACCACACTATTCATTTTATAAATATGGTGAATGCTCAGGGTTTGTCCACTTCCATATGTACAAAGGTTTACTGAAATGAGGTGAAATAAATTAGCTGCGTGTCAGATTTAACTCACATGTAACAGAAAAGGTATTTGAAATTCTCTACCTATTGACTTAATTGGAATTATATAGTCACATTACTAGAATGGAGTCTACCTGTATAAACTTATAGTATCACATAACTTCAATATCAATACACCTGTTCCTGGAAGGCCCCAGAGAACATCATGAAGAGCAAGGAGCTATAAAAATTGTCTAGGATAAAATTCTAAACATTTCTGAAAAAGAAGCTGGAAAGCTCCACAGTTCAGATGGGAGAAGCTGTCCACAGGACAACCATAACCTAGACATGCCACAAAGCCGGGATTTATGGAAGAACAGCAAGAAGAAAAAGTCAGAAAAAAAGTCCTATAAAATCCCATATGGAGGTTGGAATAAGGCATGCTAGAAATTCAGTAAAGAGACTGCAAAAGTTTCTCTGGCCTCAACACAAAGCACTATACTTGAAAGAATCCCAATAAGAAGCCCTGACAGTAGCATCTCCATCTCCACACTGAAACATGTTGGTAGTAGCATCATGCTTTGAGCATGCTTTTCATCAGCATGAACAGGGTTGAGGGCAAGATGAGTGAATATATAGGGCAAACTTTTCCAAAAAAAAAAAAAAACTTTGCCTGTCTGAAAGAGACTTGAGACCTGGGCACAGATTAACCTTCCAAAAGGACAGCAACCCTAAGCATAATGCCCAAGCCAAACTGGAATTGTTCAGGTGTGAGAATGGCCTAATTAAACGTCAGACCTCATGCTGAGAGAAATGTATTCCAGAAGGGATATTTAGGGGTGGGTTTGCTATTTCAGGGTAGGGTAGTAGGTAGATACAGTAGATACAGAACCTATTAAATAATCCATATGGAATGAAAGGTTGGAACACAGAAACAGCACTTACTGTTGACATGTAGTGTCACCACACTCCTGTTCTTCCCAGCAATGAAAGTGTATTCTCCAGCATCACTCCTCCAGGTTTCAGTAATTGTCAAGCGATGAATTTTCCTAATGATCACATAGTTATAACGTTTATCAACTGTGAATTTAATTTCTATACCATTTCTAAGCCATCGTCCTTCAATGTCATCCTCGTTGACTTCAAATTCCAATGTAGCTCTCTGCTTCTCAAGCACCTGGGGAATAAAAGAAACTCATAGTGAGCTAATAGTCATGACAGTGACCATGCTTATGGTAATTGTGTAAAAAAAAAACAGCAGTATATTAAATATGAATAATTACTGTTATTTCTTTTTCAATGGGTTCAGTAATGCGGACATCTTTGCCCTCTACTGTGAGATGAGCCTTGGACATGCTTGACCCAGCAACCACTGAGTATTCACCAGCATCAGACATGCGAACAGTCTGTATCATTAAGCGCTGAATGTATTTGTCTGTGGAAACCTTGAACCTATAGGATTTGATACAAAATTGAATCAGAACACTTGAGTCAATAAAATAAACAGAAATATCAAATTACTTAAAACTCTGCTCAGCAAAAGCTATTACAACAGCACCTTTCAGTTATTTCAAGTTCCTGCCCATCTTTCATCCATGTGACTTGAACATTGGGCTCAGAGAGCTCACATTCAAAAATGGCCTTTTTCTTCTCAGTCACCTTGATATCTTTGATGTGTTTTGTAAACTCAATTACACGAGCTAGAGAACAGAAAAAAGATGATCAAGTCAGGTGCCTACAATGTAGAGTCACTTATAAATCATTGTAAAGACTGAGTAAGAACTTACCCTCAACAAACAGCTTTGCTGATGTCTCAGCAGATCCTGCCACAAACTTGTACTCTGCACTATCCCCAAAGTGCACATTGCGGATGGTGAGAGAGTGAGTGAGCTGTCTCGAACGAGTATGGCATCTGTCAGTGGATCTAATCTCTATGCCATTCTTCAGCCATTTGTAGGTGATGCCCTCATAATTAACAGTCACTTCAAATGTAATGGTGTCCTTCTCTTGAGCATTCAGGTCTTTGAGCATGGAGGTGATTAGTATAGCTTGGAAAGGAAACAAGAACAGAACTCATAACTTTTAGTGTACTTCTAAATTCTCTTGGTTATTGTTTCTCTCTTGATCCTTTCTGGAACCTGTTTACAATGAGATTTTTCAAATTTTATAATTAATTTGAATATGATGTTACTTATGAAGCATTCGTTCATTCATTTTTCCCACTTTATCCTGGTCAGGGTGAGTGTGAGGTGGCAATATCTCATGAATGGGATAGCACTAGGCGGCATGGTAGTGCAGTCGCCTCACAGCAAGAAGGTCCTGGGTTCGATCCCCGGGTCACCCAGGGTGCCTTTCTGTGCGGAGTTTGCATGTTCTCCCCATGCATGCGTGGGTTTCCTCCGGGTGCACCGGTTTTCTCCAACAGTCCAAAGATTAGGTCTACTGGCTAGACTAAATTGCCCATAGGTGTGAATGCGAGTGTGTGTGGTTGTTTGTCTGCGTTGGCCCTGTGGTGGACTGGCGATCTGCCCAGGGTGTACCCCACCTCTCGCCCAAAGATCTGGGAGGTCTGGGATTAAGGTTTTGAAATTAAGGTCTGGGATTGGCTCCAGCTTCCCCGCGACCCAGATGGATATAGATAATGGATGGATGGGATAGCACTACATTCACACTTAGGGGCAATTTAGAGTAGCCGATCCACTGGTGTGTACGATGTGGGAGGAAACCCACACATAAACAGGGAGAAACTCCACACAGACAGTAACCTGAGCTCAGGATCGAATTGAAGTCTGCTACGCCACTGTGGCATCCCCACAATTAGTATTTATAATTAATGTGTGTTTACAGTAGAAGAGTAAAAACTTACGGCTAACAGTCAGGGTGGCTGAGACTTTGTCATTTCCACAGACAAATGTGTATTCTGCAGTATCATCTCTGCTGGTGTTCATGATCTTCAGTTGGTGCAGCTTGCCTTGCACCACTATTCTGAACTTCTCACTCATTTCAATCTCAACTCCATTTTTCAGCCATGTGGATGGGACATTAAAATGTGAAACTTCACATTCAAATGTGGCCACCTGGGTCTCTGGAATCTCAATATTCTTCATGGTCTTTGTGATTCTCAAAGCTGAAAAAAATGCAACAAATTAGCCATGCAATTAGACTAAATGAATTAAAATCACATTTAGCTAGCATACTTACACTCCACATGTAAAAATGCACTGCACTGCACATGTCCCACTATAGCTGTGTATTCTCCCGCCATGTTTTCTTCAACATTGGAAATGATCAGCTTGTGAGCTTTCCTCTCTGAAAGGATTTGAATATTTGAACTTGGCTGGATCTCCTGGTTCTTGAACATCCATTTAACAGGGACATTATCGTGGGATACACTTAACTCAAAGGAAGCAGTAGAATTTAACAGCAGAGTCAAATCTTTTGGCTTCTTCAAAATTTTAATTGCTGAAAAATAATTAAACAGTGATCAAAAAGACAGACTCGTTTCCATAGTAAATCAAATAAAATAAAATAAATTTTAGAACTTACTCTCAACACTGAGTCTTGCATTAGCAGTGAGTTTTCCGAGTTTGAATCCATAAACAGATTCATCCTGGGTGTTACAATTTTTAATCTTCAAGCTGTGTACCATGCCATCTACTGTTATTTCATATTTATCACTTGGTAGAATTTCTACTCCATTCTTGATCCACTGGGACCCTTTCACATCCAAATGAGTGAGTTCAATACTGAACACAGCATCTTGAGTCTCAATGACAGTTTGGTTCTTTAGTGTCTTCTTGACCTTTACAGCTGTTAGAGCATAGAAATATAATTAGTATGTTGATGTGTTTAATATATGATCATGTTGTAAGCTGGTACTTCATAAAATAAAAAATATGTACCTTCAACTTTCAGGTTAGCTGAAGTCTTAGAGTTTGCCACCTGGTATGTGTACTCTCCAATATCTTGTGGTCTTGAGATGACAATGACAAGGCGTCTTATAGCACCAATCTGTTCACTCTTGACATTATCATTGAAGTCAACACGTTGTCCATCCTTAAGCCACTTTCCCTCAGCAGATGCGCTGGCAACTTCACACTCTAAGACAGCTGTCTGGGACTCAGCAACAGTTACATCCTGCAGCGGTTTGTTTATGGCACCGCCTAGTGAAGAGAAATAAAACTTTATAAACTAAACCTCTATACAAATTTCTGAGTTTCTTAGTAAATTTATGTTATTCAGATTAAAGTGAAGTATAACAATGTTGCACCTGATACTATAAGTTTGGCACTTGAAGTCTTTTCACCAGCTGCAAACACGTAAGGGCCCTCCTCATCTTTCATAGCATTGAGAACAGTGAGACTATACTTCGTGCCCTTAGATTCAATTTTGTATTTGGGACCAGCCTTCAGAGGTTGACTCTTAAAAGTCCAGAGAGCATCAATGCCAGGGTGAGACAGCTCAACCTCAAATGTGACATTCTGGGTCTCGGTGCACACACAATCCTCCATGTGCTTTAAAATACTGATTTCTGAAAGAAGCAAAAAGCAAATTTAAATCCACAACACTAGTTCCATACTAGTGTTATTGCAATTATATTCTAGGTTGTCTATTTTTGAAGACTATTTATATATATATTTATAATTTTTTATTATTTATATAAATATTATATATGAATATATAAACTTACTCTCAACTGTTAGATTGCATGATGTATCAACTTTGCCAACAACCAGTTTATATTGTCCTTCATCAGAAGCATATGCCCTGTTGAGTACTAGTCGTTGTTTGGAGCCCTTAGCCACGACTTGGACTCTGTCACTAGCAGTCAGTAGCTTGTCATTATGGTACCATTTCACTGAGCTCACATCAGCAGCTGAAATTTTGGCTTCTAGCACAGCCTTCGTGCCTTCAATTGTGCTAACATCCTTCAGAGGTGTTACAATACCGATTGCTGAAATCGATAAAGGAGATTAAGCATGAAGGTATGTGAAATTAAGATGGAAATTGAAACATTCATGAGGGGCGCTTCTCAAACTCTAATTGATGCCCTTTTGATTCCTAAATAGTATATCTTTCAGTACTTCTGTATAGGCAGGTCTGTTAAACAGTTAAGGAATTCACTAAAGTCACTTTAAATGTCATGCATGAGTGGGTGAGGTCTTATCATTTGACAAATATGTTTGTTCTCCACCTCTCCTGTCCCTGTTTCTTTTCCTTGCATTCTTCCTCTGAGGAAGGAGCTAAGGCGCAAGGAAAGGACGCAAGGAAAGGAAAAGAGGGGGTGCAATTAAAAATTAAGAAGCCCCCAGTGAGGAAAATAAAATTCAAATTGACAAATATAATTGAAAAGTGTACTGGCAGAACCTTACTTTGAACATTTAATTTTCCTGTAGTGGAAATGAAATGAGCAGGAACCTCAAAGGAGTACATTCCGGTATCATCTTTGCTAGCATTTTCAATAAGGAGCTTGTGTACCAGTTTGTCAATAACAATGTGAATCCTATCTGTAGCAGAAATGGGTTGACCATTCTTTGACCAAGTTCCCTCCACATTCTCCTGAGAGAATCGCACCTCCAGCTGAGCAATATCTCCTTCACAGACAGTTAAGTCAGAAAGGCCTTGCATCAGTGTAACTGGGCGCACTGTAGGAAGAAGAGATATGAAACAAGACAATCACATGACACATTTTTCCAAGATTTCAGACATGCAGGGTATGCACAGATAAAGTTATAAGGTATATCATATAGATTAACTTACATTTCATTTTCAGGCTCGCACTCGTCTTTAGATCACCCACTCTGAACATATATTTGCCTTGGTCCTCTTTCTTCACATCCTTGACACACAGGCTATGTCTTCCACGGCGAGAAGACATAACATATTTAGTGCCTGGGGTGATCTCTTTGTTCTCAAAGTACCACGTGCCTTCAGCATCCTCACGGGACAGTTCACACTCAAACTCCCCTGCATATGACTCTGGTACTTCAACACTCTCCAAATTCTTCACAATTTCAAGTGGTGCACCTGCAGAATACCATAGTTAACCGTAACCATATTTAAGTTAACAAATAGTTTCTTTCTGTTCAACACACAATGTATTCCATGTCATTACACCCTCTGTGAATGTTAATAAGGATATGATAAAGTAACAAAAAGTAGAGCAAATATATCGTCATTACACAAACCTTCAACATGAAGTCTGGCTGATGTTCTTATGTGGTCATCCTCAATAACCGCACAAGAGTATTCAGCATCATCGTCCATGTTGATAATCAGGACTGATAGGAAATGTACTTTTCTGTCAGAGTGCATCCTATATTTGTCCCCGGAGAAAATCTCAACATTTTTCTTCAACCATTTAACCTTGATAAAAGGCTCATTTGTTTCACATTCAAAGGTTACCAAGTTGTCCTTTTCCTTGGCATATAAATCCTCCATTTGCTGTGTGAAAGTTACAACTTGCTTGGCTAAAAAACAATGATAAAAAATAGATTTTTTTACTTTATTTTTCCAATAAAGATTCAATATTGTAGAATATAATGCAGAAACTTCAATTATGATACATACACTGTACCAGCAAGAAAGCATGGCTTGAAGTCTCTCCTACAACATTAATGGCTTTTACCATAATGCTAGCTGAGTCTTCAGCTGAGACATCTCTAACAACCAGTTCACAGACATGGTCTTCAGGCCAGTACCAATAAATTCTGTCTGACTTTTCCAGCAAGATTCCATTCTTGAACCACTGGCATTCTGGATCTGGTTTACCAACAACTCTGCAACGGAAGCGTACTTCATCACCCAAGGTGACGGTCTGGCTGTGAATACGTTCTAAGATCTTCGGTGCCTCCATGCTGGGAGACAGAGTTATTTTCTCAGGCTTGATGGTAGGAATGGTAAGTTTTCCTTCTTCTTCCATCTTCTTCTTTTCAGATTCAGGTATCTCCTTAGTCCAGTGCAGAAGCTCCTCCTTCCTCTTTTTCAGCATCTCTTCATAGGACTCATCCTTCTTGCGAGATTTAAACTCCACTGAGGAAATGGCCTCATAGTAACCTTCTTCAGTTCTGCGTTTGAATTTGCTCCTTAATTCCTCTGTCTCTTCTGTAGGCCTCTCATGAACAACTCTCTCAGCCCTCCTTAGCTTGACAACCTCTTTGGCTTGTGAGGGCTCAGCAGGTTTGTCCACCTTAACAACGTCAAAAGATACTCTGCCATGCTCAGGGCCAGGACCTTCTGGTGCCTTAATCTCAGGAGCACGCCGCAGGATTGACCTGAAATCCTCCTTCTGGTTGATCTCTAGCTTCACAGTGTTTTCTGCAGTGCCCTCAGGGTTCTCTGCCAGTACTTTAACATCTCCTGAATCATAAGACTTGCAGTCCACAATCTCAAGGTAGTGAATGCCATCATACTGTAGCCTGAATCTTTTGCTCTTGCGAATAAGCTGTCCATTCAGGTACCAATTGACTTTTGGGGTTGGGTATCCAGTTACTCTGCAACGGAATTTAGCAGCTTCCCCCTCCAGTACTCTAATAGGCTCTGGAAGCAGGACAATCTCAGGCTTAGTTTTTTCAGCGATTTCATCTCCAGTAACTCCTGCAGGAGCTCCCTCATGAGCAATGCGCTCTAATTCATCTAGTCTCGGTCCCCTCCTACCCTCAGGCAACTGACTTTCTTCAACAAGGCCCTTCTCATCTTTCACAATGAGGGTGGCTGAGGTCTGGTCAACACCAAATTTGTTGGTAGCTCTGCATGTGATGACTCCACTGTCTCTGGAATATGCAACCTCATAGTCCAGACTGCAATAGCCAAATTCATTAATCATGCGTAACCTGTTAGCAGCTTCCAAGGGCTTGCTATCATGTAGCCACTCAACAACCATTGTTGGATCACCAATAGGGGTGAGTCTGCATTCAAAATGTACAGGACCAAAACGCTTGAGTCTTACTGAGGTAAGTTTCTTTTTGAAGTGAGGCTTCTGCTGCTTCTCCTTGTCATAAAGGTCACCCTCCTCCCATTGTTCCTGACCATAGCGGAGATGCAGTGGCTCCAATTCTGGGGCAGCAATTTCCTTAGCTTTGTAAGTTCCCTTGGGAATAATGAGTTTTCGTTCTGGTTCAGGTTCAACAAACTCCACCTCAACATTGACACGGCAACGTGTGGTATCCCGTCCAGCTTTGTTAATTGCTGTAGCTGTATACCATGCACTATCAGAACCAGTAGTTTGGGGGATTTTGAAATGTGCTTCTCCCTTGGTTCCCTCAATCCTGAAAGATTATACCATTTTAGCATCTCCATATCTCCAAGTATTCTTTTTATTTTTAAATTAGAAGAAAATAATAATTCATTATTACATTTTTAGGCAGAATACTCACTTAATGTTTGGGTACTTATGAGGAGAGACTATGTCACTGTTTTTCAGCCAGACAATGTCAGGGAGAGGGTTTCCAATGGCTTTGACCGCTAACTCAACCAGGGTTCCTTCCTTGACACTGACATTCTTTAGCTTTTCGATGAACTGTGGTCTAATCAAGTTTTCCTTAGCTAAAAATACAGATAGATATTAGTTTGCATGATGATTTTGTGGTATATGCTAGCATAGGGAAAAAAGGTGGAAAATTACCTTCTACAGTTAAAGTCATGGAAACAGTAGTTTTTCCAGCTCTATTCTGAGCAACAACTGTCCATTCTCCAGAGTCATGAGGCATAGCAGGTACCACAATCATTGACTGCGTTCCATCCTCCTTCACCACAATCTTGTGGGTGTAGTCATTCACCACTTGGTGCCCTTTATTAAAGACATTAACAAAGCATAAAAAGTCCACATTATTGTATTTGTTTTAAATTGTCCCTACTCCTTATAATGACAAATTTTAAAATATTTATTTGAATTTCCCAAGGTGACATGCAAGGTGTGTATTTGTCTTATTAACTTCACAAGAGGAAAAAAAAAAGACTGGCTGGTGAGGGTGTGACTAACAGTAATTAGTGTACATAAGGCAATTCTCACACACTGTTGGTTAAAAAAATCAACTATATAACTGATGACATTATTAAGCTTATAAATGCCAAACATCTTTCTCCATTTAAGTATTGTATTTGAGGTACAGTATATTATAAAATGTTGATTAAAAAAAACAATAGGCATGAGTCTTAGTACCCACTACATGCTCATGTGAAAACTGATGAGATTCAAAGTAACATCTCTTGAATGGCTGACTCAAGTTTCAGGAAAACCACATACATCACTTTACTTACCATTATGGAACCAGAAAGTGTCAGGCATGGGCCTTCCAACAACTTTCAAATCAAATCTTGCAGTCTGTCCTTCAGCACACCTGAAGGATGATGGTTTCATAACAAACACAGGTTTGTAAAGCCTTTCCAGCTGGGTCTCATCTGTCTCATCCAGTCGGCGAGCAGGAGAACGGCTAACAGAACGTGCAGGGGAACGTCCGGGGGAGTAGCTAATGGAACGTGCAGACATGGGGGATTCAGACCTGTAATATGAATAAACAAAAGTCAGACAAATGCATGTTATATTATTTATTACATATACATTCATCATGTGGCAGCCATTATAAGTAAGAAATAAAACACAATGGGACATTCTGTTATAGGAAAATAATCATCAAATGGGTAGTGTGATGTGGCTGTATATAGAAGTAGACTTACTATTACCACAAAGTTGTCTTTTCCTACAAGAGCTTTTCACAATGATTTTATTCTTCTTTTATTATACATTTACTACATATCTTCTTTTATTATATATTTACTACATATCTTCTTTTATTATACATTTACAACATATATCTATTTATAGCTACATTTAATGTTTTGGAATGTTAACGAAAAAAGTTAGTGCTTGTTATCACTTGTTTGTGCAAATACTGATACTGGAGACTCTGCCTGTGCATGTTGAATAAACAGCTCCTTATAAAATAAATAAATAAATAATTTTTAAAAATGCCGCTATCAAAGTTTAGATTAAACTATGTGGAGTAAAACTGATGTTACTATAGAAATGTTAGGGTATTATAAGGAGAACAATAAAATGAGAGCAAGAGCTGTCTGACATAACATGCCATTTCCCAGGCTACAAGAAGAAAAACTTACTGTACTCTCTTCATTGCTTCTGTCTGAGGATAAAACGGCTGAGCAGCAGCTGTGGACTCCACATAAAGTTTTCCGGAGCTGACAGCATTACCCTTCATGTTACTAGCTAATGCTGTGTATGCTCCCTCATCTTCTGGCAGCACCACAGGAAGACGCAGAGTGGCTCTACCATCCTGAAGAACCTCCATCTGATAACGACCTCCATGCTTGATGCGTTTGCCATCTTTGTACCATGCAATCTATTAGAGGAGATTTTTTAGAATAAACTATCTTTTAGGTGATGTCTTACACACACAAAGAAAACTATTATGACTGACAAGTAATGTATTCCTTGGATTCTCTTAGCTTGACTGATTATGTAATTTTTATTGGTGCTAATTATTATTATTATTATTCAGTACCTTTGGCAAGGGATTTCCTTCCATTTTGCAATGGAATGTCACACCCATTCCCTCCATGATTCTGTAGCTTTTGACAGGTGTGCTGAAAGAGGATCCTACTACCTCATGCTCAGCTGCACTCAGCAGCATTTCTTCTCCATCCTCAATCACCAGTTCACGATATGTTATCTTTAGGATCCTGACCTCAATCTCTTGAATGATTCTCAGCTCAATAGCTGAGAGTTGGAATTCCTGATAATAAAACAGACTAATTAGTTTTTGTTAGTGCTGTTATAAGCATGCATGAATTATTATGATGTTTAAATCATCATTACCCTCTCTGATATGAATGTCATCATATGTGCTTGTTGAGCCATCCTTTTCTGCATGTCATATTCACTTATGACCACAGGTGGCAAGTCTGCAACCTTTGGCTCCTGAACTACTGTTGTGGTCACTTCTGTTTTGTACATCACATCCAGAGTTTTCATATAAGCTTCATATTCCTCTGTACAATAACACATAAATGAAAGAATTTATTCATCTGTCATCCATAAGAGGACTGTGGAATGTGCTGTTGTAAAATAATCAATCACGTTCATAATCATTGATTATTTATCCATAACAGTACTCCCCCACTTGGGGTTTATTTCTTACATGATTAAATTTGTCATTTACTGACCTTCTTCAAGAAGTCTTGCAGATGTAGATACCTCTCCATGCTGGTTCTTGGCAGAGACAGTATACTCTCCAGCATCATCAGCAAATGTCATGGAAATTTCCAATTTGCATTCTCCTGTGTCCTTATTGTAAGTTATGCGATATCTAAAGATTAGGAAGGTAGTTATAAATTTGCATTTCTTCGCTATTAAAAACTGATTGTTTAAGTGTTCTGACTTGCAAATACCTGTATCCTGATGTGAGTAGGACACCATTCTTCTTCCAGTAGATGTGAGGTTTGGGGCTGCCTGCAATCTGGCAAGTAAACACAACACTACCCCCTTCCACAAGTTTCTGTGAAACTGGCTTCCTCACAAAGAATGGAGCTGCAGCTGCTCCAGCTTCCACAGTCTCAGAGACAGCTCTGACTTCCACTTCTTTTGTCTCAATAACAGCCCTAGAATAATTGGCATTATCAGTTTAAATGTTCATGAAGTGTTTATGTTAATCATTATATGAAGCGTATCAGGATTTTGTTACTTACCGTTTCTCCATAGTAATCTCTGCTCGAGTCTCAATCTCCTCAGACACTGAAATTGGAAATTGTAGTCAGATGTTTATTTTGATCTAAAAGTACTACATTTAATTTTGACCCTAGAATCTAACTAGATTAACGTGATTAAGAAAATAACAAAAATCCCTAAAGTTACATTTAAAAGACAATGAAGGAAACCTTTAACAAGCAGGTAGCAGGAGGTGCTGATAGTTCCAGCCTCATTTGTAGCAGTACAAGTGAAACGTCCACTATCCTCAGCAAAAGCCTCACGGATCACTAAACGGGCATATCCTTGCTCATATGTGATTTGGAAGTCAATGGAGCTCTCAATCCTGTAGTCCTCTCTGAACCACATAATGCCTGGTGTGGGGTGGCCTGAGATCTGGCACTCCAGTGTCACAGACTCTCCCTCAATAACAGTCAGGTTCTTCAAGCCCTGAATAACAGAACACAAAAAAAAAACTGCTTAACCAGCTCTCCAACACCAATAAGTAGATGCTACCCAAACTTGCCTTTTATCCTCCTGATTTTGAGGAAAGACATAATTAAAATCAAATACGTACTGTTCAGTAATCAAATGTTTATTAAAATGTGGTTCCTCTCCAGTTTTTGATTTTGATTGTGCTTGATGGGAGTTGCATGGACTAATAAATACATTAGTCTCCACTGTGGGAAGCTGTCAACTAGTCGGGACAGTAGCAATAGGCAAATAGAAAAGAAATGCAGGCAAATAGTAATAGTTCAGTCACTCTATGAAGGACTAAATAATAGATCACCTAAAAATAGAATCCTACCAATTCTATTGTAAGACTACACTGGGACAGTGGTGGGTACAGGACTGTTTTTTAAACCCCATGCCCACTCCCAAAGGAATACTCAGTAATTCCACCTCTACCAGAATTATTTTTGTTGCCTTTAATGATGAATAAAATCTAAATAAAATCCACTGTGGCATTGTGAATTATTTCATAACCGGGGTCTTGCAAAAGAGAGCATTCAGAGCTACATGTTGCATGTCACTGTCTAGTTCTACTACTACTACCGCTAGTTTGGAATCAGATCAGTGGCACATGCCAGATGACAGACTCAGACACACTATTTTTCATATTTTACCGATGCAGGTTAAACTCCTGGTTCATAATCAGCCTGGAAAAACTTCCCAGGTACTGCTACAGACAAAGTATCCCTGATCCTAAGCAGACCAGTCACTGAGTTATAAGGATGGCTCTGCTGACAGACATGAACTTCCATGCTACAAACTCAGTTCCTGAAGCAGCAATTTCAGTTGCAAGTTCATTTTAAGAATTTGTCCCTTATTAAATATTGTAATATAATACAAAGATTTATTATTTTGAACACTTCTTGTGCCTTTTTTAAAATAGCCTTAAAAAAAATCATAATGGTGGAAATGTAATTTGTAGCCTATTGAAGTTTGATGTCTTATTTGTTGTTGTTTATCAGCATTTAATAACAGTAATAAAATAGCCTACAAACAGTGATGCCCTGCATCAGTTTTTGCTTTAACTTTGGAGAACAATCATTAGTTAACTATTTATTTTAATTAGTAGTGAACTATTAAATTGAACGGTCTCCAACCCCTAGGGTTAAAATATGTTTATTGTATTTTTGGTTTATTGTATTTTTTTTTTTTTGAAAGCATGTAATCTACTGCTCTAATGCTACATTAACAAAAAGCCAATCAAGGCAGTGCATAATGTACTTATAAATACTTACAGCAACAACAGTTGGAGGAATACTTGGCTCCTTGGCAGCTGTGGGAACTGCCGCTGTTTCAAGAACCTGTGACGTACAAAACAGGATTTTGAATATTTTGCCAATGAGATCATGTGTTGGCACCTGAGTTAGCAGGTGGGCAATGGGTTAAAAGGTAAAAAAAAAATGGTGGAGGGAAGGAAAGTAAAGGAAAGGTGCATAAAATGTTCCAGCAGAACTGTGATTAGAAGAGGAAGGTAGATGAGGCAGATAGAGACGGGTAGAGTAATCCATAGTTAAGGAGATGAACTCAGAACTAGTATGTGACCACACAAGTGACGTATAAGCAAAACAACTGCAACGAGCTACTCGTGAGATTAATGACAAACATTAACTCATCTGGCAAGCATCAACCCAAATTACAAACCTGTGTCTCCCATTCCCCTGTATACGAAGCACCTATCTGTCTCTGTAACTCTGTGTCGAAATGCAACTGATATTTGTCAGTGGCATCCCTAAATGGAGAAGGGGTGGGTCCTGGAGTCACTCTTGTCTCCACAATCTTATAACTTGGAGGCTTGACAGGCTTGATGATCTTTTGAGCAGTATGAGCAGAAGACAACTCTTTTTGTAGTGTGGCAATAGCAGAGCCAGCTATTGAGACCTGACCAACCCAAGGAGAGCAGCATGAATCAGCATTGCATAATTCAAAACATCATAGGTTACTGTTTGTTTGATTAGCCATATAAAATGGGAATTATAAATAAAAGGGGTGATTCTTTCAGGATTATGGGATAGAATGGATTATGGGGAAATTTAACAGAAGTTAGAAATAAACACAGAAAGAAGCAAACTCCAAATTATTTTGATGTGGTTAATTTTTATGATTCACTCATTTAATCTGAGGTTATTTCGGGATGATGAATTATGTTTTATATTTATAATGAACAAGTATATGGTTTAGTATTAGCTTGTACAATGTCGGAGTTAGGACTAATACAAGTTTTGCTTTTGATTATTGTTATCAGCAGAACTTTCTTAAAGCTGCATGTCAGGCAAGCAGGATAAATTTTAGGATAATTTAAGTTTTATCATATGGAAAGGACTGAAAATAATTTTCATACATCTTTCTTATTTCATAATTTTTAATGTTAATTTAATGCTAAAAAATTATATTTATTTCAATAAATATATTTTATTACATTTTTTTTTCATTTTTATTTCATATGAAATAAAATGTTTTATCAAATATCTTATAATAGAATAAAGGTTAATGATTTGTCTACAAAGTTATTCTCTGCTTGCCTGATATTACTTGTGCTTACCTCATAGCTATGGTCAGGTTTAGGAACAGTAACTTTTGAAACTGTGAAATGAGGAACTGGGGATGGGGCAAGGCCAGTATCCACCTGGGCCTTAACCTCAGTAGTTCTTTGGATCTAATGTAAATCAACAGAAATCAGGTTGATGAATTGGAAACACACCACCACCTTTCATTTGAACAAGCACCCAGTCACAGAAGACTTCTAACCTGACTGACATGAATGGCCTGCTCGGTGGAAGTGCTCGATATATCACTGGGAATTTGCAACACCTCCCTTTTACTTGCAGCCTGTTGCTTAGCACTTAGCATTGCCTGCTGTTTAATGTCCATTTCGTCTTCAGCCAAAGCACTCTCAACATGCACAGGTTTTCGTACACGTGCTTGATCCACCGCAGCAAGTACTGTTGCCACAGCTCCAGCCTTTTTCTCATCACCCTGACAATAATAAGTATCAGTTGTAATCTAATACATAATCAGAAACTATTTTCTTCATCAAAATGCCCTAAAAACCATACAATATGGGTAAATTCAGATTGCATATTTCAATACAACACAATAAAATGTTTTTCTTGTTTAAGGTTTAGTCCAGCTTGTCAGGAGTCATAAGTTCACTGTACAGTGATGTTAGTAAGTTGAGTGTACAATAATGAGCCACAGAGAGTAATACATCATGAAAGCAAAGTAATATGTATCCTATAACTTAGGGCCATATTCAGAATTGGCAACCAAAGTTCAAATGTTACTTCAATGCTCATAC
>JAQQZR010000035.1:23054243-23080557 GCA_030068235.1 Notoglanidium macrostoma | reverse complement strand
CACAGAAAGGCACCCTGGGTGACCCGGGGATCGAACCCAGGACCTTCTTGCTGTGAGGCGACAGTGCTAACCACCCCTTAGTCTATTTTAACTTTGGTTAATGGTTTCTAAATTACCTACAATGCCATTTGTCTGCCTGCTGATAGTGCTGCCAGTGGGAATTATCTCTTGCTTCATCTCTATTTGAGATTTAATGCAGCATCACTGTCTAGCTCTCACACCTCCTCACTCTGCATAAACAGATAAGGTTCCAGTCTTCAACTTTTATGCTAACACGGTCATCAGTGCCATCATGCTTGTCACCTTGTATATCACTAATAAGCTGATCTGTCATAAAAATGTGTTGTATAGCGGCATTGATTTCTTGAATTTTGAGTCTCTTTTGTGAAGAGCACCTCTTTTTTAGGTGCATATATCAAAACCTCATTGTTATCCCTTATATTTGGGATTGTTGAAAATGTTTCTCCTATTCACTATAATTACCATGAAAACTGGTGTACCAATGTCCTCTGTGACCTCTGCACAGCACACAGGAATAATAAAAATCCAGCACCAACCAAGAAACTAGCATATGTATCACTAATCACATCACAAGTGTTCCAATATATACATATTTAATATGTTTCAAAGTGATGCTGTTCTTTAATTAAAAAAAAAAAAACTCCCCAATTTTTCCAGGCATGGGACTGGCACTAGGACCACACTGACTTGTGCAACAGGCTGGGGATTTTTTAGGATATATGTAAATACAAAAAGCATATAACACACAAGTCTCAGGGGCCTAGCAATTTATTTGGGATGGAGATCATTTCAGGACCTGCTAATGGAGAGTAACCAACCCGGTTCCTGGTATACTGTCCTGTAGAATTCAAATCCACACCTAATTTAACCTCCCTGATCTAACTAACCAAGGTCTTCCTTGAACAACAAAATATTAGAACCAAATGCAACTGATTAAAACAAAAAAGTAAAAAGTTCCATCATAATACATTCATGCATCTTCAATAACCTCTTTTTTAATCTCTCAAATCCATCAAAGAGCAACCATGCACACACAGATTCACACCTCGGGGCAATTTAGGGTATCCAATTCACCTAGTGATATAAATAGAAAAATAGAGAACCCAGAGGAAACCCACACAGACACTGGGAGAACTTGTAAAATTCAATACCAAAAGAAGCCAAAGTTGAGGATAGAACCAGGGACCCTGGAGCTATAAGGTGGTTATGCTACCTGCTGCGACACCATGCCACATTATCAGGAATCAATGATGAAGAAAATTCACGTCATCATTACCTGACAGGAGTTGGTATGGGTGCCTTCACGTGCCTCACTGGAGAAGGCGACTGTTGACGAGTAGCTGAAACTTTAGTCAGAAGGGATGGAGGGGACTTGGAGGTTGGTTTGGGTGGCACACGTGGTGGAGTCTTGTGGGCCATCTGTTGAGTCAGAATACCTCCTTCTACTTGCATCTGCATGGATGCAGCCTCGAAGTGAGCTTCCATTCTCTGTGGATTAAACAAAAAACAGATATTAACAGAGCAGCACAGAGTGTCGATAGTAAAACTCGGCTTTCAGTAAGAAATATTGATTACCTTTTCCATTCTGGTTTGGCGGGTCTGTGAAATCTGAGAGCTTGAAATGACTGTCTTAATTTTCTTAGCAGGCACAGCTTCCTCTTCACCTGCACAACAGTTGGTAACTTTAGTTAGCGTTACAGAGTTTGGTACTAACCCTTATATAATGAGATATTTCTATAATTATAATTATTATAATTACTGATATATGAGATTTTTATAATTATCTGAGGCGATAAATCAAAGAAAACATTTCTGTGCCTTTCTGAAGCATAACCCATTTAATACATGCGTTCATATTTGGAATTCGCATTACATACGAAGCATTGCGTTTTCTACAGCTTCAAGATACAATCAGCAGTTATGTTGTAAGAATTTACCTTGAACCAATAGTTCTGCAGTTGAAGTGGCACGTCCACTGCTGTTAGAGGCATTAACTGAGTATGTACCAGAGTCTTCAGGAAAAGCCTCAGCAATCAACAAACTGTAATGGTCTCCATCTTGAACAATCTGAAAGTCAGCGGAGCTCTGAATCTCTGCTCCCTCTCTGTAAAACTTCACCACAGGTGTAGGGATTCCTGTCACACGGACATCCAGTCTCACTTTGCTTCCTTGTCTCACAGTCATGCTTTGTAGTCTCTGAATAAAGTTGGGTGGTGCAGTTTCCGCTAAAAGACAAGACATACATAGAGTTATCAGACCTAACACGTTCATCAAGAGCAGTCACTCAAAATGCATGATTATTAATATATACATCACTGGTAACGCTATAAGTATGGTATTTTCGTACAGGTGATTTTGTTGGTTCAAATGACACATGAATTTCTAAGAAAATAAATGATCATGTTGGTATTATTATTAGGAAATGCTAGATAGATTCAGGTAGCATTTCCTCTGAATTTCAATGACATTAGCAAGCAGATTAGCACAGAAAATTTGTTTGTACTATTGCTTATTTAATGATTATGCGGTGATAAATGTGTGATGTTGTTAGAGTTTGTTTTTTTTTTTTTTACAAAATTCACATGCTTATACACAATCTAAATACAATCTAAATGCAATTTAAATTCAGTTTAACCACAAGTTGTACACAATCCAAGCGGAATGAAAACAGTCTAAACACAATCTAAAAACAATCCAAACACGATTTAAAAACAATCCAAACACGATTTAAACACAATCCAAATACAATTCAAACATGATCCAAACACAATTTGTATGCAATCTAAACACAAGCTAAATACAGTTTAAACACAATCCAAACAAAATCAAACACCATCTAAAAACAATCCAGCCACAATGTGCGCACAATCTAAACACAGTCTCATCATAACCTTAACAGAATCTAAACCCAATTAAAACACTATCTAAACAGAATTCAAACACAATCACAGCACAACTTGAACATGATATAAACATCATCCAAAAGCAACCTAAAGCCAATTTAAGCACAGTATAAACTTAAACTAAAGACAATATAAAATGCAATCAATCTAATTTAAATGCACAATGTAAACAAGGACTAAGCACAAACATAATCTAAGCACAGTCTAAATACAACACTGAACAACATGTAAACACAATCTAATCCAACAGGACTCAAGGTTACCAGGATTTTCATGAGTATTAGCTAGGGCATGAGATTTTTGATTGGGCCTACACCAGCCCCTTTAACCCTTTCTCACAGTTCACTGGTGTTTCATTCCACTGGCAGAATGGAAATCAATTTATCAGACATTTTCACTCAGTATAAAGAAATGAATTATTTTATCACTGCAAGTCCATAATAAGATTAGTCAGGACACTGGTGGGTCTTTTTGTGTAGAGTATTATGACTCTGTGTTTAGCTTCTGGTGAGCAGGGTGATGGGAAATGGGAGGGATGTGAGCCTGGTTTTGGGCAAACAATTCATATCTTTCTACCATAACATTGGTACAGAGATAAAATGGACAGCACAACTAAAGCTTTTTTGATAGTAAAACACCATATACAACTCCCACAGTAAAATTCTAACATTTAAACCTAGTAGGCTAAGTTTAAAAAAAAAGAGAAGACAAATATATGAAAAACTGCAAATTCTTAAAATCTTTTTTAAAATATAAAAATTAATAAATAAATAAATAATAAAAAAAGAGAACTGATAAAGGATATTCCTTTTTGTGGGCCTTCAGACCAGGGAGTTTTGCAGCCAACTCCTTTAACTGTAAAATAAATTCAACTCAACCCCTCAGCACAGTTAAGTACATAACATTACTAACCCATAACTAACCCCACTGATATGTATGATAATTATCATATCAGGTTAATCATATAGGACTACTCATTTTGAAGGTTATTGAGATTTGGATTAAACAAATCTCATTTAATTCAAATAGCTAGTCAAACAGGTTATTAAGTATAAGAAGTCAATAATAAATATAATATCTATAATAATGGTGCTTGGTAATTTTCACCACTATAACAAAATATTCACTAATGGACAATGCTTTAAAGCTTTGAATCCCACTGCTTCACACTGATACAATAACATGAAAAGTGAACAGAAAACAAAACAACAAAGCCTCTAATTGTAGATTAATATAAATTGAGGGGCAGAAGCCGAGTATCTTCTTAAATCTCTAGATAGATACGCTTCCATTTTCAACCATGATATAAACCTTCACATCACATGTTGTACCTTAGAGCTTACTTAGACTGTACTATAAATACTTGTCCTTAATTGCCTTGGACATGATATGGGTCCTTAACAACATATCCAAGTTTGTTTTGGCAGCGACCTCCAATTAACAAAAAATATAATCTGTACACCTAATCCTTATTTATTACACTTAATTCCAGATTTTTACACTTAATCCTGACTTGTACTATTATAGCACTTAAATGCTATCAGCAGTGATAACTTGCTTTAGAATATTGTCCAAACTTATAAACTGTGATGAGAGGCATATTTGGTCATGACATTTGAAAATGCATTTGTTAACTGACTATATACAATATTTTTAATATGCACAATTCGTATTAAAAGCGCATTAAGAGGTGTGAAATACAGTGTTGAGTGCACACATTTAAATTGCTTTCAAGATAAGTGAGCAAACACATTAGCTGTGTCTCAAACTGAATGCTTTACATATTTTTATGTGTGAATAGTGAGTTGTAGTTCACTTTTAATACCCAGATTTGTGAAACATTGGTTATTTCTTTGCCTTATGGGAAAATTCCATTTTTACAAAACCAGAACGTCTCAATACTAAGTCTAATTTTAGATATTTTTCTTTTGACTACTGAAAACAGGTCAAGGATTTTCGAAAAGTAAAACTGCTTTTATTCTTGTTACCAGAACAAGATTTAATTTGTTTGCTCTATCTTGTGTCCTTGTGGATATCAATTTAAAAAATTCATAGGGCACTTTTGCACGTAGTCGTTGCAGCCTGTTGTAGGGGCAGACTTGAGCAGCATCTAAAGGGTCGGAGCCATCAAGTGGTACTGTGGTTTAAATTTTACTAAAATGCAGTAGCATCAGCATCAGAATTTTACAAAGTTATGTATGTAAATTAAAAGCAAATAGTTTTAATGGAATGTTTTGATTTAAAAGTAAAATTTGTTGAAGGCTGTTTTGGTGCAGCTGTTCAGAGACATGACCTACCGTGTAGTAATTTGTGACACAGCTATTGAAACAAAATAGTAACCCAATGTTCTAGATGTTCTCCTACCTGTAACCAGGAGTTCAGCAGTGCTAGTGGCTTGTCCAGCGCCATTGGTGGCTCTCACAGAAAATCTTCCGCTGTGTGCGGCTGTCACGGCGGGGATCCTCAGAACAGCGCGGCCTTCGCTGAACGAGATCTGAGCGCCGGGCAGAGCGGCAGCAGAAAGAACCTGGCCATCACGAAACCAGCTCACCTCAGGAACCGGATTACCTGATCCAAGTATAAGGGGGTATTATTAACAAGAGCTCCTTTAGCAGTGGATACAGCAGTTACAAATAATTAAATGATATAAAATGTAGCAAATATTCAGCATTGTTTTTAAAAATTATATAGTTTTGTCTGTAATACGGAGAAATAATAATATAATAATCTACAATTGATGTTCTTGAATGGGACATTTTAATATTAAGGTTTTACTATTATATATATGCAAATTATATTTTGCTTATTTTAAATAATCCTTTTCCTTCCTCACAAACAAGTAATGAAAAGCACTGCTTACCACTAACTTGGGCTTCGAACGTTGCGGCACTACCCTCAAGTGCCACAACGCTCTGAAGCGGCTGTGTAAATGTTGGCGCCTGTGTTGTCATGATGGTAGGCACCCTGAGAGAAAGACAAATGACAAAGCACTTATTACGGCTTATTCACACTTAAGAGTCAACCCACTCCAATTATAAAGAAATGATGAGTTATGGGCTGGGTATTTTTAGCAGCACTTAAACTGAATAATCATTGCAGTGACTACCCAGCAGCTGACTGAAGAGCTGTTTGTCACTTGACAGATCAGTGGCTCCATGGGGTCTGGGTGTTAGGCCAAACCTTTGCATCTACCATTGACTGACAGCTCACAGACATGACAGTAACAACTGGTGCCAATGGTTAATCTGTCACCTTATTTACAATGACTTTTCACTTCGGTCATCTTCCTCTAGCACACTCACATACAGACACATATCCATATTTAATGGTTTAGCACTTGTACTTTATTTAGGGATGTATACTTAGCCACTTGTTACACATATAATGACTCATCAGAATAAATGGCACTGAATAATTCATTCACGGTGACCAATGTGAGCATTTTATCTGCATAAATTCATCACAGCTGTTTATGGTTGCCTTGTATGATTTGCAATCACAGAATGATTTCAGTTTTTCTAGCATGAATCAAATATTGCTCAGAATTTTTAACAACATATTATTACTATCAACAAAAAAAATCACACGGTGAATTATCACAGATATTATAGCTCTTTTTAGCCATAGGAGGTTTTGTAACCAGTACTTTTAAAATGGCCAGGCAGCTCCGCATGACCTTTACCCAAAATAGCTTGTGTGTCAGTGCCAATAAAGTTGAGATGCTCAGATAAAGTGGCTCTGAATAGTATGTAGAGACATATTAAATCCAAATTCACCTAGACCAATTTAACTAAAATTAAAGTTATAACTAAGGTTATAATTCATGGTTTATAATTCAAATCATTAAAACCACACAGTACAATTGATTGTATATGTACTTTTATGTCTAAATATATTTTTTTCAAAAGGCTTTATTGTAGAAACATAGCAGCAATAAGCTTTAATTTATAATTGCTATGAAATGGAAAGGAAAGGAATTACAATGGAATTACACTTAAAATCAACAGCTGTTATTAACTGTCCTGCTTTTAGCAACCAAACCAAGCACAAAGTAATTATATCCACGTTTTAAAAGAGTGTGTTGGGACTGAGCATAAATGATCATCTGCCTGTCAAAATTCTTACAGAATAACATGTAAAGTCGCAGGATCAGTTGTCTTATTGTATCATAATAACTTCAGGAGTGACACAATGTTGGAAAAAAACTAAAAACTTCCCAAGAAACTGAAGCCCCAGTGTCACAAAAGGCTGGGTCTAAAAATAATCAGTCTCTTTGCTTGATTGACAGTCACCATGTGGCACATAGCTGGAGGTGCAACTGATAGCCCTGCTGCTGATTCCCTTAAAAAGACATTGCGGCCGAGCTGGGACACCACTCTAATGCTATCACAGGCTATTCTTGGCTTTTCTCAAATCATCGCACCATATAATAACCATGGGGGATGTAAAGATCTCATCTAAAATCAATTATTGTGTAAAACAAGATGTCTACCTTATTCCTCCCTATCCCACTCCTCAGCAGGGCCACTGATATGCATACAGCATGTCTCAGTCAGGGTTTCTTCAAATTATTATTATTTTTTTATTTTTCTTTATTGTTGCAAAATCATTACATCACAAAACAGCAAAATGCAAAGCATACATTTTTAAACATGTGCAAAGTGTCCTGGATGTAGGTACAAGGGTTAAGCTTACTTACTTGTATCCACAAGAGTGCCTTGAAATGTGGGGACAGAGCCCAAAGGGGTGTTAGTCTTCCGAAACAAACTCCTTATCCAGAAATGTTTTCCAAAATCCAGTGTGAGAACGGTTGAGCCTCGAGAATTTTCCCAAAAAAACAAAACTACACAGGTTGGGTCCGTGTAGTTTTGCTTTTCCCCAAGCAATCCCTACACCCGAGGCAAGGCTGGGAATGCTCCAACTGCTCAGAAGTGCTAATACGCTACTTTTACTTTATATACCTCGAGACCTGACAGCATCATCACCTCATCTCCAGAGCCTATTGGACAGTCAGGGCATCATGGGAGATGGAGGCCATTTTATGCAAACTCACACCTGTCACTTACTTAACACTGCCCAGGCTGTAATACAGGATGTTCAGCAACCCCCTTTCAAAACACACACACACACACACACACACACACACACACACACACACACACACACACACACACACACACACACACACACCATATATCTGTGTCCTATATACAAAATTCACAGCTAACGTTTAAAAGTTGAGTATACATTGACTAAGCTCTAAATAAATAAATAAATATATGCATTATGAGAATATGCATTATGTCTCTGTCAATCAGGTTAAGGGTTCCCCTCTCTGCTTACACATACTATTCGTGGGAGACAAATGCCACACACACAAACATTTGTCTGTTTTACACTATTTTCCCAAAAGCACCTCATCTGTTCACACTTTAAATGATTTTCAAGCCATATTAAGAGCACTTATACGAAATATGGCTGTAGAGCAATAGATGGGTTTTCAGATTGCTAAAATAGAGACGGTAAGGCAAGTTAAAGATAGCCAGTGACCCACTGAGAAAGAATTTCTGACTAACACGTGATATACTTAACATTGTGAGACACAAATTTATTGTATATTCACATTTAAACTATGACACAAAGTATGGAGAGCAGTGATCATGCAAATCCTGAAAAAAATATGCATTTGCAGTTTATTATTAAATCAAACATGCCTTACACATACACACACATGACTGAAAAGTCATATAATATTTCAGAATTTACTGTTGTGTTATTTTGCCTGTCACGCACATGATTAAGCCAGATCTCATGGAGCTCCTGATGTGAAATCCACACCATGACACTTTCATCTCTGATATTCTATCTCCACACTCCATCTCTACTCCAACTGATGTGCTGGTGTGGTAATGTGTGTTCAAGACAGCACCATGGCATCTGCACTACCTGGCTCGTGTTTAGGCTTTGTGAGTGGTCTCAGTGCGTGAAAGATGCAAATCATATCAAGACATTTTTATTATTTTTAGGTTTTGAATTGTCTTATTCTATTAGCAGATCATTTTACTTCTTTCTAGGCATAAATGCCTAAAATTAGCAAAATTATTAAAAAAATTTTAAACTTGAAACGTCTTTAAAAAGTGTCCAGAAATAGGTTTAATAATCGTATATTTGGTTTAATGTAATCTTATAATAGGAAACATCAGATAAATTTGACAATATTCTAGATAGGTTCACTTGTTAAGATGTTATTTTTTTTGCAGGGAATGATGTTACATTTTACTGTTGTTGTACCAGTGCAGTATTATTATTAAAGTTAATGGAGTATTAAGGTAACACCCATGTAACATTCCATGCAAAAAGTAATACAAGTGCAAATTTTTAAGACAAAGTTTGATATCAAACTGATAGCAAAGGCAACATATAACAATTAAAGCATAACTATGTGGAAATTAGGGGAATTTATTAGGAGAAATGGAATATAGTATTCATAAGTATGTTGCATTAGTGTACAAATATGCTTCCACAATGCAGAACATAATTTTACTACAATTACAACAATAATACAATACAATAATAATACAATATTACAACAATAATATTCACTAGCAGTAAAATACTACCACCCAATCAAAACACACCACTCTATCTTACATGGAAGTTGCGACCTATAGTTTTACAGCCTAAATAACTAAATAGAAATTTTAAATATGTATTTAAAGTACACTCATCAGTTTACTGGCCAGTGATGATGACATCGTTTTGGAAGCACTCGGATTGTACGCTGCGGGAATCTGATTACCTTGTGTATGAAGTTGTACAATATAAGTAAACTTGCCTTAGCTTTAAGTTACACCAGGTCAGTTTCGGTTTTAACGTAAACATTCTTTATTGTAAAAAAGATTGTGAAAATTCTTCTAGGTTAACTAATTATCCATGAAATAAATATATTGACATCTGTTTATAGCTTCTGACTCATTTTCTGCTGTTGCTAATGGTCCACATGGATAGTCTAAAGATGGGCACTTCCCAAAAAACATTATGTCCAAATCTCCGCCTTGTTTCAGTAAATGTTACTTGAATACTTTAAATTTGTATATAAGAAATGCTGCTGTGATCATGACTGTTCTGTGCCCATCTCAGGACTCATAAAGAACATCCTTTCAGCACATTTACAGTAGTGTTTGTCTTTACTATTCTACACCTGTATACTGTAATGGTTTATAATCCCACTATCTAGTATCAAACAGAACAGAATGGGTTCCCTTTTGAGTCTCTCAGGGTTTCTTCCTCATGTTGTCTCCTGGAGTAATCTCTGGCTTGCTCATTAGAGATCTAAACCTACAACTAGATTAGTACACCTCTTAAAAATTCAACTGATCTTTGGGGAGGATTATTTTGTATAAAGGTCTTTTAATTACAGCATAAATGAGTCTTGGGCCCAGCACTCTTCACTCTGACCGTATTATAAAGTTGTTTGATTGCCATTTGGTCTTTCCCACCCCTTCCTTTCCATTTGGTTTTACAATCAGCAACCCCCAACATTCACAACACTTAACACAGAATGGGCAACAATTTGCACGCCCAACACTCATAGCTCTAATGCAGAAGCCCTTCCTCTCATCTGTGTGAGATTTTATCCTATACCCCATTCACACTCCCATTGAAAAGTGTTTATTTACCGCTATTATGCACTTGTTTACTGTTTATATACTGTTATTATAATCTGAATACTCACACTGCCTCATTGTAAGGCCACCAGTGCTGAGGAAAGAAAATATCGACAGATATGGCTGGAAATCACAAATCACTTCATTTTAATTTACAAAATATTTCAGATCTCAAAAGAATTAATAGAGTACAGTAATTACATGGCATAAAAGATAGATGGAGCTGCACATGCTGTGTCTTGCTGGAGTTGTTTGCAGTTTCGCATTCAAGGTGAAAAGTTTGCTTCCCCCATAGTTTTGAATGTAAAAAGGAAAGCAGATTTATGGTGCAAGCTGAAGGGTTCAAACACTGGTCCGAAGACAACAAGAGAGTTTGTGAGTTGTTATAAAGGCAAAACATGTGCATGTGAGTTAACAGAGGTACTTATATCACAGTACTAAAGGGAGATGAAAATGTTCTAATGATGTAATAGTATTTTTCCACCTTTTTTGTTAAAATAATGAAGGATCATGTGTGAAACCAAACGCACTGCATGACATTCTCCTACTTCATTAAAGTATGTACGTAGTAGTCAGACTTTTAAAACTGAAGTCTATATGCACAGACAATATGTACAGTACACATGTATGCATCTTCTATTTTTCAGCTCAGTTGTGGATATTTTTATGCAAGCTATTATAAAGTGCATCTCTAAACATGTGCTCATCACTTCAAGACTTTCCTTTTATGTTTCTTCCAGCTCGGGCTCTGGATGTAGCCTGGATAAATTGTCGTTTACATCACCGAGTGTCGCACATTCCCACTAGCCATCTGTAAATACATTTGGATCTAATCAAGCTCGGACCCAGTAAACTGTTTTTACACTCAGCTTTAAAGAAAGAAGCCACAGTCAGTCTGATTTCATTAATATTATTTATCATTTATTTCAAATAGACATTGAATATAAGTTAATGTATTTCATTGACTTCAGATTATTCAAATGAACAATGAAAAGTTTTTGAACACATAGTTGGGTTTTTTCTTTTTGTTGTTCCTATTGGCAGTTAAATAGGTAAAAAGATAAACAAGTGTATCCTTATTTCTTAAAGCCCATTTCATAAAGTGTAACAAAAAAAATCTATACACATCCACACTGTGTATAGAAACTTCATGAGAATCAAGATAAATGACAATAAGAGAAATAGTGCACCTATTTCATAGCTTCAGACACCATCAAGTTCTGTAGAAAGGCATAAATCCCACTTTGGTTTTCACTCAAATAAAGAATTCAGTGGCAAAAAATAAAAAACTAGCCTTGCAGAGGCAGTCCACATCCTTTTATGCTACGTCCACATTAAAACATTTAAATTTTAAAATGCATAATTTGCTAAGTTTATGCCTGGTGTCCATACTAGTCCGAAGTTTTCAAGCCCCTGAAACAGAGAGGTTTGGAAATGCTGCTGGCTCCATTTTAATTCCCAAACTCTGGGGTTGGTATGGATTTTAGTATGGATGAGGGAAAACGGAAGCTTTTAGAAACAATGACGCTGACAGCCATGGTCACTTCCTGATTAAGGCTCATCAGTCACTATGTATCCCTCCCTGATTCATGCTTTTCTATCACTCTTTTCCAGAAGAAAACATACAGAATCAGTTTTGACCATCAGTGGTTAATGCAGCATATATAACAAGTTACAAGCACTGCTGATCTTCTTGTCCCTGCTAGCAGCTGTTCTGCAATTAAATTCTGCACTTTATAATGCTACAACTGCCTACAAGCTATTATTCAAGCAATCTGCAACTAAGCAACCATCTGCAGAGGAGACAATCTGCTTCCTGTTTATACCGGCAAACGCATGCTCAGTGTACGTGAATGATCATATGATATGCATTTTCATGAGTGTTAGCATGAACGTAGTTAATTTCTGTTATGCAGGTAAAATAGACAAGGATAATTTTCATTTTAAAATGTTGTTTTAAAACTGATACATAGTAATGTGGACGTAGGCTAAATCATTTCCCATTTATAGTGTCTCTGGTTGTTTGGCATCTTGACCTGTTTTTCTTTAAGTACAGCATGTGGTGTCATCTTCTCTCACAGGTTTTATGATGAGGACTTCTTCTCTTGTCTGGGAAGGGAGTGAGGAGTGGCTCCTTCATACACTGAGGAAATCAGGTCACATTATTACCGACAGCCAGGCTTTTTGGAATAAAGCACATAGTTTATAGTATTGTTCCTAGGATTAGCTGCAAATAGATACACTGATCAATTATAACTCTCCATTAACAAATAATAAAAGATTTTATTTTAGAAGTGGTCGACTATAAAACCATGTCCAATGAATAAAAATACTTCCACACTGCCAATAAAAGATTAAGTTCTAGACAGAATGATCAGATTTGTTATATTACAAGCAACTGATGAACTGTACGGTCATAATTGTAACATGGTTTGTTTACAAAACTATTTGAGTAAGATGGACTTTTGTTGACTTGTTAGATACATTAGACTCATAGCTCCAGGGCAAAATTAAAGAAGCAGACTTTGGACACTAAACACCTCATGGCTGATCAATTAGAATATTTTCTATATATTTTTTTTTTTTTTTACCCTATTTGTAAATTTAATCAACAATTTGTTAATAAATGAATACTGTAATATTAAAGTTTTATAGTAAGGTTTTATAGTATCATTATTTATTATTGATTATTAACACTAGAGCCAGCAAGACTTTCACAATTTTTTCCCCAAAATTTACAAATTGTAGCAATGTGCTTTCTATAATACAGTCAAATCCTTATCTATGACATTATCAGATGGTATTGACACCCTCCCAGTGGGGGAGCCATGTGATGATAACTGTAATGGGTCTGTTCAGTGCCACCCAACAGACAGCAGGTGTCCTGGTCAGGGTCATAGCTTGGGTCATCTAGAGCCTAATCTGGGAACACTGGCTTTGTGGCAGAAATACACCGCGTACGGGACCCTAGATGACTATTCAAAAACCGATTCACGACTGGGGTAATTTTTTTTTAATCACAGCTAATTAGATACCAATTAGACATCCATTTTATGTTTGTTTTTGGGTTTTTTTGTTGTTTTTTTTTTTGGATAAATTGATTTTGCTGCTGGATTTACACTAAATATATTATAAATTTTACAAAACAAATCCAAAACATCTTCATACGTTCTTACACCATACAATGCTATCTTATAAATGCCATCATTTATCCACCAAAATTATTCCATTTAAACTTGGATTTCAGTTTAATATCACCCAGACTCGGTCACACTCAATATGGTTTGAAGAAAGAAGACTATTGGTCAAAACATGTGATGTTAATGCAAAATATTACTGAGAAGGAGAGACACAGTGGATAAACAAGGATGTTCATAGGACAATGTAGCAAGACTTAATAAGTATACACTGGTTTTGACTATATAACTAAGTGATCGAGGTTGATATCACTTCAGAAAGCAAATAAAATTTAATGTATATCTTAAATTTTAAATAGTAACTCATAATAAATAATAATTTCCAGTTTTCAGTGCTCAAGTTGTAATAAATTAATTGTTTGAAGTGTTCAGTTTCTTTTTATTTAATGAATTACCGGAGGTCTTTAAGGGCCTGGTGTCCAACAGATGCATTTCTAGTACTTCTAAGGCTTCCACGTTCCTTCGGGAGGAACATCAAGCCTTTATTTACTTTAGAAAGGCTAGGTAAAATGATGGAAAGAAATCGTGAAATTGTTGATTTCAAATCTTGATCATAGTAACCATGGTAACCACAATGTTGCATCACAAATAACAGGCACTTGGTGGACACAGGCCCTGAATCATGAAGTGACAACAGCATGCAAATGCAGTGCTGAAATTCAGAACTGATGAATGTTAGTGGTGTAGCTTCCATAATCGAGGTGCTTTAACCCATGCGATTTGTGAGTAATAAATACCTGTATGAACCTTTAAACTCATATACCACAAATCGAGTTATTCTTCACATTATACAGATATGTGACAAAGTAAAGGAAAAACTGGTGGCTCAGTTATGCATTGGGGGGCATTTATTTATTTTGCTGCCATGAGTTTGACTTCTACTTATCCTCTTAGAGATAAGAATCACTGCAAATCTATACAAGGTCATCTTCGTCCTATGACGAAACATTTCTACCATGATGGGTGTGGTCTCTTCTAGGATGACTCCACCCATTCACAGGCACACAGGTTTACTGAATGGAGGATGAAAATAATGTAAATCATATACTATGACCTTCATACTCACCAGCTCTCAACCCAATTCCGTTTTTGGAGCAACTTATTAGACAGCACTCTCTACTACAATCATCACAACACGAACTGAAGTAAAATAAATATTTTGTTAGAATAGTGTTCACTAAAGTTCTAGGGATGTGAAGAGTCTGTGCCAAAGAGCTCTGGTCTGGAGGCTTGTGGTGGACCAACACTTTACCAAGATCCCCCAGTGTGAAATGCCCTTTTGCAGCAATCACAATTTCAAGTTGTTTGGATGTGTTTTTGATGAAAAATTTTCCAAATATGCCAAATTAATTGAAGAATATTTGTGAACAGCAATTATTAGGTCATGACACACATTTTTTAACTTTAGTTTTTTAAGTCTGGGCTTGGACTTGGCCATTCGCAAATGCAAATAAATGGCTGATATTTGCAGATATTTGGCTGACTGAAATGGGTTCTCCTCTACAATTTGCTTACATTTGGTTTCATCCATGTTGCCTGATATTGCAACAAGATTTTCATTTCCTTCTGCAGAAAAGTAACCCAAGAGCATTATATGCTACTACCACTACGCTTGGTCACAGAAATGGTACCATCCAGTTACCTGGATGTTGGGCTGTATGTGGTTTACACTTATCATTATGCTTTGGCCAAATGGCTCAACATTAGTCTCATCAGATGACAAAATCTATTTCAAAAAGCTCTCTGATTTTCTAACATGGCCTTTATCGGTAGTAGCTTTGCGTAAAACCTCAGTTTGACTTGATATTGGTGGCATCTAGGTCGTGCCATTTTTGTTATAGTGCTCCTAAGTCACAGTGCTCTTAAGAAGGTTCAAAGCTTTGCTGATGTTTTACTAAACTTTGCCATCTTTTTTTCTTTCATCAAAACCTTCTTGAAGCTTCACAGGCAGTTCCTTGGGTTTCATGACAGCAGGACTAATCTGACCTGCCATTAATGATATTTATTGTGCAAATTAGATTTAAATGATACTACATGATATTTATTGTGCATGCATACAATTGGAAATGTGTGGATTTCAAGTGAAAACAGCTGGATCCTGTTTGGGTGATCCTGTATACCATGTAGCGTCAGATTTCTGTTCTTGGCTGACAGAAGTGGAACCTGATGTTGTCTTCTGCTGTCGCAGCTGATCTCAATGTTCAGCATGTTGTGCATTCTGAGATGGATATCTGTTCACCATTGTTGTAAAAAGTGCTTATTTAGGTTACCATTGCCTTCCTGTCAGCTGAAAGCATTCTGGCTGTTCTCATCTGACCTCACTCATCAATAAAATGTCTCCATCTGCAGAACTTTACTATTCACACCATTTTGTGTTAACTCCATTTTGTGTGTGAAATTCTCAGGAGATCAGCATTTTCTGAAATTCCTCAAACTGGCACCAATGAACACAGATCAGCCATAATATTAAAACCATATGCTTAATATTACGTAGGTCCCCCTTAGATTCCCCCCCTAGGAACCTAAGACCCCAACTTAAGTCCAGTAAGTTGCGAGGTGGGGCCTCTGAGTATCAGACTTGCTTGTTCAGCACATCCAATAGATGCTCGATCAGATTGAGATCTTGGAAATTTGGAGGCCAAGTCAAGTCATGTTCTTCAAATTATTCCTGAACTATTTTTGCAGTGTGGCAGGGAGCATTATTTACTGAAAGAGGCCATTGTCATTAGGGAATACTGTTGCCCTGAAGGTGTGTACTTGGTTTGCAACAATGTTCAGGTAGGTGGTACGAATCAAAGTAACATCCACATGAATGCCAAGATTTCCGAGCAGATTTGAGCAATCTGTGCTTCACTAGCTCTTCCGTGAGATCCGACCAGACAGGCTAGCCTTCGCTCCTAAAGAGCCTTGGGCGCACACGACCCAGTTGTCAGTTCACCCGTTGTCCAACACATTAACTTTGAGAACTGACTGATCACTTGCTGTCTAATATATCCCACTCCTTGACAGGTGCCATTGTAATGAGTTAATAAATTTTTTTCACTTCACCTGTCCGTGGTTTTAATGTTATGGCTGAACAGTTCACAACATATTGTTTAATATACACATAGCACTTTGTTTCCACAGCGGATGAAGGACTTTTGTCTGAAACATCATGTTTCTCTGGAAATACTCTGTACTGCATTTAATTTTTTTTTAATAAAGATATTAATAAAAACAGAAATGTTCTTATTTCATGTAAATGAAGAATATAACATCAAGGCAAGCCCATGTTAAAGGGCTTGTACAGCATTTTTTTCCTTTCTCAGAGAGAACATTTCTTATAAAATAGCCTTTGTATTTTATTTTACTTTGTATTATGATAAATCTGATGCTGGTTCAATGGATAAATAGCATCACATGAACTAGTAAGATGTTTACCATTCAGCTTACGAAACACTTTATTTAAATTGCATGACCAGCACTATGTTTATGGTAGAGGCAGAAATACATTTTTCTTTTTTAAAAAAAAAAAAAAAAACCTTTGACCATTTTTTCCAAGAACAAGAAGCTAATTACATCAATAAAATAGACCGGGAGTGACAAAACAAAGACTATATTCTAAAGTAA
Source organism: Notoglanidium macrostoma (assembly GCA_030068235.1). Lineage (NCBI taxonomy): Eukaryota > Metazoa > Chordata > Actinopteri > Siluriformes > Auchenoglanididae > Notoglanidium > Notoglanidium macrostoma. Next base: position 23,063,160 of record JAQQZR010000035.1, on the reverse strand, counting down.
AACATACACTGTATATCTTTAAAACACATTACCCTTAGGGAAACGATATCTATCGATACTGATTAGAATTTACAGAATATTAACAAATATTGTATAGGAATATAAAAAAAAAAGTGAGTTGTCAAATTAATTAACCAGTGCTTGCGAGCAAGTGACGAGCTTTCACAGTGACAGAAAAAATCCTTCATGCTCCTGAATATATTCCTCTAGAGGTACGTATTGTGCAAAAAACTGAAATCATAAACCAAGTGCAGGTGATTAGTGGAAGACAGTGGGAGTGATGTTTTCAGGGTCTGTGTATGTGTTATAACGCCAGCAGGTAGAGGAGCCACAGGAGGACACACAGGGTGCCAAAGCATGTTTGCCAGTCCAGTTTGAGGGTGTCAAAGTCAGAGGAGCCATTACCTTTGACCTGCAGCACAGAGCTGGAGGAACCTGTGCCGGCTGAGTTTGAGGCGCGAACCAAATACTGACCCGAATCTCTGTCTGCAGCTCTCTCAATGAACAACACATGCTTGCCTTCTTTATGGGACAGTGACATGCGCTCGTCACTGTGCAGTTCCTGTCCGTTCTTGAACCTGAAGCACAGAGTGAATTGTCACATCACACACTCACAGCACAGCAAAAAAAGTCACAGGTTAATATATGTGCTCAGTTAGGGGATGAAGTTAGAAAAGTGATGTTAAAGCTAGAATGTATGCCTTCTTTCACTTCACCTCGGCATTTCTTTCTTGCAATTGCCATATTAAGGGATGTTCAGTTATGCTTTAAAAATTGAAGTTTGTGGTTAGAAGAGTCAAGCTGTAGCCAAGAGGTTATGCAATTTGCTTTTTAAAACTGTGAAAACATGTTGTGCACAGTGATAATCCTAATACATAATATCCAGCAGTGGCCATAAGTTTTAGTGGGTCAGGCGGATATAAATAAGGACAGCCTCAAACTAAATTACATTGAAGGTCTATTACGCTAAACTTATATAACTTTATAAGCTATAGGCCATTATCTAGTGAGTTTTTACTTCATAACAGGCAATTGACAGTCATCCAGCATACAGCCTAGCAGCTCGTTTTGATCACTTTAGATGTATATTCGCTTAAGCCATGAATGATTATTATGCCATGTGTAGAACCAGAGATATTCAAGGTTCATTAGCATGACCAAATATAGGCGGAATTCAGCAAAATCTCCGACCAAACTACACATCACAAATCACGCAAAAGCTCATAAACTAACCCAAAATAATTGGGAACTGGGAAGGAGAGAGAAGGAGGGAAGGAGGTTTCTTCCATAGGGAGACAAGTATTTCACACATATTTCTGATGTACAGACAATCACTCCATAATCACTCTTGCCCTCTCCCAACCTTTGCAATATATCTTACAGTAGAAATCATTCTGTACATCACAGACACACTGTCTGCACTTTCACTTTGCCATTTTGAGGAAATTTACAAGATTTAATTCTGATTATTTGCTGTAAAGCAAAATCATGAGCACCAAATTTTATTTTTTTCAATAGAGCTATCTGGCAACCTTACAATTAACTGTCCTACCTGCTGCTGTTCCTCCACTGAAAATATTAATAAATAAAGCAAGGGTCAGCATAAGTCCTGCCCCTAGGGGCCTCTAGTAAACTGTTTGTACTTCTCATTTTTGTCCACTCATTTTGTCCACAGTGAAATAATAATTCTATTGATGAACATTCTATATACTGTCAAATAGCACTTTTTTTTTATTCACTGATAACTCAAAAGAGATATATAGTATTAGTAGAATTCAAAATGTATGGAGTTGTTCAGTCAAAGCAGTCAAGTAGGTAGACACCTGACCATCGCACCTATATGTGGTTCATTCCCAAACTGTTGCAACAAATTTGGAAGCACGTGTATAGGATGTCTTTGTATGCTGTAGCATTACTAGAACTAAGAGGCCCAAACCTGTTCCAACATGACAGTGCCACTGTGCACAAAGCAAGCTCAATAAAGACATGGCTTGCCAAGGTCGGTGCAAAGAAACACAAGTGGCCTGAACAGAGCTCTGATCTAACGTAAGCGAACACCTTTGGGATAAACTGGAACTTTGATGCCTTTTGCACTATGCCTTCTCACCCGATATCAGAACCCATCGCTTTGGAATGGGATGTTCAAGGACAGATGTTTATGTGATGGTCAGGTGTACACAAAACTTTGGCCATAGGCTGCAAATAAATTTAAACACCTAACACAGAATTCGCAATGGGCTCGGGCATATTGAAATTGTGGCGTTCTCATGACAATCATATGCCAGCATTTTTGAAAAGCTTCAGTTTCAGCGAAAGTTCCACAATTTTAGTGTGGATATAAAGGCAAAATGCAAAAGATGCATTTTAAAATTTACCTGTTTAAGTGTGCACTAGTCCTTATGCACCTTGCTTTTTGTCTTCTGCATTAGTGTATCAGTAGAAATGAGCACCTTAAACTTCCAAACATTCATTTTTAGAAAATGAAATATTTTGGAACATTGACAGTCCAAAGAAGGCAAGAATAAAAGGGTGCAGAAGCGCTCTGGAAGGTTCTCCAAGTTGCTTGGAACCATTTAGCAGCTGTTACCAGCAGTTGTCAAGGAAAAGGGTCACACCAAGGATGTGTTTGATTTACTTTTTACTACTTAGAAATTGTACATGTGACTAAGACTATTACACACTACTAGACATAATTTAATCATTAAAGGTCCACCTCCATTCTCCTTTTTCCTGCAAGTGGCCCCAACCAGTCATGAGTACACATTGACAAGGGTAAGTTAAAATGGTATTGGAAAGAAGGGTGAAAAAGAAATGGGAAACAAAGCAAAGAAAGGTGTGGTGTTAAAGCTCAAATGTTACAAAGTTAACAAAGCAACGGGAAGTTACTATTAGAAATTAGAAAGTGTTAGGAATGGAGCGGAAAATGGAACAAAATTTAATGTGCAGTAGTAATGACAAACATGTTCAGTTAGGTTACATTCTCTCAAAATCAACAACTTTCATGCAATGCAAATATCAACTTAATGTATTTTAAAATATATGTGACTGGATCAACTCTAGGGAACACTAGGGAACAGTGCCTATTTGAAGTACCTAAAATATTTTCTTATCTACTATCAAATATGAAATAGAAAAAAAAAAAAAAATTACTGATTTAAACCAAATACTGGCAGGGCAAGATACAATCTAGGGGTTGAGTTTGTTATATGCTACCCACCAAGTTAAAGCAGGTTCAGGGAATCCAGTGACTTCCACTTCCAAGGTCACCGGAGAGCCCTCCATTACTACAGCATTAGACAACTGTTTGGAGAAGTTAGGGCTGTGCCCTGCTGCTAGGTTCCCCATGGCCCTGGCGCAGCTTGAGCGCTTTATTTCCTCACGGATTCCCGTGGGTCTACACAGGTCTGGCTCCTTTTCTGAGGTTAATGGTTTAAGGGAAGCATGCATGTTACCAGCCCGAGCAACAGAAGAGTGTCGGGCTGAGGCAGGTTCATGCACACACTCCTGCTTCTCGATCCTGCTCTCATGCATGGAATAAACAGTTTGCTGGCACTCTGCAAAGCCTTTTGGCTTGCTGCTCTTTAAGATGCTGGAGATGGTGCTAGAGACCAGTGTGGGTGTGGGAACGGTAAGTGGGCTATGGACAAATGAGGAAGATTCGGCTCTGAAACGGCTAGCTGGGCCTGTCGTAGGTGATGGGAAGCTTTCCTCAGACTGGAAATGGAGTGGATCACCATGTCTGGAGTGACACTGCTGACTGTAGTGATTCGTGTGGAGGCTGTGGGAGCTCAAGCAGTAGCCGTCATCTAGGTCGTTCTCAGACTGGACCATGTTGGACTCTGGGGTTTCAGACAAAGGTGGGAGAGAGATGTCATCCGGCGAGGTGCACTCATATTCATCGTTAGATAGTGACTCTTCACTCAGATGGTCAGGATGAAAATCTCCATCAGGGGGTAAACCAGAGTCTGGTGCACCTCTAGAGAAAAGTTCCTCTTCTCCTGGAAGTGGCACTTCGCTCTTTGAGGAACACAAACATGCTACAAGTCAGTTATTAAAATCTCACTCATATTTCTAAATTAAATAAGTAGTGCATGTAAAACTGGACTACGAGTTAGATCATTTTCTACATTACCCTAAAAGTAGTTAATCAGCCTAGATACGGTTCCTGTCTAAAGCTGAAAAATTCTAATTCCAATTAGTATATTATAACAGAGGGTTCATCTGTACAACTGAGGGTCTCATCAGAGGCTAAACATACTAACACAAACACACACGCTCACTCATTTAAAGACAGACAGGCAACACCACTCCTGTTTTCTGCCATGTCATTTCTGTATTACCAATTATGGTAAACTGAAGATCTGTGCTCGCTTTCTGTATTCTGCAGCTTTACAATTTCCCTTCTCTAGAACTAAGAAGCCAATACCTGTTGCATGGCAATGCCCCTGTTCACAAAGCAAGCTACATGTAGACATGGTTTGGAAAGGTTGGAGTGGAAGATCTCAAGTGTCCTGCACAGAGCCCTGACCTCAACCCCACTGAACATCTTTGGGACAAACTGGAATGCCGACTGAACCACAGACCTCCTCATCCAACATCAGTGCCTGATCTCACGAATGCTCTTGTAACTGAATGTTTACAAATCCCCACAGCCACGCTCCAAAATCTAGTGAAAACCTTCCCAGAAGAGTGGAGGTTATTACAACAGCCTTTGCAGTTAACATACTTTTGGCCATATAGTGTATAATTTATGGGAAAAAGGGTGAAATTTAACTCACACGCACCTTTGCCTCTGTGTGTAGCGTGTGTGGAGTGGTGTGGGATCCACCAACACCCTGGATTTTGTCATGGTGAGCTCGGAGGCCTGCTGTCTGTTTCTCTGGCCTCTGAAACACTGAGCAGCTGGATGCTGCGTGGCCCTCGCCCTGAGCAGGCGGAGGAGTGTCCTGAGAGGACCTTTTGCTCTGCCGGAGTGGGCAGATCCTCTTGTCCCTCTCCACAGGAGAACTGGACATGCTGAACGTGTGTGTGTGCGAGGAGGAAGTGTGCGTTTGCTCCTTCCTCTCCACTGTGGACTTGCTGGTGATGGTCTGTGAAGTGTTCATTGAATAAGCTTCCTGCGTGTAGCAGTGTGTTTCTGAAAGCACTTGACATGGCTGTTCCAGTGTGTCTTGGCTTTGTGATTTGCACGTCTGTGACTTCTTGCTTTTTGCTTTCTTGTTGACCAGGTCGTCTTTGGTGCCACCCGGTCCCATCATCTCAGGAGTGTGACCCGTCTCTTTTGCCTCTGGCTGTTCAGAGCACATAACTGATTAAGACCACAAAAATATACATTTGTAAAACACCCAGTAATTTGCTTTTATTAATGCTTACAGTTTCTATGGTGTCATAGGTCTTGTTTTCTTCAGTAGATTGCGCTTTCAAAGACTGAGGAAATATGCAAAATAAAACACATTTAATGCAGCATGTTTTGTATTAAAGATGTCAGAGGGCACCACATGATTTTCTAATAATCAACATATCAGATGTGATTGATCCAAAGCTATGGAGATGACAGAACATGAGCACGAACTCAAATCTTTAATAGCAATGAATGATGAATAACTTTATTGCAGAAGTACCAAGGAAGACTGTGTGTTTTTGCAATATGAAAAAATCTGCCATCATAAAAGGCGTTATAATCAATGTTTTGTTTCAGGATACGTTAAATGTATATATAAAAACACACACAAACAAAAGTGTTTCTAAACAGCAGCTAACCTGCAATTTGACTTCCAGGTCTACGAGTCCACTTGACAGCTCCTTTATTGATTCGACTATTTCATTGTGCTTGTTAACAGTTTTCTCCATGTACCTGGTCCCTTCATCAGCACCTGCATGAAACACATCAGTCACTGTTAGTCACTGTGAGTAATTCAGGACATCCCTGCTCTCGAAGTGGCTAGTGAGTTGTATTTTAGTGGATCTACTTCACCCAACAAAAGTCAACTCTTTTTATTTTTACTTTCTCTTACTGAGTAATCACAATTTGGATCTATAATCAGCATTACAGAGTAAAACAAACTCATCAAATCAACAGGTTATAGCTACAAGCCTGATTCCAAAAAAGTTGGGTCACTGTGTAAGACGTAAACAAAAACAGAATGCAATGATTTGCAAATCCTTTTTGATCTACATTCAATTGAATACTACACAAAGACAATTAATTTAATGTTCAAACTGATAAACTTTACTGCTTTTTGTAAATATGCACTCCTACTAAATTTGACGCCAGCAACACATTCTAAAAAATTTGGAACAGGGGCATGTTTACCACCGCGTTATGTCACCTTTTCTTTTTTCAACAACACAGTATGCATTTGGGATCTGAGCACACTAAGTGTCGAAGTTTTGAAGTGAAATGCTTTCTCATTCTTTCTTGATATACGACTAAATTGTATAACAGTCTCTGTTGTCATATTTTGCACTTCATAGTACTCCGCACACAGGTCTGGACTGCAAGGAGGCCAGTCTAGTACCTGGACTCTTTAACTATGAAGCCACGCTATTGTAACACATGCAGAATGTGGCTTGGCATTGCCTTGCTGGAATAAGCAAGGAGCTCCTGAAAAAGAAGTTGTCTGCATGGCAGCTTATGTTGCTCTAAACCCTGTATGCACCTTTCAGAATTAATGCTTCACAGATGTACAAGTTACCCATGCCATGGGCACTAACACACCACATACCCTCACAGCTGCTGGTTTTTGAACTTTGTGCTGGTAACAATGCGGATGATCCTTTTCCTCTTTAGCCCAGGGGACATGATATTCATGATGTCCAAATACAATTTGAAATGAGGACTCAAAAGACCTCAGCACACTTTTCCACTCTGGATTCTCTGAATCTTTATGGTATTATGGATTGTAGATGGTGAAATACCTAAGTTTCTTTCAATTGTATGTTGATTCAGTGAAATAGTAAGAAATTGTAGGTTGGTATACCTTTCCCCATTGATGCTTGGGAGTGACGATGTCACTTTCATAACCAATCATGCTACCATCACCTGAAACTTTTTGGAATGTGTTGCAGGCATCAAACTCAGATTTATAAAAAATAAAATAAATAAAGTTTATCAGTTTGAACAGTAAATATCTCATCTTTGTGTTGTACTTAGTAGAATAGGATTTGCAAATCATTGCATTCTGTTTTTATGTACATTTTACCCAGCATTCCAAATTTTTTGTATAAAAATGTACATTTCATCCTAATTTAAGGAATAATAAGGTAACATTGAAATGCATACATGTACATTATAAAATGGATTGCTCTTTCCACTAAATATACTCGATCAGTCAAGAGATATTTGGTGTTTGCGTATTTATGAAACAAAACAAGTGCAACTGTTCTTAAGAAAGCGGACATAGCTAACAAATAAGTGTAGCTTAAAGCTATACTTGCAGCTTACCAGTTACTATCATTCAAACCGTATCAGTACATTTCTCCTTAAATAAAGGCTTTGCAGAGATCTTCAGTGATTCTTATATACACATTTGCAAACATGTGCGGTTTCTGACACTGTATAACACACTGGAATGTATAAAAATGAACAAAACACCTGAGAACTAAAACAAGTTATACGTCCAAATCGGTTTCTCGTTACACTAGCCTTGTAGCTAAGCAAAATTTTATAATTGAAATACAGTGTATGTTAATGCATTTTAAGACACCTGTGCATTTAGATACATTGGTTCTCTTTCATTAATAACAATTTCAATAGTAACAGATACTCTATGAATAAACATGTTTTTGTTACTGTTTTTAAATCCACCTCACCATGCAAACGCACTGCCAGCTCTGTGATCTGCCTGATCCGTTCCTCCTGCTGTGGGACTGTGGGCCAGACAAACTTCTCAAACTGCTTACGCAGACAGCTGATGGCTTCCTTCGTTTTGCACTCGGATGAGTATTTGCCAACTCTCACGATGGTGGAGCTTGCCTCCTCACACCAAAACTCATACTGCAGATCAAACCCAAGAGCACACATGATAAAAAAAACAAAACAAAACAAAAAAAGGTTCTTGTATTGTTTCCTTTCTTGCAAAACATTAATATACAGTATCATAGAGTTCTACTGTGGAACATACAGTACATGATACAATTTCTTGTAGTGGAAAACAGTCACAACTTTTACCTCCAAGTGTTGCAAAGCCCCGACAATCTATAAATATTACATAAATATATCCTTACATAAAATCTTACCATATCATCAAGTCTTTTAAATAAATTTTTTTAAATCATCCTAAGAATAAGATGTTACTATACAAACATTAAGCACTACTGTCAGTGCTGCTGTTATAGAAAATTTACCAACACCTTCTGATCAATTTAGTTCTTATTTGGACTCATCAACCCAACTAATACGAATGAAAGCGCCCTTAACCTGGTTCAAATAGGCACAAATTTAATACCTGCCCTTCAGTCATGCACTCACTATTCCTGTGATGACTTTCAAGCTGAATGATCACATTGTGGGTGCAAAATAAAACAATCTGCCATAACTCCATCCTGGTTTTAGCCTGCAGAAACACCTAAACTGTACAATCATTAAGGCATACTTGCAACACATGCTATTTTGCTCGTGTGAGGGACAATTCTGAACTATGGATTGGTTTCTTGTGCAATTCTTATGTTTGGTGTGTGAGAAATCACGCAGAGTAAAAGGTAACAGTGAAAATTGATGATAATTAATGGATGATTTATTAAAATAAACTGTTTTTTGGTCAACATGGATTAGCTGAAGGTTTTATTTGATTTATTTATCCAAATGGCTATACATACACTACCGGTCAAAAGTTTGGACACACCTTCTAATTCAATTATTTCTTTATTTTTATCACTTTAAAAGAGACTGGATAATGATGGACTGTTGTTTCTCTTT
>JAQQZR010000035.1:23028825-23039690 GCA_030068235.1 Notoglanidium macrostoma | reverse complement strand
TAGATAGATAGATAGATAGATAGATAGATAGATAGATAGATAGATAGATAGATAGATAGATAGATAGATAGATATAGCGAGATAGATAGATAGATAGATAGATAGATAGATAGATAGATAGAAAGATGGAGAGATAGATAGAGATAGACAGATAGATAGATAGAGAGATAGATAGATAGATAGATAGATAGATAGATAGATAGATAGATAGATAGAGAGAAAGATGGAGAGATAGATAGAGATAGACAGATAGATAGATAGAGAGACAGATAGATAGATAGATAGATAGATAGAGAGATAGAGAGATAGAGAGATAGAGAGATAGACAGACAGACACACATAGTACCAGTGAAAAAGTTTGTACACACTTTGTACTTCAAAGTGCCTGTACACATTTGTGATAGAAAAGTACTGATATTCTGAGTCTCTCATCAGGCTAAATTACTGACAATCCAAGTGTGTGTTTGAACCAAATTAGGTAAGAAATGCTTAAAGGTCAGCACTGTTTTAGTCTGATATCTAGTTAGACTAGTGAAAATGTTTAATGCAAAGCTACTTTTGCTAATACGAAGAGGAGTAACTCGTTCTTCTGACAACCCAGCTTCATTTAGGCAGCTTTTAAGCATGCGGATACTCACAGTAACGCTGTGCGATGTTGACGGTATATCTAAAATAACCACACTAATGCTGTTGATAAAAATAAGCATGAATGAAAGGGTCAGTAGATTCATTTAGGCTCATATTTCCTCTTGCTGCAAATATCCTCTCGGTCCAACTCTCTGGTTTTTACCACCTCTCAGACTGACACAAACTGCAGTCAATCAGCTATGAGTTGGTTACGTGATGTGCGATCTCCCCTTTCTGATTTGTGTTAAAGTTGCTGTGTTTGTTATGGTGTTTTTGATTCACTGTCGTGATATTTTTTTGTACTCTTGTGTTTTCTGATTTGTTGTTGTGGGTTTTTGGTTTGTTAATGTGTTCTGCACCTTCAGGCCATCGTACCTTAATATTAAGAATGTTAAAAAAAAAAAAAAAAAAAAAAAAAAAAAGCATACATAAAACGAATCTTTTTGTTTTTGACAATCGAGCCTGGCGTCCTTCACGGTGAATGAAAATGATAACATTGTGTTTTAAAAGCAGCATGCGATCATGCTGCACAAATCTTTCTATTTGAAATAAAATAACTGAGATGCATAAAAAAAAAGCATTAGCAAAAAAAAAAAAAAAAAAGCAAAAGCAAGTGATTGAATATTTTTCTTGTGGTCCGAATCTAATCACATCATGAGGTGTGTAAAGATTTCCAACCCTTCACATACCAGAAACTGTGGCTTGGTGGAGTTGAAGTTCTCTTGCAGCTTAGACACACTCTGAAGATCACTTCCCAGGTCAAGTTTAGATGCTGGAGCAAGAATTGCCTCCAGAGACTTCAGTTCATTCACAACCTGTAAGCAAATCACAGCTTCCATTACTAACGTACCTCTCAAGCCAAAACATTTCCACCTCATAGTTTACATCAAACAAGTCCAGAGTTTTGTATTGTTTTTCCATGTTACCTTTTTAATGTGATCCTTGAATTTTTTCCATTGCTTCTTCACAGACTTCAGTTGACTGTAATGGAGCTGCCATGATGTCCACAGATCTGTGAGCTCTGCTTTCTTCCTGCTCAGATTGTCTGTGGTCTTTTCCACAACATTAACTGCTGCTTTGACATTCAGACTCAGAGTCTCACTCACCTGTAACCAGCAACAAACAGCGGAGTAAATGACAACGCTAAGGCTTTAGCATTAAAGACAACAATAGAACCAGAAGACCAGATGAATGACAGCGCTCATATGTTCAGATATGATTACTGTCAGTCAATAAACGCAACTGAAATGTTAATTCAACTGTATGATTTGTAGCTTTGGCAATAGTGTGTATAGGCTCATCTGGATTAATGGTTAATATCATCCAAGAGAAGCAATGTAAATGTATTCAGTATAACTGACCATGGTAGAGGAGTTGGTAAAGTTGGTGCCCTGGTCTTGCATGTAGAGGAACTTCTGCAAGAACAACTGCCATCTTGCATCCATGTCGTCCTTTATGGCTGCACCCGTTTCCACATTTTCCTCCTCTGCCTCCGGTCTTTTCTTATAGCATTCCAACAACGTCTTAACCTGATCTTCAACCTCGGAGAGAATATTAATACCACGGCAACATAAAAATAAATTTCCATAATACTGCATATATCATTTTACAACTATAACATTTCTTTCATACAAAGACTTTATACACCGATCGCTCCAGTAAGATATTCTAAGAAATGGAGTCAACATCTGCGGCTAATTGACTAACTGTGAATAAGCACCTCCTTTGCAGAAAATAAAAAGCTAACGTAGTTCCTAAGGCTCTCCAGGCACATGGAGATGTTCCTCTGCAGAATCTTTAGCTGCTCTCTTAGCACAGAAGCCCGGTTGGAGAGCTCCACTGCCTCAGAGGACTCCAGCTTCCTCAGTTCCTTAATCACGCCCTCAGTGGTGTCCGACTCTGCGACAACACGCTGCAAGAAAATAACACACCTACGTTTCTATTTGACCATATGTTAAGGGTTAACGATATTAGCAGGGAATTTTAATGAATGCATAAGAAAAACAGCTTGTGGTTTTGTTAAAATGCTTTCTGCGTGTGTAAGTTAGAAAACATTATATTGTGCTAGGGTTATATCATGTAATTTTATCAATGCTCATTATTTAATAGGACTCAACACTATGACAGTTCCAGCCAATACCACCAGAGGGGTAGAGGAGATATCACCAAAATACTAGGCCACTTGTTACTCATTACTTTCTTATTTACTCGCCGTTTTTATCAGCTCGTTTCAAAGTCTTTTCCAATCATATTTCTGAGACATTATACAGTATCTTCTATGTTATTTCATTGGTTTCTGACACTTCTCTTTTTGTTACCGATTTTGTGCCCTTCTTTCATTCATTCTTGTTTGTTTTTAAACCTGTTGCCTGCCTTTAAGATTATGACTGTATCTTACGTTCATTGCAATTGGATCCTAGAGTACCTACTACTATTTACAACGCAAACTTGCTACTAATGCTTGATTCAAGTTCTAGTACTAAAAGCAATAAAGGGACTTTATCAAAAGAATCAGGTTGAAGTCACTGCTCCATTGTGTATCTGTCTGTGCATATGTATGATCTGTAATTATATAATCAGACAATAAGCTGGTGTTTTGTTTGTCAACATGCAGGCCAAGGCATATCTGATCTTTTGTGAAGTGATGGCATGAGTCATGCTGTCTCGCAGATTATATCACAACAGTGACAGAGCACACCTGTAGGAAAGGCTGAAACACACTAAACATGATCTTTGTTGAAATTCATGAGAAATGCAGGAAACAATTTAGGATCTCTGTATCAACCTCTCTAAAGCATTCAACACAGTTATCCAGCAAATCGAATAGCCCACTGTACTCTACTATAGCTAACCATACTGGGAAGACTGGGAACAGTCCCACAAAGGCATCTGACATAGCAGGTGGTCTGCAGCTACTCTAATCTCAGTTAACATAATAATGAAGTACCAATGTTCGGTCGACTGATGTTTAACCTTTAAACTCTGTCCAAGAGAGGTCTACTCTCTACCATACTTTTAGAAGTATCATCATAGGACACCGCTCTTAAGACCGTCCACCTGCCCACCTGATGATGATATCGAAGCTTCTTTTAGTCGAATTTGCTTCCAAGTCCTTGAGAACAGCAATTTAAGAAGTGAGTAGGGGTTCCTCAAGGGGTTAAGGCATTGGCAGAGGGATTCAAAGATACATTTGCATCCTAGGACTGCCAAAAAGCCACTGGTGAAACCTAAAGCAAAACCTTTAGTTTCTTGGGTTGCATCCTGATTTAATGATCATTCACTTTGGATTAGAGGATAGCACAAATCAGTAATTATAACTGAAAGGATCTCAACAAATGTTGCAGTTTGTGGTAGTTTGCAGGTAGTGTTGCAATATGGACAGTCAGATACTTTGATGTCTACAATGCATACTTGGCATTAACTGGGAATACATCCTCCAGGGAACTACATTAATGAGCAAACAATTCTAGCTTCGAACATCATTAGGTGGGTCATGTTAATCAGAGGTCTCAACCATGTCATTTGGCAGATGCCCTTATCCAGAGCGACTTAGATATATCTCATTTATACAACTGAGAAGTTCAAGGGCCCATCAGCGATAGCTTGGCAGTGCTGGGATTTGAACTCATGAACTTCTGATCACAAGTCCAACAGCTTAACTGCTGAGCTACCTAGTACATAAAAGAAAGCTCCACACAGTCTACAGGAAATCTAGTGGTCATAAGTTTGTTGTCCAAGAGACTCTTTAAGATATTCTCAGAAATGGAGAGACCAATGGTTAACATAGGCAATGTCACTCTGAACTCCAGGATTGGGCTTCACCGCTATCTTCATTGGTAGCAACATCAACACCAACAGCCACTGGCAAAACCGCAGAAGCAACTTACTCTTCATTTGCAATGGACAGCTGGAGCACTGTGTTGGTATGGAGTTAGTCTCACCTGTATGAGTGTAAAGTTAAGCTCACCTGTGTATGCATGGATAGCTCCAGGTGTTTGTTGAGTACTTCCTCAGCCTCAGAGAGTGAGGAACCAGGCTCTGTACTGCTGGATAAAACATCATTACTGCTCTTAATCCAGCTGGTGATCTGGAGAGAAAACCATGTTAGAAAATAGCCAGTGTGATCAAAAGTGGAGCTCCGCTTCATTCACGTTGTTTTCCAATATTCACAAAATAGCAATCATTGCCAGTCATTGGCTTAGCCAAATTTACTGGCAGCCGTATGAATTACCATCTGCAATGGAGCAAAACATCTTGGCCATTGTCATTTTTTGTAACAAGTTCCAGCTCAGAAAAGCTAAATGAAATGAACTGCAAAATTAAAAAAAAATTTAGCTGCAAAGCCATTGGCAAATATTCCAGCATTACAACACCTGATCAATGAGTATTTGATTCAGGAAAGCTTTGCTGATAAGAGTGAAATCTGTGTCCTCTGTACCTTTTCCTCCAGGTCATCGAAGGAGGTCAGCAACTGCTGTTTCCTCCCAGCAAGTTCCCTATAGGCATGACACTGCTCGCTCAGTCCATTCACTCTCTCTCTGATGTACCCCAGCATCCTCTGCACACCACCAACTTGGGCACTGCCATAAAAACAGCCAAGATAGGTATAAGAGTAGCCTTTTTTTTGTGTAGAGAAAAATCTAACAATGCACAGACAAAATACAAAATGATGACATTTATTCTACAAATCCTACTGAAGCCACATCATGCAAGAGTATTACTGATAAAAATAAAGACATTCTTATGAACCTTTTTATTGGCCCATTTTTGGCCATTTTGTCAGGGTCAAAAATTTCATTCATTCATCTTTAGACAGATGAAGAAATGTTCTTTACTCTGATCATGGTAGTGGTGGATCTGGAGAATATCCCAGGAATAGACACATTCACACCTGAACAAACACGGACCAAAAATTCTGCAGAAAAATGGTGTCATTGTCAAGAAACTTGTCTGGTCACTTTAAATTTAGGAAACTACCCTGTTCCTGGAGATCTACCTCTACCATAATCGCTCCCACCTGACCATCCAACCATTGCCTTAAGAAGTTCTTGATCAGTTAAAGAGGTGTGTTAGGTTTTGGTGGGGGATCAGACATGCCAGAAGATAGATCCCCAGGAACAGGGTTGCTGACTATTGTTCTATAGTACCTTTTGGGGTGGCTTTATTTTTTAATGTGCATATACCGTAAGTGCATTAAACTGTTGAAACATCAGCTCTGGAATGTCTCACCTCTGTGGACTGAGCTTCTGAAGTATGAGCTGTCCTCGTTGAAGAGGTTCAGCAGCTGCATCTTTAATATTGCGATGGAGCTCTTCGTGCTTCTTAGCCAGCTCAGTCAACTGAGTCTCAGTCTGAGTCCTCAAACCCTTTATGGTGCTCTCAATGGTTCCCAGGGTTTCAAATGCCTGAAAGCCACAAAGAGGCAGTAAATATAGGACATGCTTAGTACTTGAATAATACTGCAGTGACTGACAAAAAAAAACAAATAAAGCAGTGTAAGAGTTCTGTTTCAAAAGACCTTCAGATGTAACGTTCAGGAGAAAAAAAAAAAGACTTTCTTCTAAGTACTGCTATTTTTTTTAAACAGTTAAAGTGAAAACAATGAAAATGGCTCAAGAAGTCTAACCACCCATAATGGGCCCCCCCCAAACACACACACACACACACACACACACACACACACACACACACACACATACACACCCCACCCCGGCTTATTACTTGGAAGAGTCCAGTACATTCTGGATATACAGATTACCTCTTTGAAACCTGGTCATGTGACCTATCAGTTGACTCATTTGTGTCAGAGCTAAGAATTACCAAATTGTGCAGGACTCCACACATTAAATGACTTCAGACCTGAAATACTTCCAGTATCCACTGACATGCACTAGACCATCAAAGAAAACAGGCTGGTTTAGTTATTATACACTCCCCAAGGGCTCATGATGATTTAAAATCATGTTCCCTTAATTTTCCATTCCTGCAAAGTAATATTACGATCTTTTAAACAGGAAATTCATTCACTCAATAACCTGTTTCCTAAAATTAGCTCAATAAATTTATATAAAAAGGTTGTACACCTTCATTATAGCTTAGCTTCTATAGGCCATAGAAATACAAGATATTTTTACTACTAAAGCCACTTCTAAGAAACGGAGAAAGAAAAAGAGAACAAAACAAACGACAAGAAAAGTGAACATACAGCCATCAACAAATCAAACATGATTTGGGGCAAAACTGAAATGGATACAAAGGAGGAGAGGAGAGGAGAGAAAGAACAATAAAACAGGAGACAAATTACATAGACTATTGTTAAAAACTATACCATCTGTAATAATGTGCATTCCATAACAAATTTTTATTAAAATAGTTAATAACTTGCTATTTAGTTATGTTTACAACATCTCCATACTTGTATCTTGCTGGAGCCAATTAAGGAGATAAATAATTGGAGATAACTGTTAACATGAAGCAACAAATCACTTACATTAAGCAATTAATTGCTAAATAAATTTAATGTATTACTAAATCACAGGAATTTATTATTAATTGGATATATTCAGTTAATTAATTAAGGAAGCACAGCATGTGCATATTTTTTTCAGCACTATGAGACTTAAAGTCTCCGTAATTTATTATCTGTGCTGATTCAAGCGTACTGCACGACAAGCTCAAATAGCCAAGTCATCAGAGCCATTAACTGTAATTACAGCTGCATTTTACTGCCTCAATCACGTACTTTATTAGCGCTGGTGAAGAAGCCGTTGCTCTCGTGCAGCTCTCCCTGTCGACACATCATCAGATCCCAGAACTGGTTTTTTGTCTTGAGCAGATTTTGACTTTTCTCAGAGATGGTACCAAGCTTTGCATGATCACTTGAGGAAAGAAGCTCAGACGCTTGCTGGAGAAGTTGCTCAACCAAAAGGGTCCATTGCTGCACAGAGCATTTAAATACATTTAACAGATATTAGTATGGAGAGTCACGACAGGAAGACTGGATTTAATATTTACAGCACAATCAATGCTAAAATATTTATTTAGCTATTTGGGATTTGGTCAGCAACTGAGAGGCCAAAGGTAACCCATGATGCAACCACCACCATGCTTCACTGAAGTTGTGTTCAAGCAAGTTTCATCAGACAAGACGAAACCACACCAGACCATTTTGGTTTCATCAGACCAGAGAACATTCTCCACATGTTTTTTGTTTGGTTTGGGTTTTTTTTTTTTTTGACACATCTGCAACATGTCTTTGGGCAAACTTCAAAAAAGGATTTTGTTTGCTTTCCACCCTTTCATAAAGCCCAGTATTGAGGAGAGCTGTACTGTGAACAAGCTTCTCCCAACTGCGCTGTGGATTTCTCCAACTCCTTCAGAATTACTCTTAGTCACTTGGCTGCTTCTCTGACTAATCCCTCTTTATCCGGTCACTGGTATCTGGTGGATAACCCTTTAGGCAAAGTTGCAGTTGGGAATTGTTATTTCCATTTATCTGAGCTCTGGAATATCGCTAGTTTGGGATATTTTTTAAATACTTTGCACCAGAACTAATTTAGGGGTTTCACAGCCACGAGATGAACACATATTGAATCACACTTTTTACTAAAATGTAAATCATTTTATTGATATACATTTTTTTTATCCTACTTCAATAAGTGCAATATAAGTATAAACATTTGTGATATATAATACCAATTGTGAGTTAATTACAGTTCCAGGATACAACAGTAAAGAGTTTCAGACATTCCAGGGACAGTTATATGCCTCGTCTGTATTTCTGTAGTGCTTATAAAAAATCCTTATAAAACAAGTCCTGCCTTGGCTTTGCGTTCGAATTCTTTAAGGTCCTGCAGCAACTCCTCACTTTCAGATAGGGATGAGCCCAGCTGATTCCTTTCCAAAAACGGGTCAGCATGTTCCTTAAACCAACGTGTTACCTGCACAGCAAAGTGGAGGGCAAAAAGTTTTATAAACAGAGACAGTGGGATTTCATGGTATAGATCCTCAAGGGGCAGCCAAGAGCAGAGAGAATCTCCCTGAGCTGACAGGAGGAACATTAAAAAGAGAAAATGTTTAACATTGTGAGCAGAACTGGATATTGTAGTAACACAGCTCTACAGTTCTGTTGTTTTGATGTGTGTTTTTTCAATTTATAAGACTTGATTTTTTTCTATACATATTGTAAACTATTTCCTTCAGTGGAACAATAATTGACGGTTAAAGTATGCCATTTAATGCATAATTAACCTTTTCATTTGTCTTTCACCGAGTGGACAAGCATGTGAAATGTCCATTGTACAATAATAAAATAAACATTTCAACTTTTCTTTGACTTACCAGCCAATGAGATCTTGATGAACATGAACACAGCTCACCATCATTTCATTTTCAAATTGCAAATGAACATTTACAGAGAATTCTCAGAGACGGTTTTCCTAAATGTTACATCCTGTTTGTTTCAGTGATAAGCTAGCTAGCTAGCAAATACAGTTAACTGGTGAGCTACAGCACAGACACCTATTAACAGACTGATAGCTATTGTTTAATCATTATTCTAATTCTTTAAACTTTATAATTACACAGTTGTGTTGGTTGTTTTTTTTTTACATTTCACAGGCATGAAGCTGGTTTCATGTTGAAGTTATTTTTGACGGAGAGGGGTGAAAGATATGCAAGCTGGCAGATTTCTGCTGATTTGCAAATTGGCTGTACTCTCAGGAGCAGCATACAGCTTTATGATTTGCTTTAGATTTAATACGCAACACTAATAGACTGGTTTAGTTTATAAATGTAGTAATGCATTCAATTTTATGCTACATTTCCTTTCTTTAACTTCCCTGTGTCCTTGATCAGGTTTTATCATTTCACTAGCAGAATTGCATTATGGTATTCGTTCCATTGCAGCACTATGCTACCTATTAAATACGGCCACACTAGTTTAAAAATCTGACGTCTTGTAAAATTTTCCCAAAAGTCATATTCGTTTACTCAGTTCTAGTATACTCTTCTCTCAATTCACTTACTTCCTGTTCCTGTCTCTTCCACTCAGAGATCCTGTTATTCGCTTCCTGATTGCGAATTTGTCGAGCCATACACTGGTCAACTGCCCTGCGTCGGTCTTGCAGGAGCTCCATCAGTCCATCCACTTTCCTGTAGCTGTTACGAGCACCACGTGCCCCGCCTCCATATCGTAGCGCCTCCTCAGCCTCGAAGCTCTTCAGGAAATCCAACAACTCGTAACTTTTATTGAGCGCCAGCAAGGATTTCTCCAGCAGCCCTGAAGGTTCACACAGTGGGATTAATTCCTTATGGTGCACTTCAAAATGTACTAAAAGTGTTCTATGTGGAATTTTTAAAAGCACCTATAATCTTATGCTTTTGTCAATATTCAAAAATATGTTCATGGGAAAAGACTTTTTCATACCTCTGGCACATGGTAGGGTTGTATATAAGAGTTAAAACAATTATTGTGTTTTTATTAGCGTGTGCTGCACACAGACACATTTAGATTTATTCCACTAACACTCAGTTCATTAACTTCACGACTAGAGCTACCATTAGTGCTGTGGAAATTCTTCATCATTACAGCCTGATCTGTCAGTGTGGTGTGGATAATACTCCGCTCCCTCCCTCCAACTGTCTAGTCTCGCAGAAATACAAGTGCTGTGAGTCTGGGAGAGAAAGAGTCCGTGACTCTCATCACACATATTGCGGGGAAGTGGAGGTCGGAGGTCATGTTCGCTCAGGAGATCAGTGTATGTGTACTTTGCTATTCTCTTCACTCATTTCAAAAAGAAAAAGGCAGAAAAAAGGCAGCTATAGATACAATAGACAGATAAATAGAATAATGGACATCAAACGGGTGTTCACAATGATGTGCAATACAGAGAGAGACCGAATGAATGAATGATCAATCAGCGACTAGACAGTTAAAGACGGACAGACAAATAACGAGACTAGAAAGATAGACAGACAGACAGACACAGAATGACAGAGAGAGACAGAGACACAAATGAACAGACAGATAAATAGCATGATAAATTAATATACAGACAGATGGATGGATAATTTGAATGATAATGTTGTAAACAGACAGACAGCTTGACATGCAGACAGCGCAACAGACAGACAGAGGGACATAAACAGTTAGACAGTAGTTTTGTGTGTGTGTCTGTGTGTGTGTGTGTGTGTGTGTGTGTGTGTGTGTGTGTGTGTGTGTGTGTGTGTGTGTGTGT
>JAQQZR010000035.1:23005952-23019677 GCA_030068235.1 Notoglanidium macrostoma | reverse complement strand
CCTCTCACCCCAAGATGCTGGGATTGGCTCCAGCTTCCCCGCGACCCAGACGGATAAAGCGATATAGATAATGGATGAATGGATGGATGGATGGATGGAGAGATATATATATATATATATATATATATATATAAAAATAATATTATATATACATAATACTATATATATATATATATATACATTATTTATATTGATTAACGGTTCTCCAAACCTGTCTATTTAATAACATTAAACATTTATTTAGTACTGCGTAAGATTGTAAAGCCGTGAGCCTACAGTACTGCCGCTGTTACTCGGCTAGCCAGTCCTATTGGCAATGTCATTATATTGTCCATCAGTCTACAAGCTGTCAGTGTGATGTTTACTGTGTAATTTGCATACTGAATCTGGGTCTTATGCAAATGCGATATATGGAATACAATAGCAGTTCTGGTCCAATACATATCTCGACTTGGACACCTGACAGAGGAGAGAGTGAAGCAGCTGGCATGAGAAGCACTGGAGAACAGCAGCTATAATAAGGCCTGGAAAAGATAAAAAGGAATAGTGCATTCTGTGGAAATAATATAAATCAGCATTTGCTGACAAGTGGAAGAGAACATACTGTGCAAGGCGAAAGCAGTAAAAATGAGAACAGCAAGCGAAACAAGGCTAGAAGGTCATGAACAGAGACAAACCTGTAAGTGGGACATGATCCAGAGAGGGGGCGTGACGGTGATATAGCGATACGGTATATACACCGACTAATGAGGAATCCTTCAAGAGTTATATCGTAAACATCATTATACCGTGTACTACACTAAAGGTAATGCTATGATGTGGAATTCTTAACATATCATGACCTATAAGGTGTCTGGGTTAAGAATGAATTAGAATATAATACAAAGGTCATTATATGCTACAACCTTTTTTTTTTATTTAAACAGCATATTCTACCGTAAAAGAAATGAAAACGATTCATACATCAGATTTTTTTTTAAACTACTGAATTCCCGACGACACCCCGATGAAAAATCTAGTATGTCGGAATTTCCTCGCCAGGGTAAACAGGGTCTATGTTACTCAAAAGCGTTTTGAGTAAAGAAGTTGGTGGTGCGTGAACAAGACCTTTACCAACAATATATGGAAAGAGTATAAACAAGGCTGCTCATCTGCCATGTCATCAAAACGGCCTCTTCCTGTAAAAGTAGGTGGATCTTGAAATGTACCGACTTTCCCTAACACCACAAGCTTTTTGCTTAGTTTGAAATACTTCGGTTAAGAAGGCTACCATGCTGAAATGCACAGGCGGAGCCCTAAAATAAAGATGTCCGTGCTCTTTTGCTCCTGCCTCCAGCGTCCTCATACCCGACAGTTATGGCACTTTTATATAACAGTTTCAACAAAGATGTAACATAGCAGCTAGAGTTCATATTTACACATTTAAGCGGAACTAGAAGTGGAACTATAATATCATCCACCCTCAAACTTTGGAATGAAACCGAGTGTAACCGGGAAAGTGAATAATTCTGGTTGAGCAAGATGGCCGCCTCCAGAATGTCACCGCTTTCAGCTACACGGTGAAGGTTTGTTCATGTTTACAGATGACAGTAAGTCACACCGTGCCTGTAATCACATTGCTGGATATGGTGCGAGACAGACAGCTAAGGGAAAGATTTTCTGTTCGAGATAGACTTCCATTGCACGTTAACTCTCTTAGCCAGAGAGCAATGGTGAATATATTAAGAAGGAGGCAGCGTGACACGTCTTGACATGAATGATGCACTACATAAAGAATGTTGTTGTTTTTTTTCTTGCTGCTGCTACAGTACAGTGTTATGTGGTGATTTTAGTGTAATCAGATATTATCAGGAAATGTAAGGATGGATTCGCTGCACCTTCAGTTTGACCAGCAGCTCATCGTGATCTTCCAGAAGTTTTTTGGTTTCGTCCTGATTGCTTCCGATCTCCAGGAGGTCCGGATGGGCTTCAGTCAGCTGCAGCTGGACCAGCTCTCCACACTGCAATAACACACACATACATGTATGAATAGACACAAACCAAGGTCGTGTTTACATAGAGATGAAACACTACACCAGCGGGTGCACTTCCTGTGAATGACATGAACTGTAAACACTTCCCGACTAACACCACAATGCAACTGAGCGCATGCACTCTCTCCATTGAAGGTAATTGTGTATATAAAAAAAAGAAGGGGAGGAATCGAGGCTTTTGCATTTAATCTGATTTATGATTTGTTCAAACTGTGAAGAAATAGTTTAAGAACGCTGTAAAAATCTAGGTGTACGGGCATAATGTCAACAAAGTGCCAAGCTGAGGTGTGCCTCCAAGTTAGACATTTCTAGTGTAAGTGTTCGTGCAAGTTTTATTCCCTATATAATTTTATAGGTGGTGCACTGGGTGTACGCATAAAGTATTTAAAGAACACCATAAAATGTTACTGGTTTAGTCCATTTCGAGTGTCTTAATTTATATATCAAGGTGGGAAAAATGTATTTTGATAGACAGACATTTTCTACATGTAGCGATGATACAAACCTTCCAGCAAAAACATATAAATATTATAAAAAGAAATGAAACACTAAAGTACAGTACGGATTTTATTGCACTTCCAACGAGCGTTTGTATTTATTTGAAAAAAAAACCTTCAATATCTAAGCGTATTGTGACAAAACGCATCATGAGCTCGTTATTAAAACACTTATGTAAGAGATAATGCACAGCAAGATGGTCATTATTGAGAAATAAACCCTGAGAGCGTGATGCAGGACTCTGTAGTGACCCGCTGAAGGGATTTATTTCACAATAATGACCGGCTCGTTCTATATTATACCTATATTATCTATAATATATATATAATCTATATTATGCCCGTGTAATAATATAAGATTAAACTGTTCCGTCCGGTACCCTAAGGTTGTTCTAAGTTTTGATTAAAACCCTGCTGCACAGACTTTACCTTTTATAAAAAGGTACCAAGCAGAACCATTTCTGGAAGCTAGAAACATTAACCATGCAAAGAAGCTTGAATAATTTTAACTCATGCGCGCAGCAACCAAGAAGAAGAATATTCAAGAATATATGAAGTACTTTTTACCTGCTGACATTTGTTCAGCAATCGTGAGATCATTATTTTAAAAAAATAAAAAAATAAAAAAAAACTAAACAAAAAGTGAAGTAACTCATGCTAGCTTGTGTACGCTACAGTGCTGTAAGAAACATCAGCTAAATTAGCTTAGCTAAGTCTTCTGTCAGCATCACAAACTATTAAGGAAATAAATAAATAAATAAAAAGAATATATATAAATCGGGTAACCAGAGCAAGTTTTAGGTAGACAGCATGGAGCGTGTATATTAAAATATCTTATGAAACAATGAACAATAGCATGCTAGTTAGCATTAACCCAACCTCGGCTTGTTCAGCATAATATTACTCAAATCTCGGGGCCATTTAGAGACGCGTTGGCGACCTTTCGCAGCTGCTATGGTTTGTCTAAATTGCGACACGAATGACGGAAAGGCACTTTCGGATATACGGGCAGATGGCTATTTAATTGTCTGCACTGTATATTTTAGGAGTGTTGGCAGCGATCATTACACTGGCACGTACATAAGCGCATACCTTTAACTGAAGCCAGTTCACTGGAAAATAGCTTTCTCTCTGGGCGTGTTCGTGTGTGCTCTTTTCGCCATCAACAACCCACCTGACGGCAACAAACGGCACCCAAAGCACAAAAGAGTACAGCTAGAACCCTGATCAATAATTCAGAGCTTGTGTATGGGACGGGATTTGTCACAGCGTACAAGCGGAGTAGTTCATGCTTCCCACAGGAGCTGATAAACACCGACATTAACTCAGTGTGTCAGACGTGTTCAGGCTCTACGGCTATGGAGCTTGTCCTACAGGAGAATTATAGTCTGGATGTAATAGATGACGCTGAGGCTCGGTCACTGCTGGATACGCAGAACTCGTGTGAGAGATATTCGTCTTTGCTGAGGGTCGATACTGACGGCCGTAACAGAGAAGCCGTCACCTCCTACGTGCTGATGGAGCTGAAAGCCTTTTCACACTCATTCATCAGAGCTCCGGAGTACCAAGGTCACTTCAGATTAGTGATGAAAGTCCACGGGGAATGACAAAAGGTACCGGATCTACTGCTGATTGAAATAATTCATTAACAATAAGAGCACACTGTAAATGCGAGTGACCGCAGT
Organism: Notoglanidium macrostoma; assembly: GCA_030068235.1. Taxonomy (NCBI): domain Eukaryota; kingdom Metazoa; phylum Chordata; class Actinopteri; order Siluriformes; family Auchenoglanididae; genus Notoglanidium; species Notoglanidium macrostoma. The sequence continues at coordinate 23,015,462 of JAQQZR010000035.1, read as the reverse complement.
AATGACTTCAGAGGATTCATAAAGGTATCATCCCTTAAAAGTACAACATTGGCCCTGAGGTAAGGAATAAAACAACATGGCATGCTGTTAATAATCAAAAATAATCAATGTCAGGGCGGGTCAAAGCTACCGCATTTGCGCCAGTTTTTCATTCCAAGCGTTATTCGCAATTTGCCAATTTTCCATTATTAAAGAAACTCACATCATTCCTTTTTGCCCATTTATAGTCGTGTAAAATTTTACAGAACGGTCCATGAAATAATTAATTTCATAACGCACATTACAGCTAACGAAGGACATTCTTGATTTTCATGCATTAAAAAAAAAAAAACTCCAGCTCTACATCTGTCTTCCTCACGGCTCTGACACCGGAGACTCCTTTCAAAAACGTCATTCCTCATTTAAAACGTCACCATATCAACGATTACACGTCTGTTAACCCATTTAACTCACGTCTAGGATTCTACGATTCAATATATTGATACGGCAAGCAAAGCGGTACATTGCGATTTCTTTAGATCTAATTTTAGATCATAGTACAAAAACACATTTGCTAAAGCTGATTCCGTACTTAGTTTACGTTGGAGTGGAAGAGGCAAATGGCTGAAGTTAGGGGTTTAAACACACAATGAACTGTCTGCCAAGAATCTTGGCATGTACGCTATTAATTAAAAATCAGTACAGTGTTTTTGAGAACTGCTACAGTATCGCAAAACAAAAGTGTCACGTTAGTAAAATGTATGGAGATTTTATTCCACCCCTAGACAACGTGGAAATTGCTACTGTAAAAACAACGACATACTATACAAAGTTCTTTCACATCACTTTCTTATCACTCTGTTGAACTATTCTACCACTTTATAGTTATAAGTTTGTTTGTTTTTTTTTTTTATAAACATTCTATATACTTTTTAATCACTTTATAGAACCGTTTAATCACCCAATAGAACTATTTTACTACTCTGTAGCGCTATTTTACCAACCTGTATAAATTTATAGATATATAGTTCTGTAGACATACAGCATGTAGAATTTTCTCACCATTTCACAGATATATTTGATCATTTTATAGAACTATAACTATTATTATATAGGATTATTTTATTACTCTTCATAAATGTACAGTTGTATACAAACTAGACTTCTGCATTGAACTAAACTATTTTTACAAATTACATTTTCTGCAGATCTTCATGCACGATCACTTTACATTTGATGAACTTGATGAAAAAAAATAGAAAAAAGTATTTGTAGCATGTGCAAAGGTTTTGACACCCTTGGACTCAGGAATTGTCAGGTGAAGATATGATCCAAAGCATGACTCTTCAAACCTTGCACTAACGCTCCTCATAAGCAACAAATCAGAGAAAGGCTAGAAAGAGATATGGAATCATTTCCAGCTCACACTTTCAGAAACGTCATTATGAAATGCTAGTTAAGCTGAAGTGTTCGAGTCGAGGCAAGATCCGAAAAAAAAACCTCTCAGAACTGCATGTATGCTGGGCTGAAAAGCAAAGCAAACTCCCTGAATGACAGCATTCAAAAGACCTGCAGGAAGCTTTAGCTGACGTGGAGCGAGGTGATACCGTTCTGCTCTGCAGTGCTGCTTGCACAAACAATCTGCATGGAAGAGTCATCAGAAGGAACCCTTATCTGTGACCTCATCATATCCAGAGACATCAAAGGCATCTTGGAAACAAAGTGCTGTAGATCGACAAAGTAATAAAATTCCAAAACAAAAACAAAATCTTTGGCCGCAATCACCCTACTGCCGGTTGGAGCTCTCATCACGGCAGGCCTGCTCAGGATGGCCCCATATGGACAACCTAAAGATACCTTGGACTAAGATGGCTGTGGACTGCAGGCCGACAAGTGCCTGATAACTTTAGGACTTTATTGCCACTAACAGTTTTGCAAGTCTCGATCAGTGAACAGTTGAAAACTTCAACGAAATAGACTTCATGTTAAAACTGTAGCGAATTTCCTGGCTACACAATTATACATTTTGTTCATATCTCATAGTTATAGAAGCAAGATTATTATTCGTAATCTGGAGTCCGGGTTCCCTTGTGAATCTGGTTCCTCTCATGTATTTTTTTCCTCATGTGTTCTCGGGGAGTTTTTCCTTGCCATCGTCACTGCAGGCTTGCTCATTAGGGGTAGATTTACAAACTCATACATTTAAATTTTGGCGAATTAAGTGTTCCATGGATAAAAGCGCTATACAAAGTTGAATCGGATTTACATCTACAACTACTTTTATAGAAGCATTTCACTATATTATAGATATTAGTATTAATATTCAAGAGCTAAATCTTGTGATGCAGTAAAGACTTTTGCTATGCACGACTCCACAGATGACGTGAGATTATCATCATGTTCATGGTATATTTTAAAAATGTTTACCTCTCAGGACGGACTAGACACATTAGTGTCTGATTTATTACAGAACTCTTTGTAAGCATTAAAATGTTAGCGAGAGGTATGAAAGACTTCCCAACCCGCAAAGTTCGTATGTCACAACACTATCAGTACTCGAGTATTTTACGTGTAGGCTATGCAGTTCGAACATCGTGTTTAATTCTTAGGTGGTAGCAGTTACAACTCGTGCTAATAATGATGTGTCACATTATAATGTGCAATTCTAAAAGTATTACCGGTGTATTATAAGACTATTTGGTATAGATTACTGTGTATTTTTGTAGTGCAGCCATTAAGATTTGCTATTAAAAGACCCTAAAGGCTAAAATGTTTCAAAAGGTTTAACCAAGACAGCACTGACGAATGAGTAATGTGCTTTAGAAGTGATTATGCTTTTTTAGTGTGCAAGCATAAAAAAAAAAAAGAACAAAAGACGTACGAATATGCGTCACTATAAGGAAAATCTAAATACATTCTATTACTGTATTTTTTAAAATAATTTCATATATATATATATATATATATATATCTCTTAGTTAATTATCTATAATATTGTCATTTATTATCTATTAAATATCATTACAAGCAGTAATCTGTGGATTAATATAAATATAGATATAGATTCATATATATAGATATCAAACATTTAGCATTTAAACGTTGGTACCTTTAGAACAGCTACAATAATCTGCGTGTCTCCTGCCTGCACTGCCACTGTGCTCAGCGCTGTGGTGGACACTTGTCCTCCTGAGTCACCTTCGCTGGACATTTTCCTCCTTCCTAGTCCACAGGAACTTCAACCAGGAGGGTCAACTCTCTGTAATCCACAACTCTGCCCTTCCTCTGTCTCGTGTTTGTCTCTGCAATGTTCCACAGACGAGGAGGGAGGAGGAAAAGCTCTACTAAAGCAACAGGGTCCACATGTCCCGCGCACGCTGTCCCGCTCTCATCCGGCATGCACTTATGGAGCTGCTTTTAGTCCAGCAGAGCAAGTTGAAGGCGCTGAGACACAGCGAGGTAAAAATAGAAATATCCACCGGCTTTTATCACGCTGCACTGAAAGCAATTTGACACACCCCTAAGTTTGGTGACTTTGGGCCCCTCCGTGCTCCCTCCCTCCCTCCCTGCCGGTCTGCCTGTTGCACTCTGTCTACTGACCTTTTGTTTATTTTTTTTCCCCCTCTGAGACATTTGAATAGGACAAGAGCTGTGGGTTTTAGAGGCTTTAAATAATAGAAAAGGTCATTATCTAGATAAAAGATTTTAAACACCAAATAATCTTTTAGAGTCTGGTTTGCTGCCAGGATATTTCTTTTATCCCACTTGCTTGTGGCTTAATGTGCTGTTGCAGAGATCATATGTCTCTTTATGTCCGCATAGAACGCCAAGTGGCTTCCCTGAAGAACTTTTGCAGGTCATAAAAATGGACCTCTGGCCAACAGATACTCTGTTTAGTAATGCCGGTGTGTATAAACAACCACTTGCTTGGAAACCTGCCATGTTTCTGACTACGCAGATTAATTTATTGGAAATTGCTGCTATACGACAGCATTGCTTAAAGGATTCCGGTTGATATTTGAACTCAACAGCCAAACAAATACACACCGCGCGCCAGAGCTTCCTCAGAAGCACCGCCCACCAAAATCACGGGCATACATTGCCAAGGCACTGGATTAGAAATGCGAATATTTGATTTGGTTAAGTTTTCTGTCTGTTTGGTATTTATGGAAGGAACTAACTTGTTTTGCAGATGTTCCATACTATTAAAAGTCACAGAAAATTGTGCCGTTATCTAATTAATAAAATAAACGCAATAGTACAAGTTGAAAGGAAACCCTTTCGGACATTAAGTTATAGGAAAAGAAAGACGTTTGGAGTGGTTTCACACCATTCTTAATTACTATTTGTCATTGTAACATTCCAAAAAATCCAGTTAAAATAACAATTTGGTTTATAAATGTCTCTTGGGGCTCATTCTGACATATGAACTGCTGTATCCCGATAAACCTCTGCTCTAATCCCCTAACCACAGCACAATGGGAGGAAAATAAGGCCAGTGAGAATTGCTGATACTGAGCAGTTCAGGGAAACACAGCTGAACTTTCAGCTTCCTCTGATTCGCTGACACGGACCCATCACATACTCCCCGATGCACTGATTAGTCCAGAAGAAAAGCTTGCGGCTTTTCTTTTGCTCACTGGGACAACAGATAAATCAGAGTGCACGGGGAAGCAAAATCAAGTGCGAGGTAAATGTTTGCACTCCGTTGTATTATCAAACCTCGGCTGAGTCATGTGTTTGGTTCTATTTCAGGATGCTGTGATTCTCCAAGGGATTTTTATCACCAGTGCCCAGTGGAGGAAATGATGCGACGAGCTGACAGGAAAAATAAAGTGAGAACAAAAAACAGAAAACAGAGATACGGGCTTATCTGTACAACACTGTGCTGTGTGAAAGTGACGATGTATGCGTGCAGCATGAAAGACTTTACCCAAGTCTCAAATCTCATGCTAGGACCTACTGCTTGAAGAGATGTTCTGATGTACTGAGCTACATGATTAGACTGTAGCAGACTTGTAAGCTCAAACACTTTTCCGATTAGTTTTAATGTCATTCAGTATTCCTCTCTCCATGGAACTGGATTAAAGAACACATTAAATCTTCTCAAAGTCATTTATTTAACATTTATGAAAGGAGTCTCCGGGGTCAAAGTCTTCAGGACAGGATTTTGCACTTTCCGATTCACAATAAAATGACACGGTGCTTTTTTCTTTTTTTTTTTTTTGGTCTTATTAACTTGAACACGGAGAAGAAAAAGGCCAGTGAGGGAGCAATAGTTTATAGCTGCTATTATGCAAGCAAGCACAGGAAATGACTTGTTTTGTGTACACTCTACAACACTAAATATAACTATAAAAAATTACAATGCACTTTTTAACGAATAAAAAACACTGCAATTATTAGTTTCATCTGAAATCAGCTGGGATTGGCTCTAGCTTCCCCGTGACTTATGAATAAGAGGTATAGATATCGGATGGAGGGATGTTAACATTGGCAAACCGCTTTGGTAAAAGAGTAATAAAATATTATGGGATGTGCCGTTATTGGGGGAAAAAAAATCAACTGCGGGATGGTAACAGTAACACAGCTTCATGTCAGGCTGCATTTTATGTTTTATGCTTTGGTTTGGAATAGCATATTCATTGGACACCAATAACAGAATTTCATATGCGTATTTGATACTGTATAATAAATCTTTTAGATATAAATCCTAAAAAGTAAATCTTTCAAAATAGTGCATTATAAAGTCACACACTAATATTACGTTGGACCGCCTTTAGCTTTGATTACGGCACGCATTCGCTGTGGCACTGTTTCGATGAGCTTCTGGAATGTCACGACATTTATTTCCGTCCAGAGTTGCATTCATTTTTTGCCAAGATCTTGCAGAGATGATGGGACAGTCGGACCGCTGCGCAAACTCTTCTCCAGCTCATCCCAAAGCTTCTCAATGGGGTTAAGGTCTGGACTCTGTGGTGGCCAATCCATGTGTGTAGATGATGTTTCATGCTCCCTGAACCACTCACTCACAATTTGAGCCTGATGAATCCTGACATTGTCATCTTGGAATATGCCCGTGCCATCAGGGAAGAAGGAATTCCCTGATGGAATAACCTGGTCATTCAGTATATTCAGGTAGTCAGCTGACCTCATTCTTTGGGCACATAACATTGCTGAACCTCGACCTGACCACCTGCAGCAGCCCCAGATCACAGCACTGCCCCCACAGGCTTGTACGGTAGGCACTAGGCATGATGGCTGCATCACATCATGCGCCTCTCTTCTTACCCCGATGCCCCATCACTCTGGAACAGGGGAAATCTGGACTCATCAGACCACATGACCTTTTTCCATTGCTCCAGAGTCCAATCTTTATGTTCCCTAGCAAACTGAAGCTTTTTTTTCCCCCCGATTAGCCTCACTGATCAGTGGTTTTCTTAAGGCTACACAGTGATTTACTCCCAATCCCTTGACTTCCCTTCGCATTGTGCGTGTGGAAATGCTCTTACCGTCACTGCTGAACATAGCCGTGAGTTCAGCTGGTGATTTTTTTTTTTACGATTTTATTTCACCAAACGTTTCAGTGTTCATTTAAGATTTTTCTTCCGTGAAGACGGTGGTTCCCCGCTTTCCTTCCAGTGTTTAATAATGCGTTGGACAGTCCTTAACCCAATTTTAGTCGTTTCAGCAATCTCCTTAGATGTTTTCTTTGATTGATGCATGCCAATAATTTGACCCTTCTGAAACAGACTAACATCTTTTCCACGACCACAGGATGTGTCTTCCGACATGGTTGATTAAGGAATGAGAAGCTACTCACTGCATCAGTCAGGGTTAAATAACTTGTTGCCAGCTGAAACATAATCATCCATGCAGTAATTATCCAATGGGAGGCTCTTACCTGTTTGCTTTGTTAAATTTAGTTGGTGACCTTTTTTTTTTGGACAGGCAGTGTAGTTAATAAGGTGTTATTTCATACATGAGGCTCGACTCCTTATATTCTAATGCTGAACACTAACGACTTATTTATATTCATGTTCCTCTGATCTCTGCTTGTGTTTTTGAACTCCTGAATACAAATTTACCTACGACCATGTTTGACTGAACTAAGTGCTGTACAGGAGTAACACATTTAAAAATGAGATGCAGGAAGCAAGAGCATGCTCATTAGGGATAATCAAGTTATAGATTCCAAGTAAGACATTCCATATTTTACAGCTTTATACAGGCAAGACTTTGCAAGTAAACAAGGAAAAACAGACAGTATAAATGGTATAAATACCCTTATAATTAGGCAAGCAAAAGGTGGAATGACCAGAAACAAGAACAAGAAGCTTTGACAATATTAGGAAAGTGGAGGCAAATGAAGTCACATCAGGTGATTGTGCAGGATTTTAAAAGATTGATTATTGTGGAGTCCTAAATACAAAGGTAGTTCATCGAGTTACCTCTAGCTCCTATGTATTAATATTACTTTAAAAATGATTAAAAAAAAAAACTTCTCCAAGTGGTTCCCACCTGATGGTTCAGGTTTGACATCTATCCCAACTCATGACATACCTGAACTCGGCAGTCAAAAGCATTAAAAACCTGTTTAAAGAGTTTCAGGAGCTAGGAAAGATCAAAACTTTCGACAGCTTGGCGTCTCAGGAGGAAACACTGACAAAGGTCAGAGAGGAATAAAAATGAAAAGCTAACATCCCACTGATGAGCTGAGGTTTTGTATGGAACTTCAGTCTAGGTCTAAAATACGTGCTGGTATAAGAGGCAGTGTTAAAAAACCAGCAGGGAACCAGCAACATGTGCATGACGACCAACAGAGACAGCAGCTGAGGGGTTCAGGAGACAGCTGAGAAAGTGTCACGGCTTGAGGACTTCAGAATGACAGCCCCAGATAGCCTGGCCATCTGTCAGGGATTCCTGATAAAAAATAAATAAAAAAGTCCTGAAGTGTCCCAGGCTAATCACAGGAGGTTATTAATAGCCTCACACACAGCTCCTAACACAAGTTCCAGGCACCGATACAGCGATCACTTGTGTCTCACTCGCCATGACTAAGCTTTTCCCAAAAATGTGAGTGGTAAAAATAATGTGCAATTTTTCACCCACTATCACATTTCTTTAAGCCTGAATTTAGATAAAGTGTAAACGACCTGGCTTAATGAAACTTGTCTAGCGAGGCCGCATGGAGATGTTTGGTTTAAAGCTCACTTCTTTCTAGGACAATGTCTTCAGCTCGTCAATAAAGGTGTTCACACCAACATCCAAAGTAAACTGTTTTGATTTAGTTATCCAGCAAGCAGCCAGTAGATGTCAGAGAAGTGCGTGTTATTATATCCAACAGCTCCATTCACTGAGGCAAACAAAGCATTCGTCTAGATTAACTTTGACCATCCGTTGTACTATAGAATAGCGCAGATTGGCGGGTTTCCTGCTCTCGTGCACATGTGATGATAATTTCAACTCATCAACTTGGAGTAGTTTTCTCAACTTACCAGGTTCCTTCTGTTTATGGAGTGACGTCAAATCAACACACCAAAAACACTACTTTTCATTACTTAGTTTATAACAGTATTGGCTTTAGAGCAGTTAATATACCGAGACAGTACTTGGTTACATCTAGAACACTGATGATATTAATCATTGTTTTGAGAAGGTATCAGCAACATTATCACTGATGTTAGTTGGCTAGCTTGTTGCTTAGTCATTGCACTAGCTTTCATGGAGGCATACATGATTTTTCCCCACTTCACATGTTGAACTAGCCAAGCTATAAAATGACATCATTACTACTTGCACGGCAGCATTAGAATGTAAATCTCTTTAATGCAATCTGTCCAAAAACACCAAAAGAACAGCTGAGCTTCTGAACAAACATGATCGATTAGAGTATAGCGAGTACAGTGAGGTTTACATTTGTTTGTAAGTTAAGCAAACCCTGCACAAGGTTTTTTTTACTGTAATGTGGAGCTTCTGTAAAGGATAGTTTCAATACACAATAAGGCTCCTGACTGGCGCAACAGTTGGCACTGCTGTAATTTTAGGAGTTAATGAGTTCAAATCCCAGAGTCATCCATGGACAAGCCAGCAAAATTGAAGACATGGTTTGACAAGGTTGGAGTGAAAGAACTCGAATGCCCTGAACAGATCCCTGTTAACAACCCCACTGAACACCTCTGAGAAGAACCATAATGCCGACTGTACCCCAGGTCTCCTCACCCAACATCACTGCTTGACCTCACTAATGCTCTTGTAGTTGAATGCTGAGGGAGAAAACCAGAGTGCCAAGAGGAGAGACAGGGACGGGGAGAGCAAGCAAACCTCACACAGAAATACAGAGAACTATGTTGATGTTGAATGCTAATTTATAAGAAACCAGCCAATTGGTTGAACAGATGTTGAAGTTTATGTTAACTGTAGTAATAATCCATCCATCCATTATCTATACCGTTCTGGGTGGCGGGGAAGCTGGAGGCAATCCCAGCATCTTGGGGTGAGAGGCGGGGTACACCCTGGGCAGGTCGCCAG
>JAQQZR010000035.1:22965358-22981881 GCA_030068235.1 Notoglanidium macrostoma | reverse complement strand
AGAGCGAGAGAGTGAGCACGAGAGAGAGAGAGAGCGCGAGAGAGCGAGAGAACGAGAGAGAGAGAGAGAGAGAGAGAGAGAGAGAGAGAGAGAGCGAGAGAGTGAGCACGAGAGAGAGAGAGAGAGCGCGAGAGAGAGAGCGAGAGAGAGAGAGTAAGCACGAGAGAACGAGAGAGCGCGCGAGAGCGAGAGTGAGAGAACGAGAGCGAGAGAGAGAGCGAGGCTGGTGAGAACGAGAGTGCGTTCATCACAGCTATAATTGAAGTGATAACAGGAACCAACTTGTCTCAGGCATTCAACAACATTAAATCTAAAACTATTACAATGCACACTGTATTGCTCGTTACTGAATTAAACCTCGTAATCATTGGCAAATCGATGCGCTATAAGCAGAATAACACACTCCAGACAGTGCGATTATGCAAAAACCATGCCCTTCATGTCAGAGCGGTAGCGGCACGCTGCTGCACGTCATGCTGCACCACACTACGCCCGCGAGGATTACGGTCACAGAACAACATGGTCCGCCATTGTATTATTCCTTCCGTAACACATCATGAACAGGAACGAAAGTGCCTACAACTGTATCCTAACCAAGAAGACCAGAGCATATAAATATGAAGATTACGCCCCGCCCCTTTCCCAGGGTATGGAGGTTCTGCTTGGCCTGCATCATCCAGGAGCCGTGTAACACTTAGCAGGTCACAAGGTCACTTTAGGGAGGGAAAAAATCCCCCAAAAAAAAAAAACAAACACATACATGATCAAATAAAAGCTCAACGTGAATACAACGTGAATTTTCAAGCAGCTTGAATAAAATTGGCTCATGTATATTAATTGCTCTCGCAACGTTGCCGAAAATGAATGAAGTGTTCCGGTGTGTGTGAGGTTCTCGGTGTCGATGATCCCTTGGGTACCGTGTAGAAAGCGTTCTATAGATGAAAACCTTTATAAAGGTACAAGTGGATGGGTTTTAAAGCCTTACCTCCTGCATCACATACGGAGTGTGACGAGCGTTTCCATGCCTCTTGTGGCGTGTCACTATCCCGGAGAACATCTGCTGCTTCTGAGATCGAGCTTTCGCCAATTACGGGCACCAATATGCTCGTCAACGTTTAAAAGCTTTGTCGTGCTCTGGCTTCCCCGGGGAGCAGACAGACAGATTCACGTCAAAACTCTTTCTTTTAAACTCACTTCTCCGGATTCAGCCCTTCTCATGTGTGATGGTTGCTAAATTATGCATTTTTTTTGCGGCATAGATCAGAGTTCAATACCTTTTCCCGGGTTTTTATTCACTTCGGCTCTGTGATCTTGCCGTTTTATGGACTTCTGTGGGTGTCAGTAAATGCAAATCTGTGAACACGCTTCAGAATATATGATTCGTACAATTTAAACTGGGGTTTAACATGCGCACATGAGCGCCGAGAGAGAGTCCGGAACGCCGAGAGGGGATCCGGAGCGGCGAGAGGGGATCCGGAGCGGCGAGAGGGGATCCGGAGCGCCGACAGGAATTTTCAGTTTGGTTTGATTAAAATATTTACACACAACTTCACTAGACGGCCCAATAGCATTATGGCTACTAGCGTTCAAGATGTGCGTACACATGAGCGAACAGAGCAATACAAAACACATGAGTTTATATAATATTCTTAATGATTTATGTATAAATAATAAACACACACACACACTCCGCAGCTACTGCAGAATCCCCAACACGACTTAATCAAATTAGACTGGCTCTGACGGGCATCGTCTGGGAATTAGAATGGATATCCGTCTGCTACTAAAATTAAACGTTAAAGTCGCAGGTATGTGAGAGCGGTCCTCAAGCGAGCGGATAATTACAGCCATCGCCGTCCTCTCTGAATGAAAAGCAGATCGAGCGTGAATAAATAATAAGCCGCTGGAATGTTTTCAGTGCGGCGGCGTGTCACGCCGGCGCTTGCCTGCTGCACAGACCTCCACCAGGAAGCAATTCAATCAGGAACACGATCGGCTCCGACTGACGTGATGCGGGATTTACCAGCTGCCACTTAAACAAGATCTGAACACGCCTTCGGTCTCGGAAGAAGCCGTATGCGATATGTAGCGGGAGCCTGAGAATGAAAACAGGATCGACTTTAAATAAACAGTTTTCCGGGGCGTCGGAGGACGAGTTAATTAAAAGCCGTTCCTCGTGAGGTTTTCCGCAGCGTACGGTAACTCGCATCTGTGATTTCATAAGAGAATTACGGTCAAGTAGACAAATTTAATTCCCTCCTGCTGTTAAATTAATTAGGGCATCTAGAGTAACCACACAGCTAGGATGAATGTGCTGAGCGAGGAGACGCTAACGGATGGGTGCACAAGTGGATTCTGCTCAAGAGGCGATTCTTCATGCAGGATAAGGACGGGGCTAATTTCGTAAAGCTAGTCACACACACGTTTACGAATTGATCAGCATGACGGCGGACGTTCCGCTTAATTGGTGCAGGAGTGCTTTGAAAGAGCGCTTAAAAGGAACGCGTCACGTCTGCGGTCATCCGAGACGATGATGTCGACGCCTCATGATGTACAGTAGATACTAAATAAAACACTTTGGGGTGTGCAGGGAAATAATCAGCGACAGCTTGGTGTGACGTGGCCCGGGGTGCATCAGAAGGCAACGGTTTTATTCCTCTTGTTGCTGATTGGCTGGAATACTGTTCAGTGGCTCTGTCCGAGCTGCCTTCCGTCTCCCCGTTTACAGAACCAGGGCTGTGTATGAGCACAGGATATCTTTCGTCACGCACACAGAAGGCACAGCTGGCGGACCGTGAGGAGAAATTTGCCGAATTGAATCTTTAATAAGTGTAAGGGATTAGAATCGATGACTGCACCTTTAACAGCATTATGTTGTAAACTATGATGAGGGTTCGGTAAAGGAGCTGTTCAAGCGCGGCTGCGGTGACACCTGAACTCCCATTTCCTGCTTGCGCAGCTGTGTAGCAGCAACAACTGAAATAGGAATAAAAAGGAAATCGTTTCCTCTAGGCCTGACTCCAGGCTGAGCCGTATTTATACATGACAGACACGGAAACGGAAGATTCAATTTCCGTCACAGCGGTTAAATCAAGACGCGATGCATAGTATACACATTCCCCCATGTGCTCGCGTTATTTTCCGTAGAATCTCCCTTAGGCAGATAATTCGACGCAATATGAAAATTTTCTTCGAGTGCATGCCTAGTGCCCGGTTCTGACTGATGCGGTCGAGTGTAACCCTAGCCATCTCCGAAAAGCAGCTCAATAAAAGCCCATGTTGAAATGCTAATATTTGTGGAGCTGCAGTTCAATTCCCTTCACTAATATCACCGAAGATGTATTATTCCCCTGAATCCAAACCGGCCGACGAAAACGGAGCAATACTTGGACTGGGACTGACTTGGGGCTGGAGCGGTTGTGGTCCACACTCCATTAAACTTGTTGGCTCTCCGATGAAATGATAATCCAGAGTGATTAATAAAGCTATTTCCTCAAGCAGCCAACAGCAATTCTCTCTAAAGTAAACTGATCGTCTGTGGGAGGATGATTTATGACCGTGCCCGAAAGAGATCAGCAGTGAACGGGTCTCGCACTGTAGTCGTAAAAAAGAGCACAATTTTTCAGTAGTGTCAAGAATCCCAACACAGCATTAGAATAGATAAAGTCTTTTTTTTTTTTTTTCCCTCCATCGTTGTATGGAATATTATTGCGTCGCGTCACTTAGGAACGAGACGGAACTTCGTGCAAGTTATAGAATTATAAAGGTCTGAGTGTTGCTTGGCAGATTGCCGCTTCGCTTGTTCAATGCGATCCTCTCAAAGCATGGATAAAGAAAACGAGAATGTCCAGACTGGTCCACTCTTACAGCAAGGCTACAATAACTCACTCTTTACAACCGTGGTGAGCAGAAAGGCATCAGGAGTGCACGACGCGCCAAATCTCAAGGCGGGTGGACTACAAGAGCAGAATCTCTGAATCTGAGGCTTCACTGTAAATAGAAGTTCTATAAATAGAAATAGACTATAAATATAATATATAAATATTATAATCTATAAATTGACTTCTATAAATAGAAGTCAGAAGTCAAAAATATGCAAATTAGAAACACCTTCATGCTTTCTGCCAGCCTGACCCCACCCTACATGTGGTATACTGTCCTATGACACAATGCTATGATACTGTGTGTGTGTGTGTGTGTGTGTGTGTGTGTGTGTGTGTCTCAGACTCAGTAGGAGAAGAACAATGAAACACCGAGACAGTGAACATTACCTGCATGACCTTGGTGTGGATCTGGTCGAGCTGCGAGCGGCGGCTGCGTTGGCGACACACTTCCTGGTACTTGGTGTATTGCTCGCGCAGAGAGTCGAGCAGCTTCATGACCTGCGGCTGAGCCAGGAGTTCGTCGTCCATCGGAGACCAGGCCGTTCCTCCTCCGCCGCCGCCGCCTCCGCCTTCAGAGCCATTAAACCTCCTCTGCTGCAGCTCCGACAGCAACTCATGACCTGAGCGCGAAAGGGGAAGAAGACTGCTGAACAAAGACAAGAGGAAGAAAGTAAAGAAAGAATGGCTAGAAATTACAGAGAAAGCAAAAGGCACAAAATATGAAACAGGTGGACTTCGACGCCACTTAGGAAGCAAAGGAGAAAGAGAAGGTCTTGGATGAGTAAACGCTCCTGACTGCCAAGTGCACTGAAAAGAAGCACTCCAGCTGAAGGAGTAAGACTGCTCTCATTTATTCACATAGAGGGGGAAGAAAAAAAAAAATATCACAATCTATTAGCATTCCCTTCACTGCAAAAAAAAAAATAAATAAATAAAAAATCATTAGAGCCACTCAGACTGGAAGCATAATGAATCCACTTGTGCTCGCAGAATATAAACAAAGCGAATAAAAGATCTGAATTCTGCACTCGGCCTTTGCTCACCCTGTGCGAGTCATCTGAGCTGACAATGGCATTGTTCAGCTGTGTGTGTGTGTGTGTGTGTGTGTGTGTTGCACTGTAATGGTGAGGAGACAGTGCGTCTTTCAGCGACTCGAGCTCAGGCACAGGAGAAGAGCTGCATTAACACGTGTCCGTTCACTCCTCTACACTGCACATATGGGAGAAAACCTCGCGTGTGCGCTGCAGCTCTGGAAACCACACGCCGCTTAAAAATTCCACCACCATAAATCGGGTTGTGTCACATCCTGGCCAAATGCATGGAAGAGAGCCATACTAGCCAGGACAAAGGTTATAAATACAGCATTTCCTCAAATTATATTATCATCTCATCTCACTGACTTTTTCCAATTTGATGCTTCTTTATAATCATTCATGAACAGAAAGTTAGGCATACCGGTTTGCAGGACTGTTTCTGGGTCAAACGACGGCAGAACGTTACACTCTGAAGGCCTGTAGAGGGGGAACAAGCACAGTATTATTATTTTTATTTATTTTTTTTTTTTAAACATTTGGTGCATCAGAATGTCTGCATGTCTGACCAGAGCCCTGACATCCCTGGTGTGGTTCAAGACCAGCAGATAAACAGCGCTGCTTTTACATAATGACGGTTTCACATGCATAAAAATAAACACAAAATAGAGACTCTTGTGGCTGGGGCAATAAGTCTACTCTGAAGCATGTAACCACAGGGAGGAATTACCACGTAACTTCAGGGTTTTTTCGGGGGGGGGAAGAAAATGATGCAAGTCATATTTTCCAGGCAATAACACACAGTAAGACTCCACCGCAAGACATGCTACCTACAGCTTGGCTGTCTTAAACCATCTTATAATTTACACTGGAGTGCTTCCTGGGGGTGAATTCCTATTTTACTGAAAGTTCGGATCTTTTTACAGACTCGCAGATTTTTATTGAGTTCAGCAAAACGAACAAACCTTTTTACGGATAATTAAGTCATTGGAATCGGTGTAGCGCCGTAGCGGTCATCGGAGTGATGACAGGAAGGGAAAGGATCTCCGACATTATGAGCGACAGGTCTGCGAAGAATATTATTGGTGATGTTACTGCTGCAGCCACATGAATAATGGACAAGGGACTCGGACCCGGAGACCCGTACGAAGCGTGGGCAAATCAGTCGTCCCTACAGTGACAATATGCGGCGCTATTGTGACAAGTGAACGACAGACTTCGACCAAAAAGACTCATCCGTGAACAAATCTGAGCCCGAGAGGCACGTGTACGCGGTCCAGGTTAACGGAGACGACTCAAGTCCCGAGTCATACAAAAGATGTATATGTCTGTGTTTTCATACGACTCGTATAAAACCTCATTACTCCTGTCGCCACTTCACTGCAGTCCGGAAGAAAGAATTTCAAGCCACGGAGGAGACGTTAAAAACATGCTCCTGTTAAACTGATCCAATGCCGATAGGGCTTTAAACCGGTGATCCTCACAGAGAAGTCAATATGTTCAAACTGCGTCACTACCTTCATTCAGAGAGTTTATTTCTCTGGGCAGTGATGCTTAAAAAATAAATAAATAAATAAATACTTTCTCTTAGGGCTTGAATTTTAGGTCCAATCTAACAGTAGTGTTAATGAACCACATTGTTCAACCAATTACTACTAAAATAATTTTAGAAAAAATATAAAACTAGCCGTGCTCTCTGCGAGGGTGAAGCATACTCTATCCGCTGTCGATCACAGCGACACTACAGAGCCCATGCATGACAAAACGGGCGGACGGCACTTGTACCAGAGTGAGTAGTTCACGCTGTAAAACATGTTATCCCTTTCTAAACAGCGCTGTATTACACAACCATTTTAATCTGGCGTTCGAAAAAGTCTTACAGTTATTAATAAATGCGAAAAGTAAGTTAGCTAAAGCAACAGCTACATTATTATAATTTAGAGTAGTAATACGTTGACACAGTTAATGCAGTTAATCACTGCGTGAGCTTTTACGACTCCGCCGGTAGCACCACTATGAGCAGGCGCATCACCAAATCCATTAAGAACTGCACAGAATAGAACCCGACTCCCTATATGAAGCGCTACGTTTCCTTGTTCTCCTTATCAGTGTGTATTCACTAGCTCCTGCCGTCGGCACTAAATCGCTCAAGTAATCTGAGAGCAGAGGACTGCATGAATATTTAATATGGTTTAATGAAAGCGAGAGAGGAAGCACCAAGACTGATTCTGAACCAGTGATCTCGATTACCTGGACTTATCCGGCTGGCTGGTCTTTTCGTTTTCATTAATGACGGCGAGCTCGTCCAGCAGGGACGTGGACTCCTTGGTGAATTTTTCAAACACCTGCATAAAACACAGGATTATGTAAAAGTGCATGGTGTGAATTAGCCATTGAACAAGAGCTCACATTTTATAGTGCTGGGACTGAAAAGGATTTAACGCAGATTCTCTTCCATGAATCTACACAGAACAGCCTGTAACACTGAAGCGTGGAGAAAACTAATATGGTATAAAAAAAAAAAAACGTATAGTTGCGACTGTACAAATATTCACATTGTTACTGTGAAACCAACCAATTTAGCCCTGGTGCCATCAGAATGCAATTAAAGTGGCATGAAATACTTTAATAGAAATGCACCTATTCCTGGAAGAACCCAGAAGACATGACTAAAGAAACGGTGCTATGAAGAGCGACGTTGATATAATACAAAAATCCACCAGCCACCATTATGACAAAATGGACAGAACATGGAACATCCATGACTCTGCCTCCATCAGGCCATCCGACAATGGTGGATGTGATACAGACAGGCTTAGTCGGTGATGTAACCAAGAGGCGAACTCTGAAAGAGTCACAACTAGGAGAAGACACGCTGTTCAGAAGTGTCATGGCCTGAACGCTCCGCAAAGCTGGGCTTTATAGATGAGAAGTGAGACAAATCATCGCTGTTGGAAACAAGCCATCCCTATAGTGGAGCATGGTGGGGGTGGTGTAATGTTGTGCGGATGTGTTTTATCACCAGGGTCTGGAAAACTGGTCAGGGTTGGCATCAAATATGTATGAATTCAAGGAGAAAAAGAAATTTGAGACTATGGTTCACCTTCTAACAGGACGACGACACTATGCATAGTCCCAAGGCTACACTGGAGTGCTTCAATGACTATTTATAAAAAAAAAATAAAAAAAAAAATAAAAATAAAAATAAATAAATAAAAAAAAAAGCCCTAAACTTGTTAGAATTGCCTCAATCTGAATGAGAATTCTCCATCCAATCTGATAGAGCTCGAGCAATTTTGCCTAGAAGAATGGGCAACATCAGGATCCAGATGTTCAAAGCTGATAGAGACATATCCCAAAAGAGTTGCAGCTGTAATGACAGCCAAAGGTGGAACAAGTTCTGACACTACACAATGTGGAAACGGTCAAGGAGGATGAATATGCAAGGCGCCGTATTGCCCTGAACCAGGATTCTCAAACTCATGACCGCGTGCTGTTTGATAAGGTGAATGAAATGTGTCGGAATAGGAGAAACTTAGCATTGCTGTGATCATGGACGGGGTTGCAACTGCTGTACATCATTTCCCATGAAGAATTTAAACTGTAGCTCGATCTATTCCACAATCTGTGAACAATTTGAAACATTACAGTTGACTGACCAGCCTCTTGTTGAGCCAGTCCATGTGGTCATACTGCAGACTCCCTCCAAACTCATCAGTCAGCTGGCAAGGCTCGATGTAGCGTGTGAGCTTATTAGCCGAGACCAGGATCACCTACAAACACACACACACAAATCTGCTCAGATAGATCATCTCATAAACAGATCCAGAGAAATTGGCATTGATTCACTCAGAGGGCTCTCAGTCATACGGACAAACGTCTTGTCTTTGCTCGAAAGAAGAAAAAAAAAAAAACACAATTAAAAATTCAGCTGTAATCATATTTGAAGAGTCATTAACGGTTATTAACACTTCTACGTTCATAAAATGCCAGAGAAAGAAAACTGGTGGCTGCGGGTGAAGAGTGTCGTGATCGGACACCACTAATGCAGGAAAAAAAATAACGACGTTGACAAAAATGTCAACCGGGGTTAATCGTGCATGAATTATTGATCTGGTATTTAAAAGGCAGACGAGGCAGAGACAGCAGGTGAGGCGGGCGTCTGCTGGGTCGGAATCAGACGACTGCGGTAAATATCACTGATGCTCATTACTCGCATACGGAAGGTACTCAAGGAAAACCGGAGAATGAACATGCAAGCTTCGACATGGCGGAGATGAATGGGCCTGTTGTACATTTATTAATTTAGCGCACACTTACAAGTGAGCCAATCTAAACACAGAGCTGTTAAAGGAGCATACAATGACAGGTAATGGGTGCAGAACATCATAAAGCCCTTGTGCAGCTGTCTCGGTGCATGTGTGTGTGTGTCAGAGAGAGTGTAAGGGGAGAATGTTCGCGTGGATACGCTCAGCCGAGTCAACACACGTGACCTAAAAGCAGAGCTTCATCTAGAACACTTATCTGATAACTCCACATATGAGCGATGTCATTTTACGTTATACCACAGGGCTGTTGAATTCTCGAATGATTCGCGATTGCTTTTCTATAATAATAGCTCCAGCTAAAAGCTTTATATAGTGTGCATATTCGAACCCCATACCGGTTCTATAGTAACGTCGTACACGTGTAAACAAATACAAAAACGTCTGTAAAATGTTAACATGAAGTTTTCTGTGACGGGTCGTTGGAATGCGTCTTCAGTGTCAGCACCTTGTGTACAGTTAAATCTTCATTACTTAAATTTAAATACTTAAAAAGGTAGAAGGGGAAAAATAAAGGCTTTTGTGGCTGTTGGAATTCACTGCTAATTACAAATCATAGCTTTTTGGCACTGTGGATCAAATCATGACATTCAAAAGACATTACCGAGACAGGGCTGGAATGATTTGTAGAAATTTATCGATTCTAATTTACATATTCGATCCAGCATTTAAGAAAGACACAATGCCCTTTTAGTTAAACGAGTGCTCTGTGACACGTCGTGACTTTCATGTCTAATTAACACCTCATTTATTAAAAAAAAAAGAAAAAAAAAAAAAAAAAAAAAAAAAATGGGCTGCCAAAATTGTGCACTGTGATTAAAGTCCATGCTGCCACAGCAGAGGCAGACAAATCATAAACTCATTAACCAGTGCAAATGAGTGCTCTAATGTGCTTTATTTTAGCTGCCCAGAAACTAACTGAAAGGCAGTCATTTTCCTCCAGAGGAAAATGAGTTCTGACTGCACGTGGTTTGGCTTCGGAGGAAAATGAGGGAGGGAGGGAGAAACTCCCGGCAAACAGATTCCTCCCTGTTCCATTGCAAAATCCCGTTAAATCGAGTTATTGCTGAATTGTGACATTTCATTTTCAGCCCATATTTAAAACGACCTTGATGATTTACCATAGGATATATTTCTTGAATCCTCTACCAATTAGGCTTTCACTTTGCACATATGCTAGTCATCACTGTGGTTAAAAAAAAAAGGAGTCCTGGCCAAACTACATACCAATTAAAAAAAAAAACCTGGCGACTTAGTTTGGCATCTGAACAGTACCAGGGAGTTCCCTTCGGTTTTGGAGCATCCAGCAACATCAGACTTGGAGTTGCTGCGTGCGGTTTCTCTGTACACAATGTCAAGCAGAAACATAAAACTGTTGGTATTTTACTGCAGCGTTATTATATTATATTATACGTAGCTGATAGCGTTGGTCTGTCTTTTTGTGTAATATCACATGGTTAAGGGCGGCACAGTGGTGCAGTGGTTAGCACTGTCGCCTCACAGCAAGAAGGTCCTGGGTTCGATCCCCTGCTATTAAAGACAAGGTGAAGTAGAAACCGTGTGTCATTTCCATAATGTGAAATGTAAGGGTTTATCGTGACACATACACTATACAGGTGTAACCATCACAAATGTACATCCTTATTGAACATCCCATTCCTGATTCAGTCCCCCTTTGCTGTTATAACCTCCACTTTTCAGCAAAGGCTTTCCACTTGATTTTTGGAGCATGGCTGTGGGGATTGGTGTCCAATCAGCAACAAGAGCATTAATGAGGTCAGGCACTGATGTTGGGTGAGGAAGTTTGAGTTGCAATAAGCGTTCAAGATCATCCCAAAGGTGCCCAGGGGCCTCTCAGTTCCACTGAAGGGAAACTAATGCGACAGCATACAACGTGCTTGAGGAAGAGCCAATCGTGGATGTAAAGGTCAGGTGTCCACATACGTTTGCACATAGTGTAGAGCTAGAGATGAAATGTGAAATAGTGGGTTTCCCTCCATTTGTACATGGTTATATAGGCAAAAGCCATGACCCCATCCTTACGGAACACAACTGGGATGAAGTTATTGTGGTATTTGGACTATTTGGAGTCTGGTTCTTCTCATGTTCTTCCCTAATAGTTGCCATACAACTGGAAGCACACAACGATATAGGAAGTCTTTGTAAGGTGTAACATCACAATTGCCCTTGACTGGAACCAACACCAGTTCCAGCATGACACTTTTCCTGTACATAAAGTGAGCTCCATGAGGACGTGGTTTGCGAAAGTTGGAGTGGAAGAACTCGAGTGTCCTGCACAGAGCCCTGACCTCGTCAGTGCCTGAACTCCCTAATGCTCTTATAACTGAATGAGGACAAATCCCCACAGCCACGCTCCAAAACCTAGTGGAAAGCTATCCCCTAAAAATCCCCCCCAAAAAAGTGGGATGTTCAACAAGCATACGTGGGTGCGACAGCGAGGTGTCCACAAACGTTTGGCCATTCAGTGCATCTTTCGGTTCCTTAATCCAATCGGATTGGTTGATTTCTGAAACTCGATGTGCAGGATAATTTGTGCACATGTACATCCTTTGAAAGAGAAAAGCGCAAATCTTTCCCCACAGCTCGAAAAATTCAAACATCTGTATTTACAGGAGAGAAAAGTTAATCTGCCTGAAAGCTGAGGAAATCATAGGCTCTTAACTTCTGGCAGTAAAATAAAGCTACTTCAAGCACACCACCTCCTGCTATAAAACTGCCCGGCCAGAAGCAGCAGTGCTGGATTCTGGGTAAGAGCCAGCTGTTTTGGAAGTCACTGGGCTAGTTTTTAAGCTGGTGGGGGAGAAAAGAACATGCAATTAGCACAAAAATGTGCAAAGCTAGAATAACTGGTCTTCTGGGAGCCGAGTGGCAGACAGAAGAGTTAGACAGAGAGACACACTTATCTCCGTATGTTTCTACATTGATGCCAAATGAGGATCTGTCGGCTTTTTAGGAAGGTCCTTGTGCCGAGTGTCTGTCATCAGCTGCGGTAAACCTCTCCATTCCGCGTGTAGGTCACTCATGAATATGGCGATAAGCGTTCCCTCGACTATCCCCATTCAGGTCACCTCGCTGACTGCCATCAGTACAGCGACCTCCATTCCAGCCCAGACGGCACCATCTGCTTCAGCAGAACGGCCGGAAGGGAGGGAAACAGCCCAGAGGGGAGCACTGGCCCATATTATTTCCTGAAACAGGTGGAGCTCAAATTAAATGGCACGCACACACAAAAGAGTTTGAATGTCAGATATGAGGACGTGACTCTTCTGGAAGGACGTTGTGACATTATTTGTGCTCAGACAGGAGGCAGAGCTGTCAAACAGGAAGACAAATGAGTCTTCGTACCTTGCAGTGCATGACTGACAGGAAAGCTCAACCCCGAGTCCACCATGTACCTCTACATCATGTTTACGCACATATACACTTCGTCTGTGTATCAGCAATACTGATGGATCCAATACACTGTACGGTGTTGGGATTTTTTTCTCTGTTCTAAGCAACATGATTCCCATCATGAAAGTAATCAGATGGTATGCGTGTACACCATAAGTGTAAAGATCACTTGCACCATCATCAAATTTGAAATTTCATCCAGTGTGACGGCACCAAGACAAGCCACGCTATGAGATAGCGTGCACCTGATGACGGAGTGGTCTTGTAGAAATTAGCAATGTACCTGAAGTAAAATTCCTTGTAGAAGAAACAAAAGTCCAGGCGGTGGAGTCGGACCTGACCCAGTTCCTCCGGGCAGAGTCGAAGCAAAAGTCCAGCAGGTGGAAACAAATCCGTGTGTTTGAGGCTGGAGAAGTGTGTTTTGTATTGTACAGTGACTTGAGAATTAGGGTTAGAGTTCAGAAGAAGAATAAGGATCTTTATTTGCCACGTA
This sequence comes from Notoglanidium macrostoma, assembly GCA_030068235.1. Lineage (NCBI taxonomy): Eukaryota > Metazoa > Chordata > Actinopteri > Siluriformes > Auchenoglanididae > Notoglanidium > Notoglanidium macrostoma. The sequence continues at coordinate 22,968,734 of JAQQZR010000035.1, read as the reverse complement.
CAGCACAGTGAAAATCATTTCTTTGCATATCCCAGCTTGTTAGGGAGTTGAGGTCAGAGCGCAGGGTCAGGCATGATACAGTAATAAGTCTGTGCTTTCGTTAGGAGAAAACAGAGCGGACAGGACTTTAATGCAGCAAGTTTTCGTCACCATTAAAATAAAGTGTTAGAATCGACACTTCTTTAAAGACTTTTTCCTGGCAAAACTTTTAGCCTTTTTTTCCCTTCTCTTTTGGCTGAAAACAAAAAAATTATGCTTTTTTTTATTTATTTATTTATTTATTTTTTATCATTTTCAGCCACCAAACTTTTAGTGCATTAACAATTACTGTAGAAAAGTGCACTTTTCATGAATAATTCAGAGGAGGGGTTTTTACTGCACAGCGGGCCGTAGTTTCACAACACCGCAAACACCAGAAACAGACTTAAAACACTGGAGGATTGATATTTAAGATCTACTCTCCGGCATGGGGAGAGTATACATGGAACGGCGTTACATAATTACGATACAAAAAAAAAAAAAAAAAAAAAAGAAAAAAAAAGGCAACTGTATTCCGTTATAGTTACATAAATTACTGATACTTTTAGTAAAAACAAGGATTACAAGTTTAAAAATGCATAAGGGCTGCAGCAACTAATCTACAAAAATCGATAATAAAAATAATTGCCAATAATTTAATTGTCAGTTGAGCTGACTTATGAAGCACACTGCACACACGCAACATCACTTCATAAAAACATATTTGAGTGAAATGGAGGAGCAGAAACATCAGCAGGACTTTCTATGGTATGGAAACTCTTTACGGTACACTACCCTGCTGGCCTCATGACAGGACTTGTGTTTTATTGTGAGTGATATCATTCGTTTGTGGGAATGTGAGGAAAAGCATGATGTTCCCGCTTGAATTGTCCAGCTTCATTATGTTTCATAAGGCAGCAAATAGCGAAGGCATATGAATCAATTAGCTTAAAAAAAAAAAAAAGGTTAAGCTAGCCCATTTTTACGACCCTGCTTTCAGTTCACAAGTCGATCCCAAAAAGAGTCGATTCACTGATCTCCGGCATTGAAAACTTAGAACATTTGGAGTTGATTCCACACTGAAAATGATTCACCTCGTGCGCGCACACAGCAAGCAAGATCTTGCTTCATCAGAGATTTTCAGTGAATGGGCAGCGGATTTTTATTTTATCTTTATTTTGAATTTGTCTGTTCGAAATTTGAACGAATCAAGGCGTGGAATACAGACTCCGCTGCAAAACGTCTGGTAAGGGATTAAAAAAAGTGATAAGCGGTAAACGATATAGGCTACACATCGTCCCCTTGAGTATAAACATTCATTTGGCCAGCACGAGCACTTGATAATATTCTCATGCTGTGACAGATTATCTGATGTCACCAATGTTGTAATTATTGAACTGCTATTTAATTAAGCCTAGTTAAGAAAAAGGTCTGTCGTAGTGCTGATTAAAATGCTGCAAAGAAATATCTTTCCTATACATTTAAAAAAAAAATAAAACCAATTGAATAAACGAGGAAAGGTTATGCGATTAACACCCTAAAAATAATCATTTAAAAATAAATAAAAATCAGTAATAACTATTATAAATGAAAGAAATACTACATGCACGTGTGCACACAACACTTCACGAGTCTCGCAGCAACACTCGAGTGAACTCAGAGACAATCTTAAAGTCACCAATTCGTCATCATGGCGTCTAGTGAAAGAAAATGCTACTATTTTGTCTTGGTATTGAGGTCATCCAAAAGTAACGGAACGTGATCAGTTACATTACTGTAATTTCCTGGTAATTAGATTAAGTTACTGACTACACTTTTTTACCAGGTAATTAGGAACTGTACGGAGATATATTTTTAAAGTAACCTTCCCAACCTTGTCTAATCTAAAGAAGCTTCTATAGCTCGAGGCTGGCTAACTGACTGCCTGGGATCTAGATATTTTAGGGTCCGTGGTTGAAGCTTGAAACTGTTATTCCTGTCTAATCACTGCCTGGAAACACAGTTAATCAATTTAAAGTTTGCCGCTAAAGTAAGTTATTCTTGACTGAGAAGGGGTCATTACAGGGGAAAGGAAGTAATGAAAGGTTAATAACCTGCTGCATAACAACCACCCTCATAACCTGTGTCCTGACCACAATCACATCTCTTAATGAGTGACGGCGAAGTGCTCGAGCCTGGCTCAGTTACACGGATCACGGCATTACAAAGCCACGCACTCACGCACGCACACGGTCATCTAGACATTGTGAAGGAAATTGTTAAAAGCAGCCATTAGACTGCACGCAATTATACAATTTGGTTATGATCAGCGGTGGGGAATAATTGGGTCTCGACCCTTTGACTGATTTCATTTCTTCATTATGGTTCATTACAGTCATTCAGAGAAGGAAATTACCTCGTTACAAAGCAGGAAGCCCCAAGGTGCCACTGACTGTACTTACGGCATCATCTGATATTATAAAACCACAGTCACAAAACGACTCCTCGAGAGCAGATCCTTAACCACACTCCCGTTTTACTGGACGTCTTGGAGAGGTGAACTACATCAGCAGCACTTGCGTTTCTCAAACACGCCATCATTTTAAGTTGTTCACGTGCGGACGCAGACATGACCTGTTGGAGTCGCAAACTTTGACGCTGGCTCCGTAGTGAGCTGACTGAGGAGGAAGAAAATCTGCTGCTGTGGTGGTTTTATGGGGAAGTAGGATCTTAAGTTCATCATCAAACAGCATGTCGTCTTGCACACCTGCACCATTCAAATATTAATGCAAATAAACAAACAAAACATCCATTTGGTATTGGATATGAGCAAACACTTAGCGCTGAGATGATCATGTTATTCTGGAAGTGCGAATCCAGACTGCCTTTAACACAGATAAACGGTCTAAAGGTTACTGGAAAACATACTAAATGTTTTCAGATTTGCGGTCATCATTTCTTTTGTGTCTTTTCTTGAACGAAAGGCTCAAAGCAGTCTGGTGTGTAATCAGTGGTGGTGATTTGAAGGATGTGACACAGGAGGGTGAAATACGTCTTCACACCCAGGAGTAAAATACAAACCTCATCATCTGTACACTGTGCATTAGGAAACTCACATCTAATTGCGTAATGGTATGTGGAAAAAAAATGCTCGGCAACAGCACGGACACCGAGTCACTCGTGCACTCTAGTATTACATAAAGATAACCTTGACTAAACTGTAACTTAATCCATCCTTTTCATTTTAAACAAAAGACAGAAATCCTAAAAAAATGCACTGAGGACGAGCCCTCTCGACAGGAGCACCAAATAACTGCTGTTTTTGTTAACACAACAAAAACCAAAGAAAAAGGACAGAGAGAGAGAGAGAGAGAGAGAG
>JAQQZR010000035.1:22945870-22965258 GCA_030068235.1 Notoglanidium macrostoma | reverse complement strand
TGCCCAGGGTGTACCCCACCTCTCACCCCAAGATGCTGGGATTGGCTCCAGCTTCCCCGCCACCCAGATGGATAAAGAGGTATAGATAATGGATGGATGGATGGATGCAATAACTAATTGACAAATACTTTTATAAATAAAAGTTTATAAAAAAAAAATATATATATGTATTTTATGTTTTGAAATGTTTCCAAAACACAATCTACTGATCTACCGGGTTATTGTTTGCACCAATGCAGGGGTCTTCAATCTTATCCAGAAAGGGCTGGTGTAACTACAGGCTTTCATTCCAGCCAAGCAGGAGACACACAAGATTTCACTTGTTTAGTAAGTTCTTAGTCTCCGGTCAACTATCAAGTGTACCTCTAAATTGGCTGTAATGAAAGCCTACAGCTACACCGGCTTATTTTAACATCCTTCAAGCCTACTGAGACTCATTCATCCTCTATTTAACTTTTTTTTTACTCACATATGTCCTCGCAAATGTGCTCTGCAACCTCCTCTCTTCCACGATAAACACCGGAGCTCAGCGGAGTTCTTAAAAATCGCTGAAAGGGGCATTTCCTCTTCTTGTCACAAATGTAAATTATTTTAACATCAGATTGAAACTTGGAAAGCAGAATTCAATCCCTTGCTAGCTTCGTCAAAATGGTGAAAACTTTTGCTACCTTCACATGCTATCAAAATTATGGTAAATGCAAGTTGATGACTTGGAAGTTGCTCATGAATACCCACTCAACTGGTAATCTCGAGCATGTGAAGGCAGCATTACTTCTTTGTCAGCCATCTTGTCTGATACTGGCTAGCTACCTCTCAAGACCGTTAAGGTCTGTTAGCTAATGTTGTATGCTAAGAAAACCTAGCGGTAGCATCACTGAACGCACCTGTTTGGTTGGAATGAAAGCTGCAGCCACACCGGCCCTTTGTGGATAAGATTGAAGACCCCTAGCTTAATGATTTCCCTTTAGCAATATTGTCGAGAGGTTACATTCTTCCAGTGATTCAAGATCTCAAAATCTCAGTGCAACTTCCAAGACCTACCTCTTTCGGAAGTACTTGGACTTTCAGTATTTATTCAGAACGCCCAACGCCAGGGCATAGTGAGCCAATATCAAAATATTTTACTGATAAAGACATCATAGCTGCCAAATGCCATAAATGTAAATGTAAACTATGCCTCTTTCAAACCATAAAAACATGTAAAACCATGTAAAACACCCAAATCAACCAATCAATCCATGGCAGGTCAAAAAGTTCAAACCTAATAACATAGTAACACCAGCAGTTTGAAGAAAACATCATGTCACTTGGTTTTACTACATGTTTCACACCATTGGCAATTCACTAAGGACGAAAAATAATCAAGTGTTTATATATTATACATTATACAATATTTATACATTATACTCCGAAATCTATTCCACTCTCTCAAGTCACACATAACACACAGGTCCTAATGTACAACTACAAGCTTCGTCCTTGCTCGACAATCCTCAATAACTGAGAGCTAGTCTGTATGCTGCTATTAATTTTACACAAGCATGTTCATCAATTGTTCAGCAGATGATTTGCATTGACTTCCTGGAAGTCAATTAATCTGTCCCCTATTGCTAGTAATGAACAAAAAAGCTAATGTGAGGGGCTTGTTAGCATTATGCAAATAAGATCATGCACACACATTAGCATCCTTAGCAGTGTTTGGTTGGATTCCTTCAGAATAACAGAGTGAATAAAGTGTGGTGAGGGTGTAAAACGCTGGTTTTACGTTTAGAATTAGAGACATTTCCAATTATAAAGTCATTTGAATCGCTTTGATAAAATCCGTCTGACACATGTAGTGCTCTTCGCTCTGTATTTGCAGATTAGCCGTCCTGTATGACATCAAGGTGTTCATAGAGAACTAAGCATTAATCATTTATAGACAGCATTAATCATTAGCATTTACAAACTGCAGTGCAGAAGGTATTTTTTTAAGCAGGAAATGAAATAATTTAACACACTCATCTTGTTAGTGGTCTTTTAGTAAAAACCTCAGATAAATCAATATAAAAATGTACCCTATGAATTTTAATTTCATCTCAAGGAGAAAAACACACGAGGAAACTGTGCGTTCTTCTTACAGAGATAGAAAATAGAAAAGCAGACGGATAAAAATTCCGTTGCTATGGTAATCATGTTTGCTCACTGCAGTAAATGGAAATACAAAGATGTCCACTTGGTGTCTCTGTTCATCCAAAATGAGTGTGTACGGTGATTTCTAATAGCCTCCTGAACGTGGAGAGAAAGAAAACACTTAAAATGCTCAGAGCTTATTCGATGTGAACTACAAGAACAGAAAAAAATCTCGAAGGGGCCCTTGAGTGCACTCTGTGTGAACTTTCCCTACATTTTATACTGCTTTTGAAAAAGCCAAACCAAAAATTTACATATTTGTCAATAACTCTCTTCACTTGATGTTTATAACTACTTCAGACAACACTCCGTGGCAAAAGAGATTCAGGAAATGGAGAAATGGAGAAAGGAAATGTCCTGACTAAAGACGTAGTCTTTAAAACATTACCCATTGCAAATAAATGAAATGATCTAGACACTAAAATAAAGATAACAAAATGCTTTCTTATACCATTACGAGTTCAAATTCTCAAAGTTGATTGCTGTTTTACTAAATGTGGTATTTAAGAAATGTACAAAATGTTGCTTGAGCTGTCTAGCTACCTGCTAGTTAACAGTAACGTTAGTCAGATGTGTACGTGAGTCGGATTCGAGAGTCTGAGAATGTTTTCAGTGTCATATTTTCACTGATGTATTTAATAGCAGTTCAGCGTGTTTAAGTATGCCATTACTACAAAGAAATACAACTTTGTTTATCATTAACATTAGCCAAGTTAGCAACCTGGCTAGCTTAGCTTAGCACAAAGTTCTTTGACTAAAAGCTTACTGGTAATACAGCACGTGGGTATTTTGACAAGTAAAAATGTTAAACCAGCAGGGAGAACATGATGAGAGAGCGTGGGAACCCCTACACAGAGAGTATCCAAAGAGTAACAAAACTGTGAGTTAGCCTTGCTAATCGCTATTATTGGTATGTACCTGTACACTACAAATGCAATACATTACACTTAAAATAGTCATATGTAATGATATGTAATGGGTATTTATTCCATTTGACCGTTTTGAGTTTTTGCTGCACCCCAGGTAAGAGATACACCTCATATATATTTCATTCTTGTTGAATTAAGATTCTGATTCAGATGCTGATCTGTAGAGATGAACGCATGCCGAGATACAGACCGTCTCAGCCCGGTACTCGCGCTGATGTGTAATTACAGCCTGTCACCCTTCAGAGTGTCACACAGGCTGTGGACTAGTGGCTCGCGTCAACCTGACCCCCATGCAGCACATGAGAGATTTAACACGCATGACAGCTTGGGAAATATTCATCAACCCAGCTCTGTCTCTTCAACACCATGACCAATCATGACACCGCAGATGGCGTCATGCTCGCTTGTTAAATCTGGGGGGGGGGGAAACACTCAAACAATGTGAGCCGAACAAAGAAGATCCTGTTTGAGAAATCCGAAATGTGCTGAGATGATACTCTTGAAAAAAGGTGCCATTTTGTCCTCTAATGGTTTTATCGCTCTGAAGAAGAACTACAACAGAAGGTTTTCCTTTCAGACGGGGATCCATATAGAGCTGCTATAGGAATTTTATGTGAAGAACCCTCGAGGAACCTTCTTTTTTTTTTTGCATAAGAGAGTGCACATACTGTAAGGAGACACTCTTAACACACCATACAATGTTTAAGATAAATAACACACTTGGAAGTGTGCTGTTAGAGGAAAATAATCAACAACCACCCCGCGGTTGATAACTTTCCTATAACGGCATATGCCTGTTGCTTTTCTTATACCACAGTAATTTACATTCATTTATTAATGAAAAACTGACACGTCATACTTTTTATCCATTCATAGCTACATTTAAAGCTACAGAACAGCTGGAACTAGTTAGTTCCTGTTATCACGTACGTTATAAGCAAAACATCGTCTCTTTAAAAAACAAATGAACGAAAGGAAATGGCAGATCGTCACGTCAACAAGAAACAACATAAACTCCTCTGTCCTTCTCATGTGAAAATGCTGACATGCGAGTAATCTTCCCTCAAGATTAACATCCACTATTTCCATTATGTATTTTTAAATCGTATATTATCAGTCGCAGATTATATGGTGTACTTCATACCATTCATGTCACAATGAATCAGCTGTATACCATATTAGAGTTAGCGCATTAATATAAACCTGTGATTTGTGGTTTATTTGTGGTATAACTGTGGGATAAAAGCTAATTCTGGTATAAAAAAAAAACCTTCCGACGATTAAGCGCTGCAGGTTAAATAGAAATAATGTGAACTGTAAGAAATAATGCAAATGCAGGTGCCGTGCTAGAGTCCTGGAGTCATGACTTGACCAATGCTAGTGAGTGCAAAAGCAGTGCATTAAGATGCAGGACAAACCATCTGTTTTTTTTTTTTTTCTTTCTTTTTCTTTTTTCTATAAAATTACACAGTGGTTTGTTGACATAGAAATGGTCCACACTGACAGACTGACATCCGCTAGTTAGCCCGATGTTTCAGGTTTTGAGAGAACAGAAACACGTGTCTCTCGCTCAAAGAACAGAAAAGCTGTGATGCTTTAAAACACGAGTGAGCTTCAGAACACAAGTTATTTATTTCTTCAACATTAAGAGCCAGTTCCAGGCACTTAACCATAGGGTGTGATACACCCTACCATACCTCAGATTTTTCCTTTCCTTTTTTTTTTTTACAGCCCTTAATAACCTCTTTGTCATATTTGGGGGTATTTGCAGGGTCCGGGCTAAAAAGGACACATAAGAAAATCTAGTTTTAAATTTGAATTTTTTCAGTGCACCCTAAGTGAAGCTTGCGAATATTCCATTCGAGACTAGTGATTATGGGGTGAAGTGTTTCACATGGTTCCAAATTTTCGGAGGTTGACTTAGGGCACAGCCAACAGGGGGCGCTCAAAAATCACTACTTTTGACCAGTTAGGGTCAAATTGCCTGCAAAGCTATGACTTGTGCACCACAGTTACCTATGTGTTTTGTGCAGGCATATGTAGGAGGGGTTCTTTACCATCATTTGGAATGAAAATGACGAAGGTATACTTTGGGTGCATGAACACAGGGGGCGCTGCATTCTGAAAGTGTAAAGGATCCCATTTTCTGGGCTCCCTCTCTCATTGCGCCCTGAGTCAAATCATATGTAATCAACCAAATTACTTTCCAAAACATGTCTAGTATCTGTGCTGTAATACTCACTGAGGAATCCAACTTCATTAACCCTTTAAGCCACAGGTCATGTCAGCCATTGCTGCCATTTTTGCTGTTTTTTGTGAACATGACCAGAATACTTACAGAGTGCACCATCACTGTACGCAAGTCTTTCAAGAGTTTTTTTTAGTTCTTTATCCCGAGGAATAAATTGATTTGGTATACAAAGGGCGCAGGACTAAAGGGGGCACCACAGGTACATGAAATGAAAAACGACAGTTATTCTTTTGAAACTTTTCTTGTTGAAAATAATCAAGTAGGATAAAACTAGAAAATCAGTAACTGTTGACGTCCAGCAGTGATCTATTGTACTGCATGTTTGTTTTGACCAGATTTTCTCTCAAATTTGTCTATGACTAGCAGTACTGTGGGATTTTTACCCCTGACCATTCAAAGAGCCCCCAGAAATGACCAAGAGGCTATTGAGGGCTAGAAATGTAATTTTTGTTTCTCACTTCTTACCATATGTCTTCCTGTAAAAAAAAAAAAAAAAAAGGTAAAGTCTGAGATGTAGTGTATCATATTCTGCCTGAATCTTAGAAAATCCATCTCTTAAATAATCTTATTTAATACCACAGGGCTGTTGAATTTGCAAATCTGATGGGTCAGATGGAGTTGATTAATTTTCTGTAACAGCAGCTCTGAAAGTCAGCAGTACAGCTGCAAATCACAGCTTTTAATTAATCCAATACGTCATTCAGTCTACAGTAAAAGTTCACTCAGAGGGACTTGTATTGCAGACACCCCATCAAATATACAGTATAATCATAGATCTAGTAACGTTTTCTGTGTGGAGCCGGGTTATATTAATGCACTCGTTCTTACATATTTTTGTTTCTATAGTAACAACTTACACTGGGACTTGTATGGCTGACTATAAACTGGTTTTTAAAACCATGAGTAATTGTTCATATGGTGGATGTTCATTTACTGAGTTGCGGATTCTCCGTAACAGGCTGTAATTGTTCTCTCATATTAACTTCAAGGGGAAAAAAACCCTTCCTAATTCTGCCTACGTGATCTAATAGACAATATTTTCACCTGAATGGCCGTAACGAAATGTGGACCATTGACCTGAATGTGAGAATGAGATGTCTTGGACTTGAGAGCTGCTAATCTGAAAGGAGAAGTTGATGATGCGTCATGGTTAAATATAATTGTTGGGCTCTGTAAGCGAGCGTGGCCATCCTCATCCTCATTTCCCTGCCTATTAGAACAATACGTACAAATTACAAGCATCTATTGTTAGCCTGTGCAAGATAGATAGATAGATAGCTAGATCATATAGTCAAAAGTATGTGGACACCTCACCATCAAACCCCTTATGTGCTTTTTGAACACATTCCAGATATAGACCCCCTTTGCTGTTTTGCAAAGACTTGTGTAGTCTTCTAGATGTTGGAGCATGGCTCTGAGGATTAGTGTTCATTCAGCTACAAGAGCATTAGTGAGGTCTGACACTAAGGGCTCCTTAGTGAAACTCTGACTACAAATTTGGCAAACCATTTCGTCATGGTGTTCGCTTTGTGCACAGCGGCATTGTCATGCTGGAACAGGTTTGAGTCTGTTAGTTCCAGTGAAGGGAAAATGTAATGATACAGAGTACAGAGACATTCTATGCAATTCATATGGGTGTGATGGTCAGGTGTCCACATACTTTTGTCCATATAGTGTAGATAGAAACCAACTTACTATGCTTGTCAAGTGGCCATGACCAGGTAAATCAGTATGAGCATGGGATTCAGATTTGTCTCTTTCATGCTTTTTCAGCAATTCAATTCAGCAGATGCCATCTTACTTATAACACTGCTACTTGGCAGTGTCACTCTTACTGCGCCAATATGTTTTTATTCATAAATGAATTACATTACATTTTATTTAGCCTGAATTTCTTGTCACTCTGCCCACTGCCCCATATGGCTACAGGCTTACATTTTGTAAGGCTAAATTGCCAATTAACAGATACTAGATTGGTACAGCTTAAGAACCAGCACTCGGTGTATCACTGTTGCTATGGTATCGTCTCATAGGACACTGTATTGTTCAGTTCTCGTTACTGATATTTAAAACATTTTCAACCTCTGTAACCTCGAAATAATTCCTTTTTCACTCAAACTAAATGATTCTGTTGTAGCATTTTTGTCTAGCTCAAAAATAGCAAGGCGATATAACTGAACAACCGTTGTTGTCATGGTTACGTTCTGACATGGTTACGTATTACATATCAGGAGTACAGATTTAGACGTGAATGTATTTTCGAACAGATTTTCGTTACACATGGCTTTATACATAGACTAGAAATAGAAAGTACTTTTTTTCCCCCCTAGCCTTAGAATAAATAAGTACACATTACTCCAGTGTTTCTAATCTAAGCAATATTCATTCGTTCAAATATGAAATGCTTAGAAAGTAAGTTGAAGGAATTAATAATGACATTGCAAATATGCGAATTAAGGTTTCTGATTGATCCGTAAATGTATTGCTTTTGCAAGATGCTAAATAAAAGATATTCCAAATGAAAGAGACGTTAAGGGTCTCATGAGATGTGTATCTTCAACAAATCTAATTTCCTGAAATTAATTGCAGCGGTTTCGCAAACAAGTCGGTAAGATTCAGCTTCCCATTTGCAAACAGAGAGATCGCAGGAGCTACAGAGGATTAAAGGTCATATTGTGACTTTGTGAAGTAATAATTCATGGCACAAACAGTGGTGTAGGTTTAAACCCTTAGTTATCTACAGTTTTAGAAATGTATTGATGATGAATCACAGATACAGAGTAGTATATGCCTAAAGGGACAGGAAGCAGGATGAAGCGGAAACTATGAGGTGATTTATGTTAGTTTATTGTATATGTATCCGGAACCTTCTTGCTGTGAGGCGACAGTGCTAACCACTGAACCACCGCCAGAAACCATCCCCAGTGTTTGTTTTATGTCTATAAGCTCTTATATTAGTATAAGATCATGCTGCTGATCAGAAAAACAATGATTTCATTCTTAGTGCACCTACAGGAATACGTGCTTTCATACAAATAATTCCACTGAAGGCAGAGAGCTATGGAATTAAAAAGGACATCGTTATTTGCGGGCGCGCTGGAAACTGCCTCGGTTTGGTGAATGTGATTTATTTAAGTAGGATTTGTTCTTGGATCAAGATCCCTTTGTTAATCCCAGAAACCACAATTCGATTTAACCGATTATGACAACTGATTTCATCAGTATGAGTCTCCTACTCTTAAGACCAGGGAAAATTCCCCCCAGATGCCCCAACTGGCTTACATATATGAAAGCTAAAACTGTTCATTTGTTCAAATGTTAGCTAGCCAGTGAGTGTGATTTACTTACAAAGGACATGAATCAACATTGTCATGTCAGTGCATCAACCATATTCATATAGCAGTCTAGAAAAACCATCACACGGTGAAATTTTAACATTTTCTTTTAGACGTATATATAGTTCTGAAAACGACAGACTTTCCTGAACTGAAATGTTGCTCTTTTGTGTGTCTCGTAATCAGAAGTAAAGTTCTAGCATTAAACACTAACTACCCCCGAAAGTGAAAAGGAAGAAAATTGCCTTCCAGTGTCAGAGAATTGCGGACATTTTGACAGCTATTTATAACTTTCCGGCAACTCGATCAAAGAGTGACATTCACTGTGGGAGGAAATCACACTTAACTAGTAAGGTTTTACACGTCTTTTAGACCGACTGACTGTTTTTAACCACTGGGTTTGTTAGTGGCTCCTTATACAACATCATCTCTACAGGAAGCTTAAAAAGAAAAACACATTCAGGTTTCTTTTGGTGAAATGCGTTCATTGGTTCTTAAAACTTTAGCCCAGAACGTTTCGTAGTTTTTAGTTTTAGTAGCTGTTATTATCACGATAGATAATATAAGCTGAGCCACTTATACGTAAATTACCTCTAAAATGTACACATTTTAGTTGATAGAAAAAGACAAAAAACAATTTGTTCTTCAAAACATTAAACTGCAACTCTTTCACCATCAATTTAAATGAGTTGTGTTTAAAAATGTGTGACTTTTTGATTCATAGCTATGCAGCTTTCTTAGCTAGTTAGTGCGATATATCTAGAGCTGTTAGTAGCCGATGCGCTGCAGTTGTCAGCTGCGTTACTGGAAGATTTGCATGCCAGGCTTAGGAGGTGCTCTTTCAGCATTTATTCATCAGTTTTGTCATTTTCAGCTCTTTGTGCACTTTGCATTTTATGGAATTTTATGTCATAAGACAGTGATGTAACCCATATTTTGGTGTAAGTCGGAACACACGCTAGCCTAAGTCACTCACCTATCCTAACATAGTTGTATATATAGATAGATAGATAGATAAATAAATATAGATAAATTTATAGATTTGTAAGTTTATATTCAGAATCTATATACTTCTGTGAAGCTGCTTTGTGACAATGTCTGTTGTTAAAAGCGCTATATAAATAAAATTGAATTGAATTGAATGAAGGCTGATTTATCAACATACACATAGAAGTACAAAGAAAATTAGTGCAAGCGAAAGTTGCCGTAATTGTTTAGGTTGGTTTTGGTGTACTAATTGTTTGTTCAAATAATTCATTTTATTTGTATTTATTTATGATGTAGGCCCTAATGTATACAATATTGAGTTTGGGTTGAACAATGGATTTAAGGTGCACTATGTATAATAATATTGTTAACTATCCCAGGGAATATAGGAGAAGGAGAAAATGAATTTAGACAGGGTTTAAATTCTTAATATGTATATGTATATGTATATATGGGCACAATTTGATGATTTTATATGGCATTGATAATAACATTTTTTACATTTTCAAATGTAATCACAAAAAAACTAAATCACAATCAATATCATGTCTACTTTTAGGCTTATTTTGTAGGACCAGGATTTGAAAATGAGTGCATTTTCCCCATTAGATTTTATTTTTTTTAAATAGTGGATCTTATAAGTGAACTTTACGTGCTTAGTACTTTCACATACTTTTTATTACCCAGATCATTCCACAGAACCGCTGGTTAGGAGTCCTGCTGTGCTTAAAAAGTGCTTCACGCTGATACATGTAGTGGTTAGATAACACGTTTGTGCTTGAGAGTGCTCTCTTGGAAACAGATCTGAGTGTTTTGAAGCTGTGTAGGCTGGTTGCTTGTACCTAGAGGCACAGATACGAGCAAAGATGATTCGGAGGCGTTCTGCTTTGGATGACTAATACCTGCTCTGCTTTAATAATGATTTCTGTTTTTCTATTTCATCTCAAAGCAAACAACAAGGGTCATCCAGATGTGATGGCTGTGAGATTTATCTCAGTTTGGAGAATATTTCCAAGATTTTCAGAATGATATTTTAGTACAGAACCATTGGAGGTCATATCTTTTTTTTTTCTTTTCTTTTTTTTTTTTGCAATACAGTTGTAAGAGTTATTTTAAAATGAAAATATACCCACAAAATACACCTGACAGCTGGTGTGTAATTGGTGGGAGTAGAAATAAGAGATGGAGGTAATAAGAAGCAACCAACATCACCTTTTCCTCTCTATATATTTATTTCCTCTTGTTACACTTTTAGAAATCTAAGGTACCAAAGTGTACCTTTCCTTGTCAGTGGGTTGGTACTCAAATATTATATTGTTAGCATGCATATAGTGGAAATGTAACTATAATGTATCTTTCAAATTTATTTAAGGTTCATAATTGATCCTTAATGATGAGTGGTTTTAGAATACAGCTTTAAAACCAGTTTACTGGGTGGAAGATACATACCAAAGGTACCAAAAAATGTAGGCTACTATTCAGGGTACAACTTCAGTCATAAAGAAAAGTGCAGTTTATTACCTTTTGGATTTTTGGCAAATTTTCACCTAAAAAAAAATGTAACATTGCCAAGCATTGTATCTTAGCAAGGAGGAATATCGTGAATATAGGCTGTTTCATCATTACAAGATTATGATGAAACAAATATAAACCTGTTTCTGGACATTTCACTAATATCAAGCTGGAAATTGAAATAAGTTATTATTTTTAGCAAGAAGCAGAAATCTGCCAGTAAAAGTGTCTATAAATAGGCTTAATAACCTTATATTTGTTATATAATCATCTCTTTTCCATTTTTTTATATAAAACTTTGACAGTGTTAAGTCTTAAAGGGGCCGGCTCACCCTTCCCAGAATCCTCTGCTCCAAGTCGCTACACCATTTTCTATGGTAGTGTTGACATCCTAGTCCAAAGATCTTGAACTGCAATGTAAAACTGAGGACATTTTTTTTTATCATTCTTTAAAGTCCTTTTGACTGATTCGTTATGTTTTGTATGGTTATTCTGTATGTAATGGACCCGAAACAGCCTCATCTGTCTTGCGAGTACGTGCGAAGGAAAGAAATGATAAGGCATATTTTGTTCAAGCCTTCCATGTACGGCACGTAGACGAAGAAAAGATTTAAGATGGGTTTTGAAGGGATCGCTAACAGTGAATTTGTGGAGGTTTTGTGCACAGAGATCTGTCAGGTAGTGGTCACGTCAACGGTAGTGTAGTGATCAACAAAAACAATGAATTGGATTCCTGTTTTAATCTTTGGTGCACTTTTCTGGGCACAACCTTCAGGATCTTGAAGATGGCAGTGTAATTGGCTCTCCACATTTCTGCCCATTGGTTTCCACCAAAATAAAAAAAATAACAATCTTTAAACTTTGCTGCACAATGAGCTTAGATATAGTTACTGGATTTAAAATTGAATCCTATCATTCAGAATTATTCCAGCGTTATGTTTAAAGAATATTTGATAGCATGTTTGCTGATGATCTACATGGAAAATATCTGTGATTGGTCATTTGCCACGTCTTTCAAATGGCCTCATACTGCATAATTAAATGCTTCTTAGCCATATTTATGGATGAAATGTACCAGACTCTAGCAAATATTAGAAGCCTGGATTGCAAAACTAATGCAGTTCAAGCATGAAGCCATAACCACTTCAACCCCTTAGAGAGCGGCAATATGTTGAGGAATTATTCTATTACACCAATAAACCGATCACCCCCAGGTTTACAATTTTCTTGTATAGCAGCTCTCGAAGTATCATGTTTTGGCACTTTAATGGCAAGCTCACTAGATGTATTTTGGTTTAGAGCTGCAAGGCCAGCCAAAGGATTCCCTGTGGAAACATTACGGTGATATGGAAAACTGTGAAACATTAAAAGAAAGAGCTTCCAGTTCCCTGTGCGTGGAAGACGAACTGGCCAAGCACAAAAGAAATGTGAATATTAGTTTCCATTTAGCATGACTCATGATCATTTGCAGGAAGATACTTGTAGGAAGACTGCATGAAAATAACTATCTTCAACAAAAAAAAAAGAAAAAAAGCAACAGCTGCTTCAGTCTTTGTCTTTTACAGGCCATATTTTTCAGCATCTGTTGCTTTGGATCACATAGAGAGTTTCGGACCAGGGGGAATTTGGCAAAAAATGAGGCTAAACAGAGGCCTTGCGTGTCCATAAGAAATTATTGCGCCTGAGGAAACACTGGCGCATGGTGCGATCACTTCACATTTGAATTAGAACCAAACCCTCATGCACCACGCCAAATGCTACATATTTGAATGTTAACTCAGGCAGATTGATTGCTAATGTTTAGAGCAAACGATCAGAATCAGAAGCTGACTAGGAATAGAGTAAAGTTGTCTTGGATGAATGCACATGGTGGGCCAAGATTCACCACAGAGAATGCATTTATTGTCCAAGACCGGCCTTAATATCGTGCTCCAAAAAAAAGAATCCATTAATCTGAAGTTGTATGTTCACTGAAATGAATAGCTTTAATGCGGGACACTCTGTCAGGCCCAGCTTATTTCACAATCAAGGAGCGTAGCTCCCCCAAAAAGCTCCACACTGGGAATCTGGAAATGAACACACAGTGAAACATGTGATTGCATTGCATTGAACAGAGAGAAATGTATTCCATGCGTTATTTGTCAGCACAAATCCAAAGGTGAATGTGCGTCATTGCCATGCCATCTGAAAATTATAGTAATAATAATAATGACATATTGTACTTCTGTAAAACTTTCAGTAAAAGAAGACGCTTTATGGTTACTTTAACAAGCCATACAAGCCATTCCACAGAGAAGATACAGGTTAACGTTAGAAGGTTAGGTTAAAATAGCGGCGAGTTCTGAGTGGAATGTTGAAGAGCTGAGTGTGGAAGATTGATTCACTTGAAAGAGAAGAGAGTCGCGGAGTCGAGGAGTGACTCACAGCTCCGAAGTCTTAATGGAGGAATAGTGAAGAGGCCAGCAGTGGCGAAGGAAATACATGAAGAAGATCAGACAAAAGGGAAAGAGCGACATTATTATTAAATATTTTAAGTGAGGTGCCAAGCTCAAGTATTGATGAGCAGCTGAATTTGAAACATTTGGACTTTTATGGAGATGGAGAGATACTGTGCATCACTTTCATACATTTTCTCCGTATGATGCTGATCTGATCACATTTAAAATGATAAATCACACTTCAGGATCTACCATGACCAGATAAAGCACTTACTTAGGGTCAGAGATTGAATCCAGATCATGTGACACGACAGCCATCCATGGCCTTCAATTCAAGAGAGCAAAAATGGCCTTGCTTTCCGGAGAGGTGGATGATATATTCTCTCGGTGCTGTCAATCAGAGCAACATTAGCCAATCGTGGGCCTCTGTGAGCTCGTGTACTGACTGTAGAAGAGGGCAGGTAGCGCTTTCTTCCAGTCGTTTTACATGTTTTACAGGTAGCATGTGTTATCCTTCACTTTCCCTCATTAGTAGCTGTCATATGATATGGGTGAACTGGCTAGTGGGGATTTGTCAAATGAGCAAATTGGAGGAAAAAAAAAGATAAACAATGAAAAACAAAAACCAATCAGCCAGGATATGTTTACGAACTCTAAGGTTTACTTCGTTACTTTTGCACTGGAGCGGCATTATTTCTTTATTAAATACACACCCAAGATATTTGCTTTAAAAGTGACATATTATTCCCCTTTTCCACACGTTGACGCAGTTCCCTGAGGTCTTACTGATATGTTTCTGACATGTTTTGGTCAAAATATCAGAAGGATAAAGCACCACAGCACTTTCGCAGTTTGAGTGCCTGTTCCTTTAAATAATAATAAGCCACTGTTCACCACAGATCTCGCTTCCACTGACCAATCAGGTGGCACTTTCCTCATAAATATTCATGACTTTCCCCTGCTTCTCAAGCAGTGAGTGGAGATACTCAGATGCGGGGCGGTATAATCCTAATGAGCTCTTGTGACATAGAAACGGAGCCAAACCTGAACAGCACATGTTTTCTTAAATAGGCAGCTCAAAAGAAACCGACTCGGCTGTCTTATTTCAGAGTTTGTGAGTTGGTAGACATTCATACCCAAATATATGTATATAAACGAGACGCTGGAGCAAATCCCAGCTGACTTTGGGTACACCCCGGGCAGGTCGCCAGTCTAGCACAGGGCTAACGCAGAGATGAACAACCATTCACACTCACATTCACACTTATGAGCAATTTATAGAGTAGCCAGTTGACCTAATCTGCATGTCTTCGGACTGTGGGAGGAAACCGGAGCACCCAGAGGAAGCTTTCAGCTCCACTCGTCAAATTCTGAAAGGTGTGGCCTAGGAAGCAGAGTGATCCTGGTTTTCCAAGATGGTCGCCTCAATCTTGGTTTGAAACTGGTTTTGTTCATATTTATAGACTACAGTATGTCACACTAAGCAAGTCGGCATGAATCACTGAAGCACTGGATGAGGATTGAGGCAGATATATACAGAAATGTCTTTTCTGAGCATTACTGTTTACTTCAAAACTGAACATGTAAACATTGGACCGCAAACATATGTCGGCTGATTGACGCCATTTGTGGTAAGAGGGAAAATTGTCTGCATTTTTTCTCATTTAATGCAAGTTCAACTCTGCAAAAAGGGGTAAAAGTTACACAAAACTGGTTTGCTAATATATTGGCACCTTAAGCTTTAAGTCATTATGTAAGTCTTAAAGCCATTATTCTGCCATCATTTAGTCTTCTTAGAGCAACCTTTGCACTCCATCATATATACCTTCGCAGCAGCTTTACCCTCAGTGGCACTGCAGATGATTAGAGCAATTAAAATGTCAATATGTGTTTCTTTAGGTTGCTGACTAGCAGTCAGTCTGTTATCGGAGTGAGATATGAGTCACCTGCCAAGGCAATAAAGAAAAAGAACAAAAGCAGCCACTGTTCAATCTCAGAGCTGCAGAATGCAGTCGAATCCCTGCTGAGAAACACATACGCGTACCTGAAGTGTAAATCACACCAGCACATCCATGCATCTGCTCCCTAGCTCCACAACTGCTAAATTCTCTACCCTTTTGCTGTAATACTTCTTCAAGATTTCTGCACACGCTCCTTGCTAGTCAAATGGAAACTAAACAGAAAAGTGTGGCTGAGATTTTTTTTTTTTTTTTTTTGTAAAAACAACAGAAAAGTTTGTCCAGCATAGTCTGCAGGTTGTTTTTTTTTTTTGTTGTTGTTGTTGCTACGTTTTGCTAAGAAATTGGCAGTGCAATGAAGTTTCAATCAGCTTGATTAGCCACGATGGCCTGCATGCTGACACAAAGGAAATTCAAAAACAAGCAGCTAGTTAAAAATAATATAAAAAAATAGAAAGACAGAAAAAAACTTGGCAATAAAAAGCAGCAATCCCCAAAGGCAATTAGACTGGAAGGACTCCAGAGGTAAGCAGCAGTTCATGAGTCATGATCAAAGGCTGCTACTAGGGAGATTATACTGCTGGAAATCAGCTTCCAAAAACACTCCAGGAAACAGATCCAGCACCAATGCATCATTAGTGTTTTAGCAAGATTAGCTTGCGACAAACTGACAGGTGACCACTCCGCCATGATGCTGCTGACAACAGCAAGCCACGTTTCAAAGAAAATGTTCTTGATTTGACACAAATTAGTTATGATTTGAAATATCAACACTGGTTTTAGCAAATTTCTTGTTACATTTCTGTAGTTTGGGATATCCGATATCATCCCAATTCTCTCCTTTCATAACTATTACCTTGCACAGTGATGCATGCTTGCACTTATTTAAGTAAGAAAATAAACACAATCGGTTGCGCTTTTGCAGGGAAAAAAATCCGCAACGCAAAATGGCATTGCTGTTTCTGAACTGAAATTGATTATTTTCTTAAAACAGCATGTCCTGACTGTTTTATTCAATTCTGTCAATAATAATAATTAAAAAAAAATCTATTCATTAAGTACAATAAGCTTACATTGTAGTTTTTTATCCATTTATTGTTATCTTTAATGTTGTTCGTTCTGGTGATCAGTTATGGGTTCAAAAGCTGTAAACAGTCATTGCCTCACCAGCTTCTTTTTTCTTCCTCTCTTGACGTTAAAAAGAAAAAAGAAAAACGTCAGATTGTCAGGTGACTAAGAAACCGGAAAGAACTGACACTGGAGACTCCTTAGAAAAACATTATTCCTTACTCCTTACAAAAACGCTAAATAAAAGTATTAATGACGGCATCACCGTATCAACAAATACATGGGGTTTTGTTTTGTAGGCCATAACACGTTTCAATGAGTATGATATGCTTTGCAGTTGCATTACTGATGGTGATGAACACCATCTGACCAATCAGACTGTAGAATTCAAAAGCGTGTGGTATGATATTATTATGGGTATCAATAGTTTTCCACATTGTTTTATTTTTCTTTTGAAATGTGTCTCAGGTTATGAAACCTTAGTGGATTCGGAGCAAAAGTTAAAGGGTGCCGACAACTTTGTGTTTTAGGCTGGATAAGTGTGTTGTTTTGTGTTTGTTTAGTCACGTACTTAGCGATAGGGTTAGAGGAGGAATTGTGGAGGAGCTCCACCCCCTGGACGTTTGGTTCTGCGGCGACGGCTAAGCTGAATCCCCAGCTTTCAGCCACGCCCACTTCCCCTGTCTCATCCACTAAAGTACTCTTTCTAATGAAACATTCCTGTTGTCAATTTGCATATATACGCCTTATTCAGTTGTCACATCCTTGCTAAATTTTTTACGGTTTGAGTCTTGCTAGCATCGCTAACCCCGTATTGTTTCCCGTCACCTTTGCTTTGTTCTATTCTAGTTTTTCTTTCCTGTTTTCCTCTTACAGTCTATACACGTCAGGAATGATCTTATTTCATGGATTTGACCCTCAATTATTTTGGGACGGCTCTGCCATTTTGGACTGTTCACTATTTCTTGACATATTGTGGTTTTTGAGCCATCTTGCTGATGTTTGCTCAAGTCTGACAGACATCTCATCAGCATTTCATTTCGGTTCTGCGACTGCTTAGCATGAAAAAAGCTTTTCCCTACACAATCTTAATAGATAAGGGACATTAAGTAAGCTATCCAGTTAGATATTTGCAGCACTGCTCTAAGTAAGAAACGAAACACATTATACAGTATAATAGTTAGTTCCAGTTCCTTGGTGAGCAAGCCACCAGAGTCTCCCGTTCTCACGCTGCGTACTTATGTGTGACTCGCGCAGACATGCCTCCAACTCACGCAGGACTTGCGTTTGAGAAACATCCCTGTTAGCCTGAGATTATTTACATCGTCTGCCATACAAGTCCCTGTTAAAGAGCTGTTACTATAGAAACGAATTTAACTTAATCCTCAGTTTTCAAATCAAGATTTTTCGCTTCATGAATCAGCTGATAAATGAGCCGCAGAAATGATTTAGTGTTTTAGAGTAGGAAAATAAAAACACCAAAGAGTGGAGAGCAGAGACCGCTAGTTAGGCTCATTTCCATATAAAAAGTGTCATCCCAAAATAAATAGCACCACCCCAGCCAAACTTCAAAGATTAGACCTAAAAATGTGCATCAAAAGCATGAACAGTATCCGCTCTCTTGCTCACCCTGAAATGTGGACATGTGCCGGATAGCATTAGCATGGAAATGACAATGAAATGGAGGTGAATGCCAGTCTAAGCTAATCAGTGTTCGACGGGTAGGTGCGTCGCCGATCTGAGACATAACACGACTGTCATCACATCGTCTGTGGAGAGAGAATGAATAATCACTTCCATATTTCATTACCCAGCCAATGAAGATGCATCAGAGAAAAGTGGGAGAGATGCTGGATAAAAATGTCAAGAAGGGATGTTTCATTAGCGCTGCAAGCGCACATCTACAGAGAATGTTAATGACCAGATGGAGAAACAGGGAGCAGGAGCAAAGAGACATTTTGAAGGTGAAACCTGTGAAAAGAAAAAAATCCAGTTATAATCGTAGGCTTTTTGCCTGGAAATATGGGCGGAAAAATGTTTTAGCAAAATATCTTATCATGATTATATGTAATAATAATTAGATTATATCTTATGTGCGTCGTGTGAAATCCGATCTTAACCCCGCAGTCCAGTCGTGACCGCCCTGAATTTATCATCATAAATATTATGTTTAAGTTCATGTTCAGTAGTGTTCATTAGTGTGGAGGAACTGACACATCATGGCTGAAAATACTGAGCTGAACTGCCGTCCGCCATGTTTGCTTTGATCTAAAGCAGTCTTTTTAAGCAGTTTTTATTGACTGTGACTCTGATTTCTGGCTGTAATTAGGAGGTGGTAAACAACACTGTTGTCGTTGGTTACTGCGCTTAACCATTTCGAATCACTTCTCTCTCTCTCTCTGCTCGGCTGCTGATAATCAGAGAGACAGTGAGAGAGCAAGTATAAGTGAGACAGTCTGAGAGAGTGAGAGACGGGCAGAAATAGTCACAGACACACACACACACCTGTTTGTCTTCTGCTTTGTCTTTTTAATTTAACAATTAGTTTCTATTCTCTTATCTCCATGTTCTAACTATAATTCGTTATTGCTTGTAATGCTTTGAGAATCATATATAAAGCTTGTGGAATTTAATTAAATAAAGACAGATACAGAGAGAGACAGAGAGAGAGAGAGAGAGAGAGAGAAAGAGAGAGAGAGAGACGCAGAAATAGGAAGTGTCACACTTGGGAACTATAG
>JAQQZR010000035.1:22913602-22945770 GCA_030068235.1 Notoglanidium macrostoma | reverse complement strand
TTATAGCTGCAAAGGGTGGGCCGACGTCATATTAAACCCTATGGATTAAGAATGGGATGTCACTTAAGTTCATATGCCTGTAAAGGCAGAAGAGCGAATACTTTTGGCAATATAGTGTATGTGGACTGTGCTTAAAAGTGAAGGCCGTGCCAGGAAATACACAAATTTAATGGAACTCCACCAATTCTGCCAAGAACAGAAGATAAATATTTCCAACCAGAATTCTACCAGAAGCTTGCTGATGGCTACCAAAAGCATCTGGTCAAGATCAAACTCACTAAGGGACATTTAACCAATATTAGGTGTGCTGTATGTATGTGTTGATTTCAGAAAACCCCAAATAATTTTCCAACAAATTCTTGGGTTTCTTTTCTAATAAAGATGTAGGTTGTACCATCATTCTTCCCCAGAAAAAGAACATTTCAAAGAAATCACTGAAAGTCCAATATTGCCATGGCATCCATGTCCATGATGACATTATGTAAACTTCTGACTGCAACTGTGTTTACGCTCTAGCCTATGTAAATATACCGAAAACACACACACCAAAGCAACACTTTTAATGTCTATGTTCTGTATTTTGGCCTTTCTCTTTGAACATTTTTCAGTGGTTCCTTGAGGAGTTAAAGAGTCTATGGGAGCTTTATAAGAAAAAATCTAGTTATGAATCATTCCTGAGAGGAAAACACTCTCTTTTTTTAGCTTTCTGTAGAGAATAACTGAAGGACAATTAAAAAAAAAACTTGTAAGAACATAAACTTGGCCAAAATTTGCTGAATCTTTTGGTTTCAGCAAGATGTGATAGAAAAGACAGCTCCTGTAGTGTCTTTATAGTGCAGGAAAAGCACAAAATCTCTTTTCCTTTCGCCAGCATGGTCAGTTCATCAGAATGGGGAAAATGTGATCTCGGTGACTTATTGGAAAAAGACCACGTGATATTTTTCCAATCTTCAGCTGTCCAGTTTGGGTGAGTCAGTGCCCACTCTAGCCTCAGATTCCTGTTTTTGGCTGACAGAAGTGGAACCTGATGTGATCTTCTGCTGTTGCAGTCCATCTGCCTTGAAATTTGATGCGTTGTGTGTTCGAAGATACTTTTCTGCTCCCCATGGTTATAAAGTCTGTTTTTTTGAGTTACCATAGCATCCTGTTTGATTGCTTAAACCTGTCTGATTGCTCGAACCAGTCTCATTGACAAGGCACAAAGAACTGGATGTTTTTTTGTTTTTTGCCTCATTCTGTGCTGCTGACACATGATTACCTGAACGAGCAGGTGTATAGGTTTTCCTCTTAAAGTGACCAGTAAGTGTTTATTACCGGGGGCTATTCCTACAGGTCTAAATACAATCCATAAATATGACTGACATGATGAATTTTAACAGAAGTTAAATCTCAGAGATATACCAGTAATACTTACCTTACACCACCAGCCCATGTCCAATTCCTTTAAAATGGATAGAGCGTTAAAAATACACATTATTAAGATCAGCTTCAGGCTTCATCCTTTTTTTCAAAGACCAAACACTCTACATGGCTATAATTTAAAGAAACATATCCGAGATAGTAAACGTCTTTTCCATTAACTTGTCTACATTTTACAATATTTCTCTTCCTGCTGGAGCAGATGTAGTTCAGCACATAGCTCCATTTCAGAGACACAAAGAAATGAATAAAACACCATTAAATATGAAACACAATGGGGTGATGAGAAAGAAAAGCTCAATGCAGAAGGCAAAATATTTTGCTTTTCTGCATCGATCACCTTCAAAAATACAAATTTCTATTGTTTGGGTGTGAAATCATGCAAAGTTCACAGCATGATAACTATTCAGCTTCATATTTTCAGAGCAAATGGTGTAACACATCAGACACTTTGTTTCATAGTAAGCTTACCTGTCAATCAAACCTCAATGGGCAGGATCAGATATAATGTAGTCATGTGGTGACATCATATGGGGACTTGAAATTAAACATTGAGGGAAAACAATCCTTAAAAAAGTGTAGTTTGTTGTCTGGAATGAGTACAACCACATACCACATGTTCTCTCTCCTGAGCCCATAGTGTCTCCTAATGGAACATTTCCACTATAGGCAGGTGGTGGCTCAGCTACTGATTGAAAAATTGAGTTGAAGTCACACAACACTACACAATCCTGTTTTGATTATGAGTTGTGTTGGATAAAAGCTTCAGCCATATGAGTAAAGCTTTATACTTTGGTCCACCATACAAGGGGAAAGTGGAATATTTTTCAAAACACAATGTTTATCCATACGAACTTTATTGGAACAATGTGGAAACACTATTTTTCACCAATTTTAAATGAGAAGTAGGTGAGCCTGGGTTACAAAACTTCTAGCATAGTGTTCTTCCGGATAATGTCGTACCTACATATCGTGCTCTTGTGATTTATACGGGCTGGCTGAAAATTTCCCAGAATCCAATGTATTGATCAGGATGTGAAAGCATGTGACTGCTAACTGATAGCTCTGTGCAGCAAAACCTCCACAGATTCACTTTTAGTGATCCCCTTGAAACCTCTCTCAATGATTTTTTTTTAGCATATGGAAGGTTTGAACCAAAAATACCTTACCTTTTCTTGCATTTGCAGCCACACATGAGAGCGCCAAGGCCAATTCGGGTCGATTATACACAGAATAACCATACGAAAGCGGAATGGATTGGTCGAAAGAATTTAACATGGAGATACCTTGACGAAATATCTTCAGCTTCACGTTACAATTTAAGACCTAGGATTGTTTTTGGAATATTGCTACCATCGTAAAGTACAACTCGCTGTTTGGTGCAGAGGATTCTGGGAAGGGCGATTTAATTTTAATATAGTATATACATAAGACCAAATAAGGAAGACAAAAACAGAATGTTTTTAAGGTGAATGGATCGAGAGGTATGCATTTATTAAATGGAAAGATGTTAGTTGGTTAGCTGGATCTTTATAAGCAGGGAATTTTATTTAACTGGATGAATACCCCTGGTGCATAGGTTATAATAATATGGCAGTGTGTAATATTTAAAGTGCCTCCAGAGCTAATAATGACATCATTTCCAAAGATACCTTTGACAAACTGGGATTTGGAATATTGCCACACAGTGGACCTGGAAATTTTTTGTGTCACGTTAAAAAAAAAAAAAAAAAAAAAAGAAAAACCTCTAGCCCCATTTTCATTAATGAGAAATCTGTCTGTCTGTCTGTCGTTTCAGCAGAGGGGGTGGATCCATTGGAGGAACGTGAAAAGCTTGGGTAGCAGGTGGGGACATGAATTGGTTTATGAGGCATACTTGGGAATTTGAAAAGAAATGTTCGATTGTAAAAAGGTAACAAATTTGATTCTTTAACCTACACAAATGTAACACATCCACAGGTTGCTGTGTTTGGATACCAGATGCTAATTTTATATTCTTCATGCCTTGGAGAATTTAACTTCATATATATTATAACACAATCCAATAATTCCACATAAGAAGCACTAACCTGGAGGCTTTAATAAAAGAAACACAAGGTAAAAACACAAAACCACCACCACACATCAAACTCCACAGGATAAAGAGGGAAACAAAAAAATCGGGATCATAAAAAAGTTTCTGAAAATAAATACTGTACATTTCACGTCATATTAATTACTGCATTTTTTTTTTTCATCAAGCATGCTCTTTATTCTCAAAGCTGCTCTCTATTAGAAACTATCTCCCCAAAAAAAAAAAAAAAAAAAAAAGGAAAGATGTATTTTATGTTCACGGAAAAAAGTACTGTACAGTATCATTTGGGAAGAAAATCATTGAAATATATTATTTTTATTGAAAAGGAAATTTTGTTATGTACATCCTCTTATACATACATATCATGATCTATGAAATAAAGAATTCTCTGTGAATGAGGGCTTTCTCTTTCTGAGAATTTTTAAAAATACAAATAAAATGATTCTATGTCTCTTAGCACCTCCTCCACGCCATAAAGTACAAGTACAAGTATTGCAACCTTTCAGGTAAACATTAAATACACTACAGAGAATAGCAATATCGAACGTTCTGTACATTATTGCATTGATAGAGAGCTGCAGAGTTAGTGCAGTTTAGTTACAAATGAGGGTTTGACACAAATTAAAGACGGTTTGTTTACTCATTACATCTAATTTATAATGAAAAATGGGAAACTTGAAATAAAATAAAAAGTTAAATAAAATATAGTCTATTTACTGTGTGTGTATGAAATAAGGGAATTACCGTATTTTCCAGATGATAAGACAGACTTTTTGCCCAAATAGTAGTACTACATACATCAAAAGCTACAAAATAGGTTAGCATCTAGCCTGTTTACCAGAGAACTGTTGGGAACCCCATTCCAAACTACAGGCTTTATCGAGCTAGCTCTTTAGATTATATAGGTAATGTTTAGCTACTGCAATGATGTTAACATTTTACCTTATAAAGCACATTATTTTATGAAGTGACTGTAGCTAATTAGCTTTCTATGCTTACACCAGTTACAGACTCCTTGGTGTAAATTGTTTTTTTTTTTATTTTATAAAGCTATTATTTTATAGTGTTATTAGCTTGCTAATTATTTTCATTCACTTCACTGACAATGCTAGCCAGCCTATTAGCAAGCTAACTTCTTGTGTTAAGCTAACATACCCCAGTGACAGCCCTCTGCTGGTGCGCAGCTAGATGCTGCAAGCTAGTCAGATTTGACTAAGCAAATGCTTAGTTTCGAAATCGTTAACAATTATTATAACCTTTTAATCCATGTAAGTGATTTCAGATAACAGGACAGCATCTACGGCATCAGGCCACAGCTCAGCCCCATGTGCTAAATTTATATTAGCTTGGTGCTAGCATAAGAATTTTTGTGACAGGAATTAGCATTCGTGGAGTGGCAGTCATCACAGAAATAAAAAGCTCTAAAAAGTAGATAGAAAACTGAGGTTTCTGATCAGGAAACAATACAGCGCTGAACTGTAGTGACACTACCAGGAAAGCAAAAGCTACGTTCACACTGCCATGCTGAAGTGACTCAAATCTGATTTTTTTTTTTTTTGCCTTAATGTGACAAGATCTGATCTTTTCAGGGCTGTGTGGACACGCAAATCTGATCCCTACAAATCAGATTTGAATCACTGTCATACGTGGTACTAAATCCGATACGTATCCTTTTGCCAAGCTAGCACAAACCATCAGAACACCGGCAGCATAGAAAAACAATACTGGAGCAGAGCTACAGCTGATGAGCTGTTTACTGTCTTCCAGAGCACAATGCGATGCATACATTAGCTACTAACGCGTCCATTTAGTCGGTTTTAACACCGAGTCGTCTCACAAATATGTTTTTGCTGTTGGTGACGCAGGACTCAAAGTGCAAAATCACTGTGCGCATGCGTGCCGTTTCGGAGGACAGGCGCGTTCTCGTTAAAGTCAGATACAGGTCACGTGTAATTATGAATGTGAACCGTCACGACTGGCAAATCCGATCTGAGCAAAAAATCTGAATTGAACAATCAGTGTGAACGTAGCCAAAAACTGGACTACATCAATAGAGGGCACTAAAGTGCCATTTTGAAGCAAGTACAAGCATTACCAAGCTAAACATGTTTGGTACATTAGTGTAGGACTGTGCGGTTATAGCATTCTTTGAAGATTATTACTTACATCACACATTACAAGATTTACAAATCTTCTAACAGTGTGTGAGAGAATGTGTTCTTCATACAGCCTTCATATGATGAAGGTCCTCTATAGCTGTGATTTAAGAAAATTACTACATCACTTTGATCCAGGCGCCTGCAGAAAATTGGGTTTGTATAACAAACAAATAAACAAGGTTTAGGTTTTACCATATTTGTAGCTGCACAATAGTAATCCTATGCCGTCCTCCTGTTGGTGGCTTTTAGACAAGTAGCAGCAGCCGCCAGTGACCATGTCGCATCACGTGTTCATCTCACTACCAAAGAACTCTTACTTACTTACAGAAATCGTACAGAGTTTAGAGAATAGATCAGAGAGAATTGTCTTATAATGTGGGATGACTTATTGTCTGGAAAATACGGTACATGGACATGAATGGGCAGTGGATTTCCTGGGTCTCTTAAAATAAAAATGCAAGTTAATGCTAGAAATCAGCGTCAGCTCTGGATTAATAGTGTCATTTGTCTGTGTGTGTCCAACAACAGTGAGTGAATAAGAGATGGGAATCCTGTGTTTTTACTTAATAAAAGAAGTCTAAATCATTAAAAAAAAAAGACTTAATAAAAGTCAAAAATCCATTTTTCAAATGGAAATTTAAATATAGAATCAGTGATCACTCTAGCATAAGTGTGTGTCTGAGATCAGGAGGATTTTCCAAATTAAGAAATTTATCCTCGAGCGCCGTGTTAATTTAAATGAAAATGGGATTCCTAGTGTAAATGTGTGAAGTAGATGATTATAACCCAATGAGTTACTGAGGACATTTCCTTAAAAGGGCTCTATAAAGAAACTACACGACATCGGATTAAAAAAATAAGACAAAACATGGAAGAAGACCAAAGTCCATAACTGACGATGAAGCATCATCGACTACACGATACGAGACAGCACACATTCCCTGACCACATCGAGCCACTGAACGCAACACGTAGCATCTGATTGTTGTAGGTTCGTGATTGTTAGACGGTTTTTTTTCCATGTGTGTATCCAGAAGTGTCCGTTCCATTGAAGAGGAAGACCACGATCATTCAAGTCAATCAGGAAGCAGTTTTTTTTTTAGTTATTCCTTCATGAGAACCCAAACAC
The DNA here is from genome assembly GCA_030068235.1 of Notoglanidium macrostoma. Classification (NCBI taxonomy): domain Eukaryota; kingdom Metazoa; phylum Chordata; class Actinopteri; order Siluriformes; family Auchenoglanididae; genus Notoglanidium; species Notoglanidium macrostoma. The sequence goes on along the minus strand of JAQQZR010000035.1, from coordinate 22,938,989 downwards.
ACCCCGAGAACCTCATGGGAACTTGGACCATCGAGAGGAAGAGGATTTTTTTCCTTCTACAAGAATCCAAACACCCTTCTTCCAGTAGCACATGAGGATTTGGACCATCAAATAGTTTTTTTTAAACACCCCTTCCTTACTCAGGCTGAGTATCTCTTTGAGTATTCCATGCCAGAAAGGTCAGAGTATCCGACTGTCACCCTTAGCATTTTTCAGTACGGGGCAAAGAGGATGGAGCTGCTGGAGGGTCGGATGGGTCCCGGCGCCCCTCGCAGGAAGGAGGCTGGCAGTGCCGGCGTCTGAAAGATGGAGGTGTTGGGCCGTGGGTGGAGTGAGATGGACGGAATCGTGGTGGAGGAGAACGGAGTGGAGATGAAGGCTTGAGAGATGGGTTTCACGAGGTCCTTCTGGAGCGCAAGCTTAGCCTGAACAGAGAAAAAGATACCAAATTAACCAAGATTGTTCTGGAGCAATAAATGTAAATTAAGATTACGCCACTGTTTTTCAATTTAATATTCATCTCAAGAAAAGAAAGGCAATGGATGCCTAAGAGCAGCTGATCAAGGTGCAAGAGCCTGAGTGAAGAATAAAACACGTAGAGGCTGTGCTGTCACAGAAAAATAATCAATGTGGTGTGATGCAGACTGATCCTGATACAAAGCTGAGTTACTGTTATCAAAAAAAGATTATTTTCCAATAAAATGTCTTGAAATGTTTTATTACTCTTATGTGAAAGCACTTCGGCAACATCTTTTTTTCCTTCGTCTTGCATTTTTCTCCCGACGCACGTCTTGTATCGGACACCTAACAGCGTCATCTCGGACTGACCATCAACTACATCAGTTACACTTTTCTTAGTCCGTTTCCTCTACACACGTCCCTGTAAATACGTTACTACTATAGAAACGAAAGTGTTCGAAAGAGATGATATAAATCTGTGTTTTGTATCTAAAAAAAAAAAGTTTTGCTCTGGACATCATTACATACAGCTTGCTGCGTAGCAACATCATTGGCTTCAGGGTAATACGTTTCACAGTATAGATGTAATAAAACGTCTTGTAATGTAGGAGGGGTCGTACAGTTCAGGGTCGGCTTTTTACGTTTAGATGCATTAACCACCCTGGAACGTATTATTAGCATCTGTTAGTAAGCAGACTACTGCGTGAGTTGGCTCACACGCTGATCCCTGACACATAAGCATCTCTTGATGAAAGCGCTTGATTACAAAGTTGATAAATAATGCATTACTGCCAGGGAGTTGGAGCTGCGCTGCTGCTTGTTGTAAGGACTGTATTTGGGCTTCAGAGGTTTGCCTGCCACCCGGTCTTTGTGCCTTCTGCTGGAGATGTGCTGCAAAATATAAATATTTTATATTAATTTATATGAATAAATGCTGAATATAAAAATATTTGAACGAAAAAGAATGACATTTACACGGTTTTCCTTGTAATCAAGGCATCAATCAAGACATGCAACACAGTGACCGAGTTTGTTTCAGTTTTTACTGGAACTACAACGCTAATGAAGCCAACAAATAAGGGAACATTATACGTAGTTACCAGTTTACCAAACGACACGTCTAAAGCCACACCGGATTGTTTGCTTTGTCTACTAGACTCTACAGCTAGATATAGTGTAGTGGTAATGAAGACTTAGCTTTGAGACCACAAATCTCTGGTCTCAGTCTTTGATAAATTTGGGCCTACAAAGACTCGAATATTTTTTCAGCCCTACCCGAGACCATAACATCATTTCCTCGAATAAGTACTTTGTAATGTTTGCGTTACAGCACAACATGTATCTCTGCATGCAGACTTACAGTACCACTCAAATTTTGGACAAGTTCCAATTCAATTTATTTTTATTACTTGTCACACTTCATGTTCTGTCGTTTCTCTTTACTTAGTTGAGCGTTTCTGCAATATTGTTCTACAATATAGAAAATAGTAAAAAATAAACAAACTATGAATGAGTAGGTGTGTCCAAACTTGGGACCGGTACTGTGTAAAGCACACGTACTTGTAATTCACAGCTCAGTTTGGTCTCAGAAAGCAGTATAAGCCAAAGCAAGTTTAAGATTTTTTATGTATTTTCCCTGCAAATTTAATGTGTGCGTAAATCTTAAAGAAAGTGCAAGATCTTTATATGTGCTGTACTGCTTCCTGTTATATTTCTTTGAAAACATATTTCATATAACCAGCAATTCTACACGCGTGTGCTTTATGTGGCAATGAATTAAAATAGCACTACACTGCACTGCTTGCTAGAAGAATTGATTAAAATTGATAAACACTTAATCATATAATGAATGTTAATAAATATTTGGAGAACAGTTCGTGTTCTACGCTGTCCGGATTTTATATTAGTGAAGAATTCATTCAAAATGAAAATAAAAACAGTCATCGGAAGTGTTACTGAACTTCACTCTGGTAAAGAGGTGATGGAAGTTATTCTATTCTATTATAGCCTTTATTTATTTTGCTGCATAACAATTCGAGTCACTTTCAGACGCACACCTGTTTGAGCTGGATCTCGGAGTTGACGTGGACGTCGCAGATCTCGCAGTGGAACGTCTTGTTTTGTAATCCCGAACCCTTCAGAACGTTGGCCTGCATTTTGAGTTTGGAGCCAGGTCTAGGGTAGGCTTTAATGGGGCCGGCTCCGTTTCTCGCCTCCAGCATGGTTTTGTGCTTTGAACCTGCCGTGACAGATCAGAGCCGACATCATGTGACATCCCACTCCTGTCAGGAAATGTTATTTAAACCAGGTTTAACCTCCATGTTCTGGTCGCATCTGAGCAGCGTGTGCTCCAATGACGCATCTTATATCTCATTCCCTTTTCTGGATTCACAAAAACACATTGGAATAAAATTGTTTCAAATAACAAACATGGCTTTTAAAGTTAGTTTTCAATTATTAGTATAAATATATTTATGGAAATAGACGCACGTATGTTCCATGACGTACATAAGCAATAGTAATGCGCAAAAAAAAAAAGATCATTAAGCCAAGCTGGAAATTTCCTAGTGTTTTACGCCTTTAAAAACCTCGAAAATTTTAAATCATAATCTTCCTCATAAGCGTTAATGTACATTTATTCCAATATAAAAACCAATTCATTTTATATTTAAGCACCAGACCTTGTCAAACAGCTGCTTTACAGAAACACAGATGTAGATTTGTATTAAGATCCCTATTTAACAAGCCGGAGGAGACGGTACCAAAGCGATCGTCCTCCTCTGGGTGACAGTGGGATCATAAATCATTACAGTATACACGTGTAGACCAGAGAAGACAAACAGTACTAAGTGTGCTGAAAGGATCTACAGTGTGAGCAGGTTGTGAGTAAGAGTCCTGGGATGAACACAGGACAGTCCTTATAATTACAGTTATAAGATTTCCTTTCTTAAGCTACCTCAGGGCCAGGTGAACATCTGTGAAATACTAGATCCACTATGTAGGATTTTCAGAGTGTCTATTAGCAGAAATGGAGTATATATTTTAAAATATAAGCTTAGAATGAGCCCCGTATATCTACATAAGGAGCGGGTCGACCTCTACGGAGTTGCGCTGCTACAGTAACTCAGAAGGGACAAACCTCTAAAGTGCACCTTCGTGTTTTTGCAAGCGGCAGCGTGAATCCGGAAGGAAGCACCAGAAAGAAGAAGAAAGGAAGACAAGGAAGAAGAAAGAAGACGAATCAGTGTTTGCTGGTGCTGGATAACAAGTTTGTGAACCCTAATTTTGAAAAAAGGGGGTTCATACGTATTATTTAACACAGGAAAAAAAACATTCAAAATTTGCTTTTATGTCATTTCAGTGATGTAGCTGAGTCATAATCCCTGTAGGCCCGCACTGGTGTGGCCCACACAGCTAGCATGACAGCAGTGTTACTGAACACCACCACACCAAATACCACACAAAGCAACCATAGACACATTGCTAAACACTGTGTAGCAGCCCCAAGACCGGCTAGAACGACAGCCTCAAACATCAACCAACGCAAACAACCGTCACAGTGTACACGACCAAATGCCACAATCTATCAAGTGGGAAGGAACACACACATTGCGTACAGAAGACCAAGGCTGGGAAATCCACCACCCAAGCCTGGATCTGGAGTGCCACAACAACCATAAAAGACGTAAGCACAACATCCAAAATACACACGCAAGAAAAAAGAAAGAAAAATCTCCATTGAGAAGTAAGAGCATGCTCTCATTATTTCAGATCTGCAAATCAGGTATCAATGCAGATGCCAGACACAGAAAACACGCTCCACTATCACTGAATCAAATGAATAGGCAATTAACACTCAATGCTGTGAATACTGCACATGCATATTCATTAGCAGCTTAGGCTATGGTGCCCAAAAATATCAAATTTCCTTCAGCATGTCTGAGATGTTCCTTCGGCATCACGGAAATAGGCTTACAAGCAGCAAGTTTATATTTAGCTCAGTTTTAAACCGTATCTGTTCAAGCGTTTTAAACATATCAATTAACACCTCAGTGGATTTTTTGAGATTGATGAAACACGTCCTCGTGACAGAACGAACACAACAGGGAGCGAGAGACCTAACGCTCACAAACCGGCGGCCGTTCTGAGCAGTCGGTGCTAATGAGAGTGAGGAACACAAGGGAGTCTTGAGGGAAAGATGCCAAATGTTTGCCGCACCTGTGTTGTGAGCCTCCAGTTGCGACAGAGAGTTGACAGCCACTTTACACAGCGAGCAGTAGAGCAGTTTCTTGGCTTTCTCCTCCTCGGATTCTGCGCTTGGTTCAGCCTGGCTCGGTCTGGGACTGGCTTTGTGCTCTGCCGGCGAGCTCGAGGGCGCAGGACTTGGCTTACAGGTGCCAGATGTCAATGGAGTGGCAGGCACCAAGAAACGTGGAGAGACAGGGGCTTTTGGAGCACTGGGAGGTTCTGCACTTTTCTCTGCTGGAAAGAAAGTGAGAGATAGAGAGAGAGATGGAGTGAGATAGAGAATTAAGAATCAACACAACACCCTCTAGAGAGTTAAAACTAATTTTAAATTTCTGCGCCATGAGTCATTTAGCTATATTAAATCAAACTAAAATACACTCTTGTTAGCGTTGGAAATCGTAAATAAGCCATGGGGCCTATTCCATTAAAATGAGAGAGAGAGGTTCCGTTTTTTTTTTTGCAAAAATGAAAAAATAAATAAATGAAAATTTTCACATTTTAATTATACCCCCGCACAATCCACAACCCTGCAGCCTAATTTCTGCTGTTGTTTATTACTGCTATTATTCTGTTGCCGTACCGTTCTTATCACCGTTTTGTTTTCATCTTCTCCTCATTATTATTATTATTACGCTGCGTTCAACTAAAGCGCATAACTCCAAATTTCTGACCTCCAACTGGTAAAAACCCAACGAAAACTCTACTAACAAAATCAGGACTTCCTCCTCAACCCTGAGTTCAGCAAATGACGTCATGTCGACATGGCCGCTCACCCCACCAACAGTAAATAAAACATCACTTCGCTACGTTAAAAGCTTATTGTAGCGTTTACTTTAAATCAGATCCATTAGACATAACGCATAATAATCTCATGATCATTAATGTTCGGTGGATAGATTGTTGATAACAAAGCACACTTTTAGGGAGGCATGCATGTTTTTTCCTACTTTGTAGCTCAAAGCTTGAAATCTATGTAATTCTGAGCTCAGACTTCCAAGTTATTTTGAATGCAGCGTTATTGCTGCAAATAAAACTAAAGTAAAATCACACTTATATTGCTAAACATTAAAATAATGATTCTCACAATTGCTCAGGAAAAGGGTTTATTCTTTCAAATCAATTATTCATTAAGAGGCATGTAACGATTCACCTAATTCATGATTCGATTCACAATATATATATATATTAAAAAAAAGAAAATTAGAAGTAAATTTTAGTACCAAAAAATGCAACATTTATTTTATTATTCTTTATCGACTTAAATATTCCTTTCGTTAAATAAAAAAATATATATACATTTGTTTCGTTTTCTTAATAACCAACAAAGATTTTTTTTGCAAAGGGTGGAATAAAATATAATAGCCTATTTACTAAAATATTCTTTTTTTTTATTAAAAATTTTAAAAGTTATTTAGTTTTTTCTTAATAATTATAAACATTTGTGAAGGCTGTAGTCAGGTGTAAACATAAAGCAATTACCTCCATTTGCTTCTCTTCTCTAGCTTTTAGAAAAGCTCCGATTTCTTGTTGAATCTGTTTGTAAACTCAATCGCACAAAAGCTCTTTCCCATTTTTGATCTGGTTTTGTGTGTTTTCATGGCATTAGAGTTACTTCTGCATACAGTGGCGTCATGTGTATTCCCGCTGTTGTTAATGTTGTTGTTGTTGTTGTTATGTTATTGCGCCCTCTGTTGTCTAAACCATGCAATTACAGATAGGAAAAACTAAGAGAGTAATCACGATAATCTCTAATTAATCATTGCGATTAATCGATATGATATATTGTTGCATGCCTATTCATTATTATAAGCCTTTATTCTTTCACAGGTATGAATCTTTGAATTATTGATCACATTACCTGAAATTGAAATGTTCCCAAAACAAATTAGTTCCTGTTATCACTGACATTATAGCTGCTACTGTACAAACAGTTGTTCTCTCACCACCATATTTTTCCCTCTCTTGACATTAATAAGACAAAAACACACCATGTTACAGATAAACACTACAGTTTTGTCTCCGAACGCTGACACTGGAGATTCCTTCCAAAAGTGATAAAGAAACACCTCCTTCCAGAAATCCAATCAGTGTGTATATATTTTTCTTAGATTATCTGAAGCATCTTCCAGACAAGTCCCTGTGAATGAGCTGTTACTATAGAAGCATATTGGAACACTGACATTAACATAAACCTGTGATTTGCCTTGCTATCAGAATTACATAATATACCAGAGCTGCTGTTTATAGAAAACTAATCACCTTCCGACCAAACAGAATGGAGAATTCTCCAGCACAGTTCTGAGCTCTTCAAGAGAAGAAATTAAGAAATCCATATGCCTTCAAAACTAAAGCTTAGAAATACCACCATAAAAGGTTCTCTGAGTTGGAAACTCTACAGGTTCTATGTAGAACACTACAAAAGTAACTAGTAACTAGAATCCTTAACCATTTCAAGACACCTCATGAAAAACTGAGCATAACAATTTTTCCTTTTTTAACTCTTCTTTTTTTTTTTTTACTCCAAGTTCTATCATAGTCTACTTTGAACGTAAATAGAAATCACGGTCGAGTTTACAATCTGCTAAGACATAACGGCTGAAGCAAGTGTCACAGTTTCAACTTGGCTTAAAATTTACACCTCCTCGGTAACAGGTGTAACGTTTACCATAGATAAAACTACTGAGTAATTTTGCCAGGAGGGTGTGAGCACCTTTGTGAAGTTGGCACCCCGTAGGATGAGAACATGAATAAAAGCATTTCGATTCATTTGTGCGGAACATCCGTGAGACGGGTTGGTTATCACCTGTTGTACAACAGTTAGTTCCGGTACTGTTAGTTCCTGTTTGTATCGCTCCGCTCATCCACATAATATTCCCTGATGGCTATTTTACAGATCTGAGACTATGCTGTTGCTTCTCAATCTAGAGTTTTCTTTCTAATTTATTGCATGTGTATGTTGGAGTTTGTTATGTCATGTCTGTTTTCCATTGTATTGTTTTGGTGCCTGTTGGTTGTTGTTGTGGTGACTCTCCAGACCCAAGCTTTGGTGGTGGATTTCCTGGTCTTGGTCTTTCATATGTGGTGTGTGAAAATTCAGGGACGTTCCTGAAAAAGATGTCATCTGGATGGCAGCATATATTTGCTCCAAAACCTGTACATACCATTGAGTGTTAATGATGCATCCACAGATGTGCAAGTTACCCATGCCATGGGCATTAACACACCCCATACCAGAAGGAACTTTGCCCCGGTAACAATGTGGACGGTCCTTTTTCTCTTCAGCCCGGAGGACATGACGTCAATGATTTCCAAGAACGATTTAGAAATGTGGATTTGTCAAACTACAGCACACAGAGAACTGAACCACACTGTGGTTTAAACTGAAATAAGGGAGACATTATAAGCTTCCCTGCACCTCAACATGTCTTGATCATGGATGTAATTTTTCCTGTTTATGTGTGAGTGTGTTTTGGCTGGTGATGGTGAGATATGTCACTCTGTGCAACAACGGATTCATGAGCGTTTTATGCACTACTGGTTACAACATATATTAAGTGTCTGTGGTGCAACTGAATTTCAACCCAGAGCTAGTTTTAAACAAAATCCTCTCAACATATGTTTTAGGACCAACTTTAAACTCTGACTCAGAATCAAACATACATTCAGATGGTGCAACAGATGGCTAGTTGTAAAGATGAGAGCGAGAGAGCGAGGGAGAGAGAGAGACAGTCATAGACAGTCATGAGGTGCCCAGAACATTGCACATCCCTGTGACTAATTTTTACCCCCCTGAACTATGGATTTGCCAGCAGGGATGTTTGGATGTGCGCTGTTGTGTTGTATTGTCTTGTATGGTGTAAGGTTCCTTGGGGGTGTTGCTCTACTTTCTATATCAGAGTTATTGCTGCAGTAGTGCTGGAGATTTTCTGTCTTTGTCTCTCCTGATGATGGCTTCCAGGGCTGGACTCATCTAAATGATATGACAATGCCCCCATAACAAACCCCATAAAAGTACACTCATGGTGGTACATTCTGCACAGCATGATGCCAAGACCTTCTCTCATCACTCAGGGCATATGATCTGACGTGAGATTTAGCGTATTTCCTACTGACTTGACCCTGAACCTCCAAGTTTAACATGCTATTAAATTTTTTATTCGATCTTCTAAAGACCTACTGTTGCATGCAATATCAAGGCAAGTCAGCTCGTCCTACACTGCCGGCCAAACCCTGTATCAACCAGTTTGAGAAATGGGTTCAAGACAATACTCTGTAATACTCTAAAATTTTAAGTACAAAACAGGTATAAGTGAATCGTGAAACATTCATGACTTTTTATTTTTTAACTGGAAAAGGCTGATCTGGATCACACTATTTAAACACTTGTAGCACAAAAAGTATTACAATTTATACTAACATTGACTAAAATCAACTAAGTTAAATCTCAGTTTACAGTAACTTAGAACTTAAACGTTTCAGTTACATTCACACTGCCAGGCAGAAGTGGCTCAAATCAGATTTTCTGCTTTAACCCGAGTCACTTTCATATGTGGTCCTAAATCCGATTCGTGGCCATGCGATGTGAATGAGAACGCTCAGATCGGAATACATGCGGTTTTTCTCCTATACGCAAGCGCCGATATCATCAGCCAGCACGGTATTCTGTCGATTTCCGCTAGCTATCAAGAGATGTTGCTTAGCAGTTGTGTTAGGTTTAAGGGTAATATTTTAGGGCTAACTTTAAGTCTGGGGCTCAAGTAAGGGCTACAGCTAAAATTGAGTTTATTTTCTGCTATCAGTAGCATTTTTCGTCAAGGTAGCACAAACCGTCAGGACACCAGCAGCGCAGCAAAATGACAATGGAGGAGAGCTACAGCTGACCAACTGTTTGCTGTCTTCTAGAGCAAAATATGATCCATACATCAGCTACTAGCAGCTCCATGTTTTCAAATTTAATAGTGTCGTCTAACAAATATGTTTTTTTTGTTGTTGCACAGATGACTTCAACGTGTCAACGTTGTGCATGTGGGCAGTTTCAGAGGACAGATGTGTTCACATTACAGTCAGATACGGGTTACTTGTAATTATGAATATGAACCATCAAGCTAGGCATATTTGATGTGAGCAAAACGGGCCTTGTCATGTGAACGTAGCCTTTGAGTCATGGGAGTCATTTAGAGATCTGATTTATTTTACACTTTTTTCATTAACAAAAATTTTTTTGAAAAAAGTTGCAAGAGTTATTTTTATATGAGAGAAATCGCTTCTTTTACCTAGCTATATTCCTTGACGCTGAAACATTCCCCACAAAACTCCAATGCCAAAATGTCCAAGGTGATTCTACAACACTAAGAGAAAAGTGTTCCTTTGGACAGCTAATGATTTTTACCTTCATAAAAGGAATCCATCCTTGATAGGGAAGTTTTCTGATGTTTTCTTTTTTGTTCTTTTTCTTAATTTATATCAAGCGAGCTTCACATTCAGATGCTGTGCCCTTGAAATAAAAAAAGATGCTTTTCCTTTCACAAAGTGTTCCAAGCAGAACCTCTTCAGGAAGCCCAAACCCTTAACCATCCCAAGACCCCATGATGAATAATTTTTTTGTCTAACGCTACAGAGTAAGTTTTTATTCTTTCTTTAACTTTTGAAGCTTCCATTCAGGGGAATATATAGGAGCTGCCACTGTTGTCACTAATGGGCTACAGTGGTCTTAGATCAAATGTCTAGGCTACTTAAGCAATATGACACCCGAGGCCGAGCTGTTGCACCGAGTATCAGCATGGCTGTGATCCGGTCGAAAATAATTACACCTGTGTTGATATTCAGTACAGCAGCATGACCTTGAGTGTGATACTGCTTTTATACAACAGTTCTACATGCGTCATTTCTCAGTCAACAGAATATGTGCTTCTGGTTTAAGTGGTGTCCCTTCTTCCTTTTAATCTTCATCTGTTGAGCTTTTTTTTTTTTTTGAAGCCAAAAAACATCCCAGTGCAGTTCTAGGAAATATCGCTCTCGATACGCCACTCTACCAATCAAAGCTGTGGACCGGAACCGGAAAAAAAAAGAAGAAAAAAAAAAAGACGCTTTTCCTTTCACAAAGGGTTCCAAGCAGAACCTTTTTAGGAAGCCCAAACCCTTAACCATCCAAAGACCCCTTGATGAATCTTTTTTTTTTTATCCGTCTAAAATTGGTGTCCCATCTTCCTTTTCGCCTTCATCTGGCAAGCTTTCATATTTTAATCCAAAAGTAATATTCCTGACAAGTAATGTTCAGCTGACTGTAGTAACCGTTTTGAACTAGGAAGTGTAATTGGATGTGGTGAACGCAGTGATACAGACAGTGAATTAGGTTATAGGATATATAAGAACTCTTGGAACGCCACTTGGCCAATCAGATTAGTGGACCAGAAGTAACTGTTCTATAATGTACGTCATATAGACTGGGGTCAAAACGGCTGAGACCAAACAAAAATTTTTTTGAGTGTTTCTTTGTTTGTTTTTGAAATAACCGAACTTCTAGAATTTTGAACATTTAAAAAAAAGAAAGTAGATGGTGTTCAATACTTTTCGATATTTGATATTCAAGATATTCTTTTTTTTTAATGTAGAAAATGCTATAATTTACTACATTATCAGCAATAACAATATTTACATGAATATTTGAATTTCTTATGAATGGTATTCCCCCTTTTGCTATAATGACATAATAATATCATGATAATTTTTCTTTACTTTGTGACAAACTCCATTGGAAATCTCAACAAGGGATGGAGTTACCTGTTGCTTGCTTACTTGCTAGTAGGGTTAATACGGGTTAATATAAGATACGATATTTGAAATGAAATTAATAACCAAAGGCTTCCCAGGCAAGTCGCCAGTTTATTAGTTAAGCCTACTACATAGGTGATTTGGTATCCAATTATCCCATCTGTTGTTATACACGGTTTATCTGACACATACAGGAAGCTGTAACAATGTCACGGTGCATCTCAGAATCACGAGGAAAAGATGCACCTTTCAGAGACAGCACAGCGCTGTGCCATGCTTACATAAAGAGAAAGCTCTTACGTAAATGGCCGGAGCTATTGTCATGATTCGGTCCCTCAGGTTTCCTTTGTGAAGTATCCTAAAGGTCTGAGATGAGGCACAGCAGCAACATCAGGCCTCTGGGAGTGAGCTGGCGCTTGGTGTTTAGAAGCCGCTATGACGGCGAGGACCCACGGGCCATCTGTGAACCAGCGTGACATTCATTTGGCCTGATTCGTGCCGAGATGCTGCATGGTAATGAGTAATAAACGTACAGCATCCCAATCTGTCTGTGGGTGAATAAGTGGGACTTCTGAAGAGCGCGGGGCGGAGATCTCATTTTTCCATTCTTTGAGACAGACTATGAATCAATTCCAGACAACCACATGCCATCATGCTAAACGGTATGTCAAAAATGGTTTATTACTATGGGGACTATTGTAATCAATGGAAAGGTATCATCTTGGCTGGAGGTATGTGGTTTGGGGTGATAATAATTCGAAAGACTTTGTAGTGGCTGCTAAATCGTTAGCCAGCTAGCAAACAGAGCTTCTTAAATGCACAGTTTGACAAGTGCTGGACTATAGGGAGTCAAGTTCGGACACTTCACATGCAGAACATGTGTGTGTCTGATACCTTTTGTACACCTTTCTGGCTACAAGCTTCAGAATCTTGAAGTGTGCGATCTGATTGTTTATTCACACGTTTGTGCAATAATTCTGCCCTTCGGAACCAAACATTTGAACCAAATGAGCTGTTCGAAACAATATATAGGGACTTTATTGGAAAAACAAAATCTTGTTCGAATAATCAAGGGTCTCAGGTTCGCCAACAAGCATTGAGAAAACTTTGCCGTTATTTGATTGCAATGATAACCAAATGCCTTCGTCCTGTAGAAGTCGGTGGTTCTCAGGTTAAATAAATAAAAGTACCAGACTTAGCAATAGCTAGCTTGTGAGACTTGTAGGTATGCTGTTATAGGAAAAATATCAATGTCGGGGTGGTGTGATGAGGCCTGATGTGAAGTGGTATTAATTAATATTACCACCCCTAAGTTGAGTTTTCCTTTTTCACGTGGACCGAAAAGCGGACAACGCTGATTTTTTTTTTTTCTCACAACATCATCTACATTAAAGCAGCTATAAACATTTGTTCCCTCACCAGCCTCTCTTTTTTTTCCACTCTTGAAGTTAAGAAAACCCAAAAAATAGCATGTCATGTTACAGAGAACCCACAAAGTGTAAACTCTTTGGTCCTGAAGGTATCCTCATGTCCGAAAGCTTACAGGATCACCCCGAATGTCACCCTGACACTGGAGACTCCTTCCAAAAATGGTAAATACATCATCCCCTTACAGAAAACCTTCACCATTTTACAAATATGTATGTAAAGAGTTTGCCATATAAGTCCATGAGAAAGAGCTGCTACTATAGAAACAACACTGTATTAGAATGAGCTGGCTCTAGTGTCACAGCTGCGGTTTCAGAAAATGTATCCGTGCCAACTGACCAATCAGAATCGAGACTATAAATTAGATTTATTGTGCCCCAGAAAACAGATTACTGATGGCCTAAATTTTCCAGCCTCATCTGGCCCACATATCAGCGCCAAATTCCAGCAATCAGCTCATGCGTATCTCAAACCGTATCGCAGGCATATGGAGCAGAGCTTGCAGCTGTGTCACATCTGTACTTGCATTAGATGTGGTCGGTTGCATTTAAGCCATTTTTGGCCCAGATTCCAAAGCTGGCTAATTATATTAGAAGTATTTACACTGAGAAATATTAGTGCACGGTCTTTATTCTGGGAGCTTATGCTCTACAGTACCGGGAGCATTTCCACTGTCGTTAACGTCATACCCAGGAGTTTACACTAGGTGTGTGTGCAATGGAGAGGAGCATGTGCACCTGTACAAGTGTGGCTGAGCTCCAGTACTATAATTTGCTGGAAATGTTAACCGTAGCATGGTATAATCATGATAATAGTAATAATGAGCTAATATAGATTTCATTCTGCTTTATAGAGAAATGCTTCCGTTGCATTTCATTTCATTTCAGCTTGTCTGCTGCATGTCTACGTTTGCTCAATAAAGGAAAATGTTCACTTTGATCGTTTAGCGGTTTATTGTATCGTGTATCTTTGCCAGAAAAGAATGAAAAGCCCTTCTGGTATGATTTTGATGCCAAAACTGAACAACAGAAGACCCAAGAGCTAAATTAAGCCCTTAGGACAGAAACAGATGCCTCAGGACCTAGTTTTAATGACATTTTCATGATATCAGTGTTGATATGTGTAATAACACATCATTTGAATAGTACTTTCCCTACATTCTTGGCACCGTGAAAGATCCCCACCTCCTAAAGCTCAATGTTACCACCATCTACACCCACAACCATGGAAATGAAGTGTGAATGCTTCATATTCCTCCATATGTCTGCATCCAGAAGCTGCTGTATTATTCTTTTATAAACTTTGCTGTTTTTAACAGCACCTTCAAATTAATGACGAATATCTGTATTAATCTATAAATCCGTTTCTGTCTTACATTTCTGTTAATAAATGTTCCATTTATTTTCATTTTTTAAGTAATGTGTGTAAGGTTAATTGTATCAATAAATCTGCACGTAAACAAAAAAGTCAAAAAACTAAACAGGAATCATTAGATAAGTTCTGTTTAAGCCGAGCTTGAATGACAAGAATGACCAGCAATGGAAAAAAAAAATCAACATTTACGTAGCAGCTTATTCGGACTGAGCAAGAAGTGTAAGCAGTAAGAAAAGCAAGCTGTATCTAAAAATGTGTGCAAAGTGATGCCCCTCCCTCGATTTTCTCCCTCATTTAGTCACGGCCAATTCCCACCCACCAGACAGCTGTCCCCTATCACATGACAGCTACCAACTGTCGAGGATGGTTATAACGCGAAGCTACCCAGCTTTTTGAACTGCTGCTGAAAGGACATCAGGTGTAACACACTTGGAGGACAGCGCTATCCTCCCACCTCTACATGCATGAGCTCACAGACACCCATAATTGGCTAGTGTCACTTATGATTGATGGGGAGAGAGTACGCCACCCGTCCTACAGCCAGTTTTGCTCTCTTGAGTGGGATTCAAACTTGTGATCTCTGGATGACGGGGCGAACTCTTTCCTGTTGCACCACTCGGGAGGCTGTGCTCAGTGATGCTTCATGCTTACAGGCAAACAAGACCACTGGGTGCTCCGGTTTCTTCTCACCTCCCAAAATACATGCTGGTAGGTGGACTGGGTGTGCTAAATTGGACCTGGATGTGAATGGGTGTGTGAATGTGTGTGATTAAAGCGACATTCCATCCAGGGTCTATTCCCGCCTTGTGCCTGGCGTTCCGGGGATTCTCCGGCTCCATCACCACCCTGACCAGGATAAGGCGCTTACTGAAGATGAATAAGTGAATGAAGATTAGGATGCAATTCATTTTGTCTTTACTGATACCTGATCTCTTCCACAAAAACAGCTGGTTAGGTTAATTCTATGCCTTTATTCTAGTGAAATGTATAACATGTGGCAAATTCTATTCCATGGTTCAACTTATTTGGGAAACTGTTGTATTGATTTTCTTTTTTATCTTTTACCCGTGATGGCTTTTATCCTTTAGAATGTTCCCAACAAATTAAACTTCATGATATATGTGGATGGAAACATACCAATGAAAGACAATCGTGCTAATGGGCTTGTTAGACAAACAAGCAATGAACTGCTAAGCTCACTAATAGCGTTGTCCTACTAAATCACAGTTATTTCTCTACTAGAAACACACACTTACAGGAACACACAAAAAACATACAAATGTACAGTGAGGGAAGAACAAGCCAACCCAGGAACACATATAATCAGCATGCAGGATCACAGACAGTGCAAGCCAGCAAGAGAGCAGGTGATGAGAACGTAAGGTTGAGATTAACCTGACTGGTCAGTGGTGCTGTCAGTGACCATAGCAGAGGAGGCGGGGACAGGGGAAGGACCAGTGCTGATTGGCTTGGCGCCGTTGTCCGAACCAGCTCCGCCTTTCTGCTTAGTTTTCGTGGAGTCTTGTGCTTTGAGCTTCTTGGCATGTTTACTCCCTTTGTAGTGCGCCTCGGCTTGGCTCTACAAAGGAGAACAAATGAACCGTGCAAATGAGGCTCATTTTCAACAACTGGCATCATGGATGTCAAACACACACACACCCACACACACACACATCCAATTTGGGATGGGATGCCCAGGATTAGAGATTAAGATTCATCCTAAAACCACTGAAATGGAGTGTGATGGTGATTATATCTGGATGAACGTCAGAACTGGGAAAATGCAGGTGTGTGTATTTGTATATGCATTATAACTGAATACAGGTGTGGTGAGTATAACCATACAGCCAAGCCTGACAAGGAAAGGTGACAATTCTTCTCTTTGCATATCCCGGATTGTTAGTAAGCCATGATCAGAGCACAGGGTCAGTCATGATACAGCGCCCCTGGAGCAGCCGGGTTACGAGTCTTGCTCCAGGGCCCAACACTGCCAGCTTGCTGGTGCTTGAACTCATGACCTTCTAATTAGTAGCCCAGAACCTTCATCACAGCGTTACCACTATACGAGTTGATTTAAATGTCCGTATTTATGTGCTATAAATAAAAGCAGAGGATAACGTATGCCGTTTTGCTTTGTAGGTCTGAATGATATGCCAGATTGTCCTATCAAAAAAAGTGGAAATTTCTATCTTTGCAATCCGTGAGAGATGGGAGACATGTGGATGGAGCAACCTGATCACAAATCACAACGATGAGAAGAGACTAAACAGGCATGAATAGTCTGGAGTCACTGAAAGTGAGTCTTACAAGCTCATAACAGAGTCCGGTTCATTTTCAGCTGTGGATTTATATGGAAAACGAGCACTTATAAAGGATTAGAAACCTTCTGAGTTTTCGTCTGCTAGGTCTTACGCGGCTCACTTTCTCGTTTTTCAGCAGATCAAAGTCACCAAGTCTCTGAAGACTTCAAATGAAGACACTCTCCGGAGCTTATTCTAACTACACGGCTCAGAGATTTCTCACGGTGTTCGGACAAACCCGAAGAGATTCTCCTTTCTTTTACAGAGTATCCGAAGATTCCGTCTAATTAACCTTCCCATCCTCAGAGTCCTACCTAACAATTTGTCATTCTCCGACTATTCTTATCTGCATTATATAAGTCTGCAGTTCTATAATCCACCATAATCAGCATTTTATCCCCAAAGTTTCTCCATAAGAGATGGAATGAGCATATTTCTCGCTCTACAACCTGTCAGAGGCTACAAAGCTGCGAAACGGCGAGAAACCCCTGTCAAGAGCTGATAAATTGGGGCCATTATGAGAATAATGCAGCAACTCGGCCCGCATTATCTTTCATTGCTTTCCCCCTACATTTACAACACTCTGCAGTGTGATAAAAAGGCAAACTGCGTTTATTTCTGATAGGAGGTGGATGTGCTGATATTGAAAGATGCATAAGTTTTGCAGTCAATACAGACAATCACTGAGTCAAAACAAGTAAAGGCAAACATTCAAGATGACAGAGAACGCTGCTGATGCAACTGTGGCCTAAAAAAAAGAAAACGCGCACACACGAACACACTCACACAATGACTGACTGAGAGAATTCCTTGTTTTTGCCTTCAGACTTTAAAGTGACATTTGTCTCACAGACTCGATGGATCCGTAATTGAAACTTAGCATCGATTTTATAACTAAATCCCCCCAAAAAAAATTATTAGAACTAAAGGAAAAGTCTACCCCTCAACACGGTTTTTTCTTTTTTTAAATATTTCTGACTCTGAATCCGGTTATGGCTTGTGCTATATTTGCATTATTCCAGAAGTTAGCGGTTGTGTGTCATGTTAATGTCACGGGACATTATTATTGCTAGCACAGTTACAATTGAGTTCAACAGACCTTTTTTTTTTTTTTGTGCTCGTAAACAGCAACGACGTGTTTTGTGGGCGGAGCCGAACTCTTGGTCGAAAGTAAACATGAGCCAACATAAGACTATGGATCATCCGGACACCTTCTCCAATTATATTAATAGTTTGTCTTACCCCTTAGCAATGGGCTGAGGTTCCCTAACCCGTGCTCACTGTCTCAGTGCTTAAGCAATAATGTTGCTAACGTTACGCGGTTTACGATTATGAAATAGCCTACTGGGAATGCCAGCTTTGTGTTACCGCTGTTAGTAATTTATCGTTCTTAACCACATCACTGATTTTGCCTTTGTACGAGATGAACAGTTGAGAAAACCTTGAGAAAGCACCGTAGAGACAAGAATTCGTTGTTCTGATGATTTGTGCTAACGATCGATATGTATTTCTTAGCGGCTCTACGCATGTGCAGACCCATGACATCGGTCCAGTCTGTCCATTTAATTTCTCGCAACCTTGCAACATTCGTTCAGCTTCAAAACCGTCTCCGATGATGGTATTTTATAAAAATGAAGATCTTGCATTACTGTTCTGACATCCAGCTGCACAAGGCACTTCAAGATTTCCCTCCATTTGCTTTCTGCACACGCAACTGCAGTGACATAACCGTGACTTCCATTCTAAATTGTTTTATACAAGTAAAAGATTCAACAATATCACAAAAGTGATAGTTTCACTATGGGATCCTAAAGGCCAAATACAAGAGTTTTACTTTCTCACCATTTTCAGTGCCATTGAAAGTCATAATATTAAGAAATTAGTCAATAAGCAAATAGTAGCTCAGATGTTGGTGCAAATGTTGGATTCATAATGCAGTGTAGTTATATGATACGGTTGTCCTGAGTTACACCAGAGACTTGGTTTGGCTAGTTAGCAATCTGTAAGCGCTACCAAAGGAGCATGCTGGTGTTGATATATCAGCATATTAGCATGAAAGGTGAAACTTTGGAAGCTGATCCATTTGAGCAGAGTGTACAGATGAGGAAGTGACAAAGCTTGACAGACTAACGTGATGCTGCATCACTCTTTTCATATCGATGGAAGAAATTTAAATGAAAATGTCAGCTCAGGATTTCAACACAAAATAAATCTTGGATACCCTCCGAAAATCACGTTAACCATAAAGTTTAACATGCACATCGCTGACTTCGTCTCCTTTTTCAATGCTTTCTATTCCCTTCTTTGTGAAACCTACACTAAGGTACAAGTTCGTCCAATCTTCCCATTATTTTATGTATGAACTTGTACTTTTATCCACTATTCTTGTATTTACTTCATATCGATGAGCGTATGTCGTAAATCAGGCCATGCGTTATGCAAATGATATATAAATGAGACGGGTGGGTGCTTGGTACCAAAGACGGAAAAAGCTGATTCATCAGTTGTGCTCAAACCCCAGCTCATTTTGATGTTGTATGAAAGTTTAATGAATTAGACAGGAAACAGTTGATGTGCTATTCCTGGTGCTCGACTCTCCCCTCATTTCTATGCAACTTTGATGAACGTCTAATACGGAGCCATGTTGGATTTAGTCTTTGATTGTTTAGCTTTAATCATGAGAAAAAGTGCAAGCTGTCAGCAAACTGTTCTGTTTGACGGACCCAGTTTCCTTTTTTCCATCTACGTGAAAAAGAAAAATAGATTGCAAATCTGTTTTTCCCAGCTTCATGGTATTCTGAATATATGAATCATTTTTGAAACAATTATTTAGGTAAATTTATTGTTTACTTCCACAAATCAGATATCTGAGTATAAGCATACAGATTTAGATTTATCCCAAATGAGCAAGTCTGTAGCGATGGTGGCAATGGAAAACTCCCTGAGAAGTCATCAGGAAGAAACCTTGAGAGACTCAAAAGGGAACCCATCCTCATCTGGGTGACACCTTATAGAGCGATCATCAATCGCTTCTCATCTATAATTGCATACAAGCAGATCCAAGAGTGTTGGAAAGATCTTCGTTATAAGCGTCTCGGTCAATGTTGTCTTCAGTTGGGTTTAGCTTTAAGTCTATAATATCCAGCCGAGGTTCTTCCATGTAATGAATTAGACTTGAGCGTACGTACCCATCTCAAACCTGAGCAGAAGGATCGAGAACAAGGAAGATCAAGCTGACTGTGGATGATCATTTGTTCGTGTCACAGGACTGAATGATACAAACAAAATACGGCAATTAGAGATACTTTATGCACGGACAACACATGAAGCCTAACGTTAAAGAAAATAAGAGGTCAGTAAATGAACTGGGACATTATTCTTTAGAGTAAAGACAGTTTGCTGAACCTTTACTACACTGGGTGAAGCCAGAACCAGTCATAAATAAACCAGCAGGTCCATGACTCAAAGGTCTGGGACAAAGATGGCATTAAATATAAAGGTTCCACCTGAAGGACATGCTCTGTGAAGTAGCTGTAACACGCTGGCTTTTCTTTCCCCACTGCAACATTAAAATGAATTATGGAATATGCTTTGCAGCAAGGCCTTTATACCGGAGCAGAGGTCAGGCTTTAACCAGTATCACAGCTGTACTCTGTGACCACGTCATTATTATGTGCTAGACATTCATTCTGTTCCAGTACTAAAAAGATCATTGTCCCACCCTTCCGTGTGCCTGTGCGTGTTCGTATCCAAATTCTAGTGCTCACAGAAGTTATAGTGAATTGATCTCCTTTTCCTACATGCTGTGTGAGATATTAAATATTTCCCATCATCCTCGCCACACATGAAGTACTTTGTAACAGTTAGTAAGTTCTCTGCCACTGAAGGAAAGTATTCAGGACAGATAACTTTTCTGCAATTTCTGGTTTCTCTGCAACATGACAAGCTGTGAATGTGTGATTTTTTTTTTTTTTCATGGAGATCACACAATACACATTTTCTTTCTAAAAATGACTACTGAAACATTGAGTATCAGCCTTTACTGATATGTTTTCTCTAAAAGTCTTTCTATTTCATGAAAAAAAAAAAATGATAATACTGTACTGCATATATAATTCATAAGAAAGGTTTAAAGTATAAATTTTATTTAAAAAAAATCCTTTATATAAAGGTTTTCCAGTGCCAAAAATAAAATACCTTTTGCTATTTGTTGCTATATTGGATGTGATATCTGATGTTTTTCTCTGATATCCAATCTGCCATTTCTGCTGGTATCGGATCAGTGCCATATTTATTTATTTTTTGTCATATTCGCTTCAAGAGTGAGAAGGAAAAGAAAAAAAAAAGAAAAAAAAAAAAAAGTCGCCAGTGAGGTAAGAACAGTTTATAGCTGGCATTCTGTAAATGATAACAGGACCTTACTTGTTTTGTAGATGATGCAAATATAATCAGTAGACAAAAAGGCTGAATAAAGAAATAAGAATTAAAAATATTGATGGTAAGTTGCTGTGGTACAATAAGAATAAACCTGACAACCGTATGTTCACATTTTTACTTTTGTGACTACAAATTTAATACACTTTTCCTCTAATATGTCGCACTTTGTCACAAGGTTTTCTTTTTGACTCACTCTCATAAATCAGCACTTGCACAAATGGAAGGCCACGATAAAACAAGCAACAGGATAAGACAGAATCTGAGTGGAAAACAAAGGCATGGCAGAGACAAAGAGGCAGAGAGTGAGCTGGAACAAATTACATGCATAATATAATCAGTCGCACCACTGGTTCACATTGCAGAAGCAGCCCTTGTTTATACCTGATTTATGAAAGTGCTGTTTGACATTGAAATAAGATGCAATTTGAGAGCTACTGATGGATCAGCTTTGGCTATAAAAACAAGCCCCGCCCACCAGCACCTTATTTACATATCATAGAGACATGACGTATATAATTGTGTCACAATTTATATCAATGACCCTCTTTTATGAAGATGCTGCAACGCTGAGACAATATTCTCCTACTTCTTTTTCTTCTGATTTTTATTATTATTATTAGACCAAGAAAAAAAATTAAGAATAGTAATTCAATTTATATGCAAGACATGAGTTAGATTTTTTTTTAGAATTTGAATCTAATCTAATTCATCTGATACTAATTTATCTGTAATTCATTAAATTTAAATTGAATTTTTCATTTCTTCTTCTTAAAGATAGTAGTAGTTGTAGTAGTAATAATAATAATAATAATTAATGATGGTTATTATCATGCTTATTATGATTCTATGTTATGTCCAGATTGACTCCCCATACAAACAGTTCATATAAATAAGAGGCATGAATTATATGAATATTTCATCATTTCACTCATCAGCTTTAATGACAAACTGAACATGGAGCATAAATTTGTCTTCCACATTTTCCTGTAAAGTAGCCTGGGCTATTTGTAATAGATTTACTGAAACAGTGTGGTGTTGCTCAGCAAGGTTTAATGATCAAATGGTTCCAATTTCAAATCCCAGGACTACCATTGAGAAAAAAATAAATAAATAAATAAAGAAAACTGACTTGGACACTTTTGCATTTCTAAGACCCTTCTGATAAAAGTCTCCCAAGTTAACACGTGTAAATTTTGACCTTGTACCGTGATTGAGTGTGCGTGTGTGTGCACCTGTGTCGAGATATTTTTGCAGAACCATTCCTCCGAGTGCCATTGAGATTCATGTGTCGACAGGGTAGCGCTGACACGCTCCGTATTAAACGGATCATTTTCAGAAGGGATTTGCAACCATACAGAGAGGGAGAGAAGGAGAGAGAGAGAGAGAGAGAGAGAGAGAGAGAGAGAGAGAGAGAGAGATACAAAGCAGCTTAGAGCAAGTTAAGCCTATTTTGCTGATATTTGCATTTGGGAGCAGTGAAAAATGCCACTTCATTCCCTACAGCTGTCTGAGAATTCCTTCATTTGTCCTTCAGCATCCTGCCACAACAATGGTGATTGTCAATAAGGCTTCCAATTTGTTTTCTTGCATTCCTGTGTACTCATTTCACTTCATCTTTTACTGTCCAGATTTAGCTGTGGTACTAAACAATGCTTGTGCAGAAATCGCTTAAAATATACGCAACACAAACAAAGGAATGGCCCATAATTCATTGGGGGTACAATCCCTGCAGACGATAAGACTCCCAACTGTAGATTTGCTTTTTTATGTTTTTATTTATATTTATTCTGGTTTTTTTATATATATATATATATTCTGTATCAGATCGGTGCTTGCTCATATAATATTTGCTCATCTGTTACAATCCATGCCATATATCTAGGGAGAAGGCTCTGCTTAGGTGTGTTAACTAGCTAGTAACATCTTCCTGTGGAAAGTATTATAGTACAATAAGACTTATTAAAAGCTAATAAGGTAATAACCCTATATGGAAGTTATTTAATAATAACTTCCGGTGCTAATTTTAGGCAGCTACCTGTGGTAACTTTATACACCTAGCCCTAATCTCATTGTGGTAAATTTATGTAATTAGCTTTAAAAGTCTGTGCTAAATTTCGGCAGCTAATAATAACCCCCTGTGGTAATTTAAGACAACTAGCCTTAATCTCATTGGTAACTTTTGCTAGTTAGCCATACACTCCTGTGGTAAGTCTGGGCAGCTAGTAATAGCCTCTTGTGGTCATTTTATACAGCTAGTCATAATCTCATATTGTAATTTTAACTTTGCCGATATAAACTCTTGTGGTAAATTTAGCGGGCTCCTGTACTCATACCCTCTTGTGGTCATTTTTGACCTTGAGGCATAATCTCATATGGTCATTTTAGCTCTGTGGTAAATTTAAGCAGCTAGTTTGAGCTTCCTGTGGCAATTTAAGACAGCTAGCCATAATCTCATGTGGTAAATTTAGCTCTGTAGCTAAAAACTCATGTGGTAAATATAAGCAGCTAGAAATAGACTCCTGTGGTAACTTTAAACAGCTAGTCATAATCTCATTAAGTAACTTTCGAAACCTAGCCATAATCTCATGGTAAATTTAGCTCGGTAACTAAAAAGTCCTGTGATTAATTTAAGCAGCTAGACATAAACCTGTGTGGTAACTTTAGGCTGCTACCAATAATCTTATGAAGTAAGTTTAACTAGCTTCCAAAAATCTTCTGTAACTACTAGGTAGATATCATTGAAAATTTAAATAAAGATAAAGGCAATTAATGCAGTCTGTATTAAACTGCTCTACATTCCCATGTCCTTGTGAGTTTGTCTTTCTAAGACAACTTTCTTCTGAAAAACATTATGCAAAGGCATTAAAAAAACATTATGCAACATGTAAAAGGTGAATGCAAAGGTTTATATAACTGTCTTTTCATATAAAATGCAGATCCATAAGTTTAAATAACTGGAATATGCAAAATCTTTCATTGTTGGTCAATAAAATATTTCCCCAATTTACAAGTTATTAGATGCAGTATTTGCAGCATTTAATAGATCTCATCATCTATAAAATGCTTACAGAAAGCATATACTCACAATAGAACAAATAAGCCATGGTCAGAATACCATTAAGCTAAACCCTGGTGCACATAAGTTATGTTTTATGGCAATTTCTTTTTAGGTTTAACGGATGCTTTAAGTGAAGGTTTTAGTGAAGAGGTGGGACTTCAATATTCGTTTGAACACAGCCAGTGAGCGAGCTCTACACACAGTCAGTGGAAGTTCAGTCCACCACAGGGGTGCCAGTACACAGAAGAGTTTAGATGCATATCTTCCTGGTGTCTTGAATGATAGATAGCCAGGCAAATTTTAACAGGAATGATGCTTCTACCTCATTATAGCAAACACAATTTTAACTAAAAGAGTCATTTACTGCAAAGCATTGTTTGAAATCAATGTGATGAAGAAGGAGAGTGTGTGCAACCACTGTTGGAAACTCTTTTCAGCAAAAGTAACATGCATGCTTAAGAGATGTCGCCAGATGATATCAGGAACTAATTTACATATTCAGTGGACCATCAATCACTTGCACATCAAACTGTTCAGGATGTAGGAGGATTTACTAGATGCTTAGAGTAGAGCAGAAAATCTTATTTCTAATCGAAAGAAGTCTTTGGTCATGGCACCACAAACAAACTATTTATGCAAAACTATCATTTCTATCAAAAACTGACAGGTACACTGGTACTGGTACACTTCTTGGGACACTTGGAACGACTAATCACTGATCATTACTCTATCACTCTCTGGGTCTCTGGGAAGAATGATGATCAGTAATTGATCATTGCTGATCAGTGATTGCTTGTTTTCTGGGGACACTTCGAATAATAATCAGTGATTGGTGATTCACTCACTCGCTAGGTTGTTGGAAAATCAGTGATTGGTCATTGGGGACAATGGGGATCGGTGATTGGTCATTGGGGACAATGGGGATCGGTGATTGGTCATTGGGGACAATGGTTATCAGTGATTCGTCATTGGGGACAATGGGGATCAGTGATTGGTCATTGGGGACATTGGGGATCAGTGATTGGTCATTGGGGACATTGGGGATCAGTGATTGGTCATTGGGTACAATGGTTATCAGTGACTGGTCATTGGGGACAATGGTTATCAGTGACTGGACAATGGGGATCAGTGATTGGTCATTGGGGACATTGGGGATCAGTGACTGGCCATTGGGGACATTGGGGATCAGTGACTGGTCATTGGGGACATTGGGGATCAGTGACTGGTCATTGGGGACAATGGTTATCAGTGACTGGTCATTGGGGACAATGGTTATCAGTGACTGGTCATTGGGGACAATGGTTATCAGTGA
>JAQQZR010000035.1:22873371-22887465 GCA_030068235.1 Notoglanidium macrostoma | reverse complement strand
ACACACACACACACACACACACACACACACACACACACACACACACACACACACACACACACACACACACACAGCTAATTTACTCAAAAAAAAAAAATTATTCACAATGTTCTCAGTTCTGCACTCGCTCACTAAGAAACTATTCGTGCTGTCAGGAGAAGAGAAAGAGAAGTGTTCTGACAGTGCAGTGTGTCTCAGCCTGGAACTATCTCTCTCTCACACACACACACACACGCACACGCACACGCACACGCACACGCACACGCACACGCACACGCACACACACACCCTGATGGACCTTTTAAATTTAGTAATTTTATAAGTTAGTCCTTTAACATTCACTATTTAATCATTTTTACTAAATAACGGAGTATCTGTGAAATCTAAAATCCACTAAACACCTTGTGGGTACAATCTGCATTTTGTCTTAAAGCTATGCAAACATTTGCACTCAACACTACGCGTTCAGGCTTACTCTAACATTACTTGGGAAGTGCAGCAAAGCAAACTAACAAATCCCCTCGAAACGCCGCAAAGCAGCTTGACACCGGCGAAGGATCTGTAATCCGAACAGCACACAATTCTTTCTATTATTTTTCCCCAGGAAACCTCTTGGTGATCATGTTTCACCCTCTGGCCATCACTTCTGGAGGTTAGGTTGAGCAAAGTGTGTGTAACGAGATGCTCACAGGAGCAGTTTTCAAACACAGGAAAAGACAGAGAAAGACAAGCTGGAAGTAGTCTCACAAGATGACGAGAGGACGTACCTGGAGCGATCGGAGAAATGGCTGCGGTGCGAGTGACGAGAGAGAGAGAGAGAGAGAGAGAGAGAGAGCGCTGGGTGATGGGGCATCTCGGTCTCTTTTTTCCTTTTACACACACACACACAGAGAGCTGATGTCTATCTCCTCAGCTCTTGATTAGCTCTGAATAGCTGAACGGTTTTCAGTAAACAGGAGATGCTCTGAACCGAATCCATTCAGAGCTGCTCAGCTTCCCTAAACTCGTATCAGTGCTTTTAATTTTAATTTTTAATCAACATCCTATAAGCTTTGTTCCCTTGGCAGCTATGTCAAAGGAAAGGAAATACAAAACACACACTGCTTAATGTCTGGCCCATATAGCATTATTTTGACTGCACTCATCCATTTGCCAAGGTTTAAAGTTCCACAGTGTAGGATTTTCAGGCTGTCAGTGAAAATAGCGCATATATTGTGTGGAATTCATAAGTATGCTGTCATTAGTGTATAATTAAGTGTAACTATGAAGCATCGTGTTTTGGTAAGCTTAGAACGAGCCCTTTATATCTGCACAGGGAGCGGGTCCACCTCTACGGAGAGGTCTATGATGCGCCGCTACAGGAGCCCAGGACGGACAAACCTCTAGAGAGCGCCTTCTGCGTCCTGCGCTTTTACAAGGACGATGGAAGGAAGACGAGGAAGAAAAGGAAGAGGGATCAGCGTTTGCTGGTGCTGGTTAACACGGTCTGAAGAACCCAGATTTTGAAAAATGGAGATCATGCTTATTATTCATCACAGAAAATGCAAGAGAGTGTGAATGTAAGTACTTGAACCTTGAATCTACGCTGCTGGCCACCGTACGCTCTAATACACACTTGGAAAGGGAGGGGTAAGAGAGGGGCATTCAGGGGGTAGAATCCTACATAGTGGACCTTTAATCAGAATAAATTTTTGGTTTGTTGCAAATCGGTGTTGCAGAAGGGCTGAAATTGTACTCGTTCATTGGTCAGAGATTATACAGATGGACCAATAAGAAAATTATTCGCACTATATGCACATAGAAATCGGGGACATGTGGAGAACCTGGCGCAGTGATTTAAATGAAATAAAAACGGAAACCTAATGAGTTACACAAATAATCTGTGTACAATAGCTAGTGCTTTTTTTCCTCCTTCATTCATTACCATATTCTTTCTCTGGTCTGATATTCGGAATAGTATTCCTGCAGCACTAAAAAGAATATTTCTATAAAAAGGAAAGAAAAACTTTCTTCTCCGGACTTTGGTTCACTTCCTGCACTCAGGTTATTCGGCCAGACTCGGATCGGTTGGGTATTCGGCACCAGGATGCGACTGCTGTGTTCTCACCTGCCTAAAGGACCACAGTGACGGATAAAGACACCGACTCGACACTGCACATGTGGAAGCACCCAGACGCACGCTGCAAACAATGACGTCTTGGCAAGCGAAAATATCTTCATTGTATTCAAACTGATCTAGTGTTAACTATTACGACAGCACACTAAACAAAATATAAAAGATTATTAAACATATTGCTGGATATTTGTTTATGAAATTCAAGCTGTAAATTTCCATATTCTGTTGGTAGCTTTGCTCTAGAACCGAACACTTGGAATTAGGAAAAAATGATCAGCCGGTAGAACAAGCTTTCTTTTTCACGCATGAATTTATTAAAAATGTCAAGAAATAAGCTTCCTAATGTCATATTTTATATATATTGCTTTTGCAGTGCAGCGTTCAATTACTTCATTTATCTCAAATGCATGCAGAAATGTGTTGCAAAATGAGCATTCTGGCTGTGTGGTGGGATTCAACTGTATGACGGAAAGAATTTCTGTGTTATTAAAAATAACTCCTAACAGGACATCACATACCGTGATCGAACACTGATCCTGACCGCTATTAAACATTAGTAAACACTAATAAAGCTTTATTTCCAGTCCTGTGTGTTATGACAGCCAGCCTCTGCCACATTTACACAGAAACGTGGTTAATAATTATAGACCTTAGACTACAGTGAGAACGCGGACGTATTAAAATTTAACGAACTGTATTAAGTGCACGGTTTACGTGGTGGTATTTTGTTCACTGGTGGTGATGAGGAACGCTGCGAGAGACTGGAGAATGCACCGCCTGAGCAATACGAGCTGATTTTAAATGATTAATGCGTGTATACGGTGATTAAGTTGCACGGTTTAAATTTATGCTGGTCCATATTTAACTAAGTAAGCTATTAAGTAACACTAGATTACGGAATCATGATAATACACTCACATACATTCATGGGCCACTTTAATAGGAACACCTGCTCATCAACCAATCACGCAGACGCAGATCAAGGGCGCCGGCTAATGTTCCGATCAAACAGCGGAATTAGACTGTGGAATAGTTGGTAGTTGTCAGACAGGCTGGTTTGAGTGTTTCGGAAATCTCCTGGGATTTTCACACACACACAGCATTCCTTAGAGTTTACAAAAAGTCAGAAACCACGTATGTACGCTTAATCCTGTAGTTATTATATACGACTTATGCACGCTACATCATATTTTTGTTGATTTTCCGCAACATATTTGCTCAACACCATTCTCGTCGGCTTTTCAGACGCCTTCGGAATCAGGATGGTATGGTCCGGCTTGACGCAAAGTGAAAACCTCAATCCTGAAGACGACATCATGTCGGAAAATCTAAACTTTTACCTCAGAGTTACGAAGTGCTCGCACTGGAGACTCCTTCCAAATACCCGAAATAATCGTATCCTTACGGAAGACGTCGCCATATCAATGATTACACATTTTAAAAAAATAGGCGGAATAATCCCTGTCCAGGTTGTTGCTATAGAAACTACATATTGCATATTAGAACGAGCGCAACCGGAACTACGGACAGAGCTGGCGTTATAGAAAATGAATCGACACCTAGCCGATCAGAATCAAGCAGCAGGTTAAACAAGCTCTCTGCTTGTAATGTTATGTTTAATTTGGCTTGGATGATGAAACGGATGAGGAGTCGGAAAAACAGAGCTGTCAATCATGTCGTCTCGTTGGAATATTAAGCCACGCCCGTTAGGAGAGCTCCCAGATTGGTGTGATCAGTGGGTTCAGATGGTGTTTGATCATTGCAATCTTTTCACTTTACAGAATGTTTAATAGAACAATCACTTATGTTTGGTGTCACAGACATCTTTAATATTGTACCCTGCATTCCCTGTGACATTAATAAAGACAGAACAAACAAAGGTTGTGAGCCTAGAGGCACTGAGCGCTGCAGTTTGTTTGGAGATGGACATTCAATAAAGGATTGTGCGTGTGAGTAAATGACTCTTGTGGCTGACGAGGTCACTAATGCAGTCCACTATCGAGCAGCTTGAATCGATTAGTGTTAAGTGAGAATCCTGTCCTTATTATTTACGGCTCGATCTTCCCTGAGGGAAGCACAACCATCAACGTCGGTGAAAATAATCGCTTGTGCAATGTCTCAGACCCCTACAGGCCAAGTTCCATCGGCCAGCCTTTACGCAGACACGTGGAAATCTTAAAGAAAATCAAATCGGAAAACAAAAACAACAACAAGAAGGGTCAAACTATTTTTTTTTTCACACTTTTCTGAGGTGTTTTCTAAAGTTGGCATACGGATAAATAGAAATTGTGACAAAAAGGTGACGGATCTCCAGAATAAATTCTAATATTTTGAGTGTGACGACTGTATGAAAGGAAGAATAGCTAGCTTAAAATATTAAGTTTGAACTTATTCCTGTCAACCAAGAAGAGTATGAGGTTTGATTGTATCGTTTGAACAGCAAAAATACAAATGAACATGACACGGTTACCGTTTGCGCACGCATTTCTTTTACAGAACAAACAAACCTCAATGCCTTCATCTCACAACCTTCCCTCCACATCTTTCTCTTATTTCTTATTCCAAATAGTGTCTAGATGGAGCCAGCTCTGTTCTAGGACTGATTTTGCTTCACTTTGTATAAAAGCATCTAACAAATAAAAACACACGCATCAGTTCCGTTTTCTTTGGCTGATTTATAAAAATGTATTGTAAACCTCTATAAAATTTCCATGTGTGTATATAAAGGGAACATTTAAAAGGAAACACCTCAGCCGTCACTCAAAACCAGCGTGACGGAGAGACGGGGAGGAAGAGTTATTGTCCGGTGATTTTCAATTACAGAGCCACATCCTGTGTGTTCAGGTGAACAAAACACAGCTGACGTCAATGACGACTTGAAGGACACTTGAGCAAGAGGAAGAGGGACAGGTCAAGAGGAAAAGCATCGGAGAGAAAAAGGAAAACGTTGAGATGAAAAAAAAAAAAAACCTGGTGGATACATGAAGATCTAGAGAAATGCAACAGTGGCTTAATCAGCATGGTACATTGGGTTGGAGAACCGAACCTGAATTAGCCTGATGTTTTTGGAGGACAGAGTACCTCTGTTCTGCACAAAGCACCTGAACTGACGCGCCGCAGACGTTCGCTAGTTATAAAGATATCTGAAAGGAATAAATCTTTTAAATCTTTATTTCTCTTGCTGCACTGAACATGCCAATGACATACTGTAAGAATTTCCCTCGGGATGAATAAAGCTCTGATCTTATCTTATCCCGTTTATACACAAGTTGATATTTTTCCAATAGAAACAACACTAACAATTAGTTTTTTAATTAAAAAAAAAAAAAAAAGCATGCCACACTATCCATTTATAGCTACATTTAATGTTGTGGACAGTCCCAGAAACAGGTGAGTTCCATCACAAATGTTGTTGCAGATATAAACAGTTGCTCTATTGAATTTGTTTTTGTACTGAAGGCTTTTCCTTGGTGGTAAACTTAAAGGTCCACTATGTAAGATTCAACCACCTGAATGCCCCTCCGTTTCCAAGCGTGGTTTAGAAGCTACGGAGATCGTCAGGAGCCTTGAGCGTGCTTCCAAATACTTTCATTCACTCTCCCTTACTTTTTTCCATGATGAATAAAAGTAAGATCCACCATTTTGATCCAGAACTTTGGTTCTTAAACTGATCTTAGTCACGGATACCTCTTCTTTCTTCTTCCTTCTACGCCGTTCTTCTTCTTTGTCGTCCTTCCGGATTCAAGTTGTCACTTGTAAAAACACAAAATGCACGAGGCGCTCTCTAGAGGTTCGTCTATTCTGGGCTACTGTAAGTGGCGCGACATGGCGGCGCCGTAGAGGTGGACCCGCTCCCTGTGTAGATACAAGAGGCTCATTGCAAGCTTACAGAAACACAATCATTTGTAGTTACAGGTAATTGTACACTAAAGAAAACATAATAATGAATATTTCTGCTAAAAGATCCCCATAAATCCAACATAGTGGAACTTTAAAGATCCAGTTTTACTGTTACACAGCACTGACACTGGAGACTCCTTCCACACATAAACAAAAACTGTTAGATGTCTTTCTTTGCAAAGCTGTTTTTAATCTGTTTATTACTAATCTGATATGATTAAGGATTATACTATGATGATGATGATTAATAATAATAATAATAGATTATGCTCCAGCCCCTGTTCTGAATGAGCTGTTACTATAGAAACAATATTGTAGTAGAGCAAGTGCATTAACACTCATGCACAAAGTATCCACATTCTTTAGATATAAAAAAAAAAAAAAAAAAAAATGATCCAGGTGTTTAAAAATTATTCCAGGTGTTTGTAAAGAAAAGAAAGTTAACAATCAGGTCTCAAAGATTTAACGTTGATGACTAAATTATATATATATTTTTTAAAGAAAATATTCTTTAATTCAACAGAGTAGGAAATCTTCAATAAAAAAATAAATAAATAAATAAATAAATAAATAAAAAAGATGTTTTTGTGTCTGGTACATTTTAAAATGGTGTTCCTTTCTTTGAAGGTTTGCAAAGACATACCAGAGACAGTAATGAATTTGAAGTTGAATTATAGTAATGGTCCCAAGTGATTTGGAGCTGATTTACATCTTATATCTTCCTGAACATAGCTTTAAGTTGACGGTTCATTAGCATGGACACTATGCAGGAGAAAGTTCATATAAACCTGCGATTTGAATAAAACTCGACACCACTGTCGGAGCTGCTGTCTGTCTGTCTCAGTGTTTTATCCTGATATAGCCTGGTGCGAGCGGTCCGTGACCTTGGCTACGAGTGATCTCCAAGTCGAGCCTGCTCTTTTCCTGATAGTATTGATTCTAAGCACAGAGAAGGAGAGAGATAAAAAAAAGAAGCAGGTGAACCTGCAAGTGCACCGCAATCACCTTCACTTCATCTCCCCATCACAGCACTCTGCTCATCCACAAAATCATCAGCGACCTGATGAACGACAGCGCTTTCTGCACCCCCCCTTCTCCTCTCCCCCCTCCCGCTCCCGCCTCGGAGAAATACGCTCGATGGGTTCTTAGAAGAATGAAAAAAGAAGGAGAGAGATTTTTCGATCTCGTCTCTACTCTCTGCGCCCTTAATCTCTCACTTTAGGCGCGTTTTCCAGAGTTCACGTCAACACTCGAGAGTTACGACTCGCTGGGATTTCAATCTACAGCCTTCTTACACCGAAGCAAAAATAAGTGCAAAAATAATAATAAAGTGCATAATTCGACCTTTAATAATTCCCAAGCACTTTAAACCCAGAGACAGGAAATTGTGCATTACATTTATTTTATCCAGTCACGTGCATTTATTTACGTATTATCTTTCCGGGCAGATTATATTCGTAAAAGTTGTTGTAATGATATGTACTGCATTTGCTTTACCCTTCTCCAGACTGACAGACACAATAGCTACATAACAAGCTCGCCGCTTTGTGTGGACGTGAGAAAACCCTGAATCTGTTGCAGGAAGCTGTGGCTGCAACGCAAAGCAAACTGCCAACAGTGTTCCACGCATAACATTAACATTCTTCCACAGAGACGCTAGCGCAGATTTCGACACCCACAGATTCAAACTTCTTCTTCTCTTCTGTCGTTAAATTACATGCAAATGACTTCGGAAATGTAAATCCAAACCTGTCTGGCATGTAAACACACAATATTTACAATTCTTTTCCCTATTATCAACCTATCTGCCTGTATCTATATGTATCTACCTGTCCATACATCCAGCCATCTGTCTGAATTTATATCCTTCTCTCTGTCTGTCCACCTACCTGTCTGTCTGTCTCTAAACCAGGGTGTGAAATCTACACGTTGCCCTATGAAAAAGCGACGGCACAGGCCTTTACGCACATTTAATATTTTAGTGAAAGATTCAGTTATCTGAACTAATCACTTTTTCATGTCAGCCTATAAAAATCGTACAAAATAAATGCTACTCAGGTTCAACACGCTTTTGTCATCATCCGTTACCGAAACTTTGAAAGATTCACCTCGTTCCTGAAATAAACCACGGATTCACGTTGTACATCACTAATCACACCTTGAACGTTTTACGCGTGACATTTTCACGCCATCATGTCCAAAGATTGGAAAAAAAAAAAAAAAAAAAAAAAAAAAAATAAGCTCGACATATTTCAATCCAGCCCTAGAATTCAAAATAAGACTGAAACTAAACTGTACGACAACTAAATCCCGAAATGACTCAATAAAATGCTAAGCACAAATTAAACCCGAACTAAACTTCAGATCTGAAATAATCCGAGAAATGAAAAACACGGATTTAACTGAATCAAAACATAACAACATAATAACACTGCTGCGGTCTGATGTTTAGAAGAGAACGACATCGACGCTGATGATTGCCATCGAGACGCTCGGCAAATTCCTGCGATTGAGACGCGTTGCTGCAGAACCCATCTGTTCCTCAGAGCCTTGTTAAAGACGACGGTGATTAACTTCAGGAGGCCGTGTAATTATGTTCGTTTCTCAGCGGCATGATTGCAGCTTGGAGCTGCACTTGATTTGAGCTGACAGTTATGCAGCAATTATGATGTTTCTATGATTTCTTTTTTTTTGCTTTGCGAAGTGAAGCTGGATGGCAGTGAGTGTTAGAGATGCTGACAGGACTAACTGCAGAAGAAGTGTCACAGTGGGTCACCATCACACACTGACGCACAGAGAGAGACAGTAATGGCCACAGAGGGAATAAGAAAAAGACGGGGAAAGAGCAAGACTTCAAAAAGCCCTTTATTCATTTGCCGAAAATTGCGCAGTGTTACGGAACAGCTAACACGCCGAGTCGATTACCAACTACATCAAAATGCCAAAATCCATCTTGGCACATCCGCACTCGCCTCCAAAAGAGACGGCGTTCTTCACACGCTGTTCCCTTTCACAGCTTTCCAGAAATTTTCGAGCCAAACAAACAGCGCGTCTTAAAACTCGGGCGATCAATCAGCTGCGCTGTAAAATTCAGCTGACAACAAAGTTCCACAGATTTATCAGATACACAGGAAATCACGACACCGCAGCAATTAAATATCCCCCGAAACCTTCAATAAAAGCCTTCGTGATCGTGAGGCGTCTTTGAACAAAAGTCAAACAAACTGTGTTGTGCTAATCAGCTGCTAATCTTTCCTTAATGAGGTCGGAAAACTTGAGAGCATCAGAAAGCCATCTGAAAGAAACTCGGACGCGTTACACAACACTCGGAGGTTGTCGGCTATTAGCAAAGGCGAAAGCAGACATTTGATTGGTTTCTGCGCAAACAAAATGGCAGAGACGTTTTGTTTATAGGTAAACGGTTACCCTATAACGCTTAACTATTAATGTTGCGTTTATGGCTAACTCTTTTGGTTTTATTTCATGTTGGTGTTACACATGAACATGTTTGACTAGAGTTTTTGCCTGGAGTTACATTTGTTTTGTGTTTGACGCTGACAGGATAAACATAAACTTCTCCATGTTCATCTTTAAACTTTTTATTTATTTTTTTTTAAAGAAGCCATTCGTTGGCAGTTGGCTAATCAGACCAGACAGAGTAAACTAAATGAAAATCTATGAACATCTGTTACCATTCTGTCTCCCTGTAGCTAGGCTCCGGCACAATGAGCTACCTCCAGCTAAATAATTTGTCTAATAAACGGTTTATGTAAAAGATGATCTGCTCCAGAAGCCACGATGTTGATGTTTAGGAAAAGGTGGTGGCTGAAACACAGAAATGTTTTTTTGTTCTTTCCAGTTTGGTTAGCTGGAATAGTTTCCTCAGTCAGCTTCCCTGAAACAGATGACGGTACTGGTACAAGTGGACTGCCTTGAATGAACTAAAATTCCTGTCCCACCCACTCCTGTTGATTTTTTTTTCCTGTGAAATTGACTCTATTCCATGGGAATCCCACAGGAAACCTGTGACCCACAAGATCCCCCGCAACAATGTCAGCCTCTAGTGTTCATCCTGTCACAGAGCCAAATGTCCACCAATTCCCAACCATCTTACATCACTCTACTTGGATATTTCCCTACACAAACATCCCGTAACCACCTCAGTATTCCATGAGCTGGGTTTTATCCTGACAAGATTTTAACTTCAGATTTGAAACTTTCATTGGTCCTCTTCAGTTTGACTTATGAATGAAGATGAATGAAGCAGCACAAAGCATGATTTTGTTTTTTAAAACGGCTTTATGCTGCAATCGACTTTCCTCGGAAGTGGGAATTAGTCGCTTGGAATTACGTCATTATTGACTGCTGTGCACTATGCCACTCCTGTGCAAAAATTCAATGAGCTCAGCTTTGTTTGGTGGCTTGTTACGATCCATTTTCATCTTGACCACATTGCAGAGGTTTTCAATGGGGTTCGGGTCTGGAGACTGGGCTGGCCAGGACAGGGTCTTGATCTTAAGGTCCTCCATCCACACCTTGATCGACCTGGCTGTGTGGCATGGAGCACTGTCCTGCTGGAAAACCAAATCCTCAGAGTTAGAAACACGGTCAGAGCAGAAGGAAGCAAGTTTTCTTCCAGGACAACCTTTTACATAGCTTGATTCATGTGTCCCATTCCGGGCGTGCTGAAGCACCTCCAGATCATCACCGATCCTTCAAATTTCAAAGTTGTTGAGAGACACTGTGGCTTGAAAGCCTCTCCATCTAACCATTAGACGACCAGGTGATGGGAAAATCTGACTCATCAGAGATGCTGACGTTACTCCAGTCCTCTACAGTCCAATCCTTATGGTCTTTAGCAAACCTCAGCCTGGCTCTTCTTTGCTTCTCATTGATGAAGGGCCTTGTTCTAGATTTGCATGAGTTCAACCCTGCCCAGAAGAGCCTGTTTCGAACCGGCCTTGCTGGGCACTTTACCCCAGCTGCCATTTGCCATTCTTTTTGTAGGTCACTTGATGTCATACTATGGTTCTTGGGTAACAGTAGAAGAAGTTGACGATCATCCCGTTCAGTTGAGAGTCGTTTTCACCCTCTGCCAGTCTGTAACTTTGTTGTCCACAGTGTCTGCTGCTTGACCTTGTTCTTATGAACTGCTGTCTTTGAAATTTTGAGGATGGAAGCAACCTGACAATCACTGTATCCCTCTGCCAGTAAAGCCAGAATTGAACCCTTCTTTATCTGACACAAAAATATTTCATTTTAACTCTTTTGGCATGATTCATAGATATCTTTGTATTGTAACTAAATTTACGATACCACTAGCATTGTTTTTGCCATCCAAACTGGTCCTATTACAAGAGGATAGTGATAACCACAGCAGTGGGTTTTGTTTTTATACTTTTCCCTGTTAAATAAGATTTGGTTCAGGTGCTCACCTAATCAGTACCTCATTACGTAGAATACGTTGTGCTTGTGTTGGAATTCCACCAGAGATATTGGAATGAAATGGCTGCCATGCATAGAGATGCTGATTTAAGAAAAAACATTTTAACCATGGCATGGCTGGTTTGAGTTTTTCAGAAACTGTGGAAAAAAACAAAACAACCATCCAGTGAGGCTTGAAACACCTCATTGATGAGCGAGTTCAGAGGAGAATGGGCCAGGTAAGTCTATGGTAACTCAAATCACTACTCTTTACATCCACGTTGAACAGAAAAGCATCTCACAATGCACAGCACTTCGATCCTTGAGATGGATGGGCTACAACTGCAGAAGACCACATCAGGTTGCACTTCAAGCAGAACAGCAAAGTGTAAAAGACCAGAGGTGGAGAGATAAAGGAGAGGAAGAGAAAAAGTCTCAGCAACAGAGCTACAGAATACATGGAATAATTGAAGAGTGAGGGATAGAGAGATGGAGTGAGAAAGACTTGAGGCTCGAGGAAGAAGCAGAGAGCAGGAGGGAGTACGAGAAAGAGTAGCTCAGGGAGAGGGGAAGAGGGAATGAAAGAACAGGAGAGAAAGAGCAGGAGAGAGAAAGAGAGCAAGGGGAGAGAGAGAAAGACAGAGACAGAAGACAAAAAGGGAAGAAGACAGAAGACAAAAAGGGAAACAGAGAGAGGGGGGAGAAAGAGAGAGAGAGAGTGAGAGAGAGAGAGAGAGAGAGAGAAACAGAAGACAAAAAGAGTAAAAGAGAGGGGGAGAGCAAGAGACAGAGAGAGAGATGGAAACAGAAGACAAAAAGAGAAACAGAGAGAGAGAGAAATAGAGAAACAGATAGACAAATAGAGACAGTAACAGAGAGAGAGAGAGAGAGAGAGAGAGAGAGAGAGAGAGAGAGAGAGAGGGAGGAGTAAAGGCACAAGAATGAGAAAAAGAATGAGAGATGACAAAGAAAAGCAGATAGAGAGGAAAAAACAGAGACAGACAGGCAGACACTCTGAAACAGAGTGAGCTGAATACAAAGAGACAAAAAAAATGAAGAGACAATATATTCAGAGAGAAAGAAAAGGAAGAAAGACAGAGAGGACAGCGATTGGGACAGAAATGAATGGAGAGAGAGAAAGAGAAAATAAGCAGCAAAGAGAGAGCGTTAGAGAGAGAGAGAGAGAGAGAGAGAGAGAGCACAGGACGAGACAGGAGGAGACAGGGAGACACAAGAGGACAAAGTGAGTTACAGGAAGAAAGACAGACACACAAGAGACAGTGATATAGGAAGAGACAGATAGGCACACAAAGAGACTGGGAGAAACAGGAAGAGACAGAGGGACAGAGAGAGAGACAGAGGAAGAGACAGACAGACACTAGAGGAGACAGCCAGACAAACATGGAGACAAATGGAGGAACAGACGGAGAGACACAGAGAGAGTGAGACACAGAAAGAGTGACAAAAACCAAAAGACAGGGACAGACACAGAAGCAGACAGAGAAAGACAGAAAGAGATGAGTGACAGGGTTGACAGGTCGGAGAGTTGAAGAAAACTCAAACAGTGTGGATGTGACTTTTATTCCTGCCGGATGAAACGGCGCTCTCGGTCATGGCTCCTGCTCTGACCAGATAAAAGCCCCAATCGATTTCACAGACTCTCAATCCTGAGGCATCGACAGCATGGGCTCAATCTGCGCCTGAAGGGTGTCATTGCCCATCAAACACAAACACACACACACACACACACATCCCTAACAATGCTATGTCCCTCCACCAGCCCCACGCTGCCCAGCATGCTGTTTACTCAGGCTTCCGTGGGAGGAGACACAAAAAACAGTCTGCATTATTCAAAACCTCTGTTATCAAAACTCACACACCATTATCCTGTAAATCAGGGCTTATTTTTTCTATGTCATGGCAATGACGTGAGGATCTGTGCAAAGCTAAGAGGTGATTATGGAGAAATCAGGGTTTCCAGATAGAGAGATAAACAGAGGAAGAGAAGCAGAGAATGAGATGAAAGGGAGCGAGACGCACAGGCAGCCAGAGAAAGACAGAGACACAGACAAAGACAGAAAGAAAAGAAAGGAGAGCGAAAGAAAGAGTCAGGGTAGCATAATGAATAGAGAGAGACAGAGAAAGACAGGAGGAGAAAAACAGACAAGGGAAGAGACAAAGAGACACAGGAAGAGACAGAGAAACAGATTATTATTATAACAGGATTATTTCACTCCTTCCCAACAAAGAAAAGTGAGACAGAAGGAGGCAGAGAGACATGGGAAGAGACACACAGACACATGAAAGGCAGACAGACACAGGTGAGAGACACACAGAAACAGGAAGAGACTGACAGGAAGAGGAAAAGCCAGACAGAGACAGATGAGAGGCAGAGACAGGTGAGAAACAGACAGACACAGGATGATACTGACAGACATATGAGAAACAGACAGGCAGACAGACAGAAACAGAGCGACACAGAAAGAGATAGTTATATAGGAAGAGACCGAGAGTCAGATGAGAGAGACAGACAAATGAGAAACAGAGACACAGGAAGAGACAGACACACAAGAAGAGACAGAGAGACAGATGAGAAACAGAGACACAGGAAGAGAAAGAGAGACACAGGAAGCAACAGAGAGACAGATGAGAAA
>JAQQZR010000035.1:22819106-22831669 GCA_030068235.1 Notoglanidium macrostoma | reverse complement strand
TACCTGGTATACTGGACGTGCTTCAGCAACAGTTCCATATTCTCATACGTTTCTATCATGTGTGCTGCATAGCCAACTGAAGATTTCTCTGAAACAGTACATGATGGGTAAATTGTGATGTGATATTCGTGTTCAGCACCCAAAAATCTATAAGAAACACCCAACAGTGTTCAAGAAGCAAAAATTTTGTGCAGTTATATCTGCACATATTTCTCATACCAACAACACTACAGCAAGTAGAAGACAGATGTTTCTAATTGACAGTATTCATACAGGTTACAAAAGGTCATGAGATCTTTCTGTGAACAGCACGTTGACTCTGATCAGGAGGAGATAATAGCTGTCAATCCTCCACAGATGAGCAGACGGTTAATCAAACCAAGCAGACAAATCTTTTATTAGCTCGGCGACGAGAAAGAAATTATCAGCTGTTCAGATCTAGTTCCTAAATTAAGCCTTTCAAATTGAACGCAACCAATTTAAGAATGTGAATATCCTTTCTTTCTTCTGCATTTTGTCTCCGTTTCGTAGGGCTGAAATGGCAGGAAATGACTCGCTGATTGACAAAAGAACAAAGACTCCTTTTTCTGACAATGTCTTGAAGTGGATCCTGATCTTACACAATGTTATTATATCACACACATGGTAATCAAATACTTACTTTACATTTTAGTGAAATAAGATAATGTAAGTTAGTCCATTTTGCCTTTATGATTATATTAACACATGATTTTAAAGTGAAGATATAAAAAAAACAGGTTTAAAGAGGCATAAAAGTAGTGTTTAATAAGTGGTTTGTTTAATATACTGTACATCATCGAGAGGGGGATGATTCACTCAAGACACAACTGTGTAACTGCTACAGCAGGCAAGTTGGTATGTTTACAGCACATGAACTATAGGGTGATTTGGACCCTATATGGACCCTATGCTTTCAAAGCCCTATATTCCCAATGTAATTTATTCCCAGAGCACTACATTCCCATAGATCTACATTTCTATGGTTCACATTCCTAGGACCATATTTTCTTAAGGCCCAATGTCCTCAGGGCCCTGTGTTCCCAAATCCTACGCCCTTAGGGGCTAATGTCTCCTGTGTACCATAGCCCCAGAGTCACATGGTTGAAGAACCCTATGCACTGCTAAAAGGCACTACACAGAACATGGGAATCTGGAAACATCTGGCTCTGGGCAGAAAGAATATTCAGAGCATAGGACCCTAAAACTCTGGGAATAGATAAATAGATAGATCGATCATTTTATTAATCCCACAGGAGAGTGGGTATCCATCCATCCATCCATTTATCCATCCCCAAGGTTTTATGGCCCTATGTTCAGGAGATCCTATGCTCCCGGAGCCAGATGTTCCCAGAACCTTATGAGCCTTGCTTCCTACATTCCCAGGGTTCTAAGTTGAATCCGACATTTTTATGGGCCTCTGTTCTCAAGTGCCTGTGTACTAAGCAATTTATCTTCCCAGAAACCTATGTTCCCATGACCCAACGTTCTCAGTGTTCTGTGTTTCAGAAACCCTGTGTTTCTAGAACCCTTCTATTCTCAGGGATCTACATTTCCATAACCCTCTGTTCTTATGGCAATGTTCTCATGGCCCTATGTTTGGAGGGCATTACATTCCCAGAACTCCAAGGGTCATAAGATTCCAGGGTCCTACATTCCCAGGGCTCTATGCTCCCAGGATCTTATGTTGTCAGTGCCCAAGACATGGATCAAGAACCCAGAGCCATATGTTTACAGTGCCCTGTGTTCTGAGAACCTTATGCTTCTGGAGGCCAGTTTTCCTAGGGGCCCTACATCCCCAGGGTTCTATGTTCCTACGAGCCAGTAGTCTTGCACAGTGTTCTAAGAGTCCTGTGTGTTGCCCCTATGTTCCCAGACCCAACTGATCCACAAACAATGACATTAGAAACCCTTCCAATTCTACCATGTAGCATATTAAAGCAACTTAATGCAGCTGAGGGAAAACATGGGGCCTTCTATACACAGATATTATACTTGTTAGCATGGCCTCACTGGTTTCTGCTTTACCGTTACCTGTGTTAGCATTTATT
Organism: Notoglanidium macrostoma; assembly: GCA_030068235.1. Classification (NCBI taxonomy): domain Eukaryota; kingdom Metazoa; phylum Chordata; class Actinopteri; order Siluriformes; family Auchenoglanididae; genus Notoglanidium; species Notoglanidium macrostoma. The sequence goes on along the minus strand of JAQQZR010000035.1, from coordinate 22,829,600 downwards.
CACTGTAATATCGTCTACACTCTGATCAGCACTGGGAAAGTGCATTCTCTATTACATAATCACATTTAAAACAAGGCTTTAGAAACCAAAACGGGTTTAGTGAGCCCAGTGACACAGAACGGTGACTAAATGAGCTGCAGATTTTCTGCAGTACTATATCTCGCACACACTCCAAAACAGAGCTGCCAATTATTTCAGCAACATCAGCCCAACTCCAGAAATCTCTAAAGGCAGAAATCTTTAGAACACACTGTACAACGTGAGCGTGCGTCAACTTGCCTCGGTTCAGTTTGAGTTCAACTTGTTATCATGGGCCTGCATGAAAATTTGAATAAAGGTTAAGATTAGCATTCAGAGCTGGAAGTCAGACTGATTTATATGAATACATTCCACGCAGGTTTTCATAACCATGGAGATATTATTGGATACAAATCTTGCACAAATTAGTATTCTATCACAAGTCAGCCTTCTTGTCTAAGAACCTGTTTTCATTTAAAGCGTAGTTACTGATACGACCCAGAAGTTGATTATTTTCCACTAACTTGTCTTAAAGTGTTTTATTCCTCTTATACCACAGCAGGTTGTCAATAATTACATTTTTTTATTTATCACTGAACTAAACATTATTCTCTTATCCATTTATACAGTAGTTATAATGTTATTTAAATACAATTGTGAATACAATAATTGAATACAACCTCTTTTTTCTCGATTAATGAGACATATAGCTTGTCGTGTTACTGCCGACTTTCTCACGGCAGAAAACTTTGTTCTGAAGCACTGACACTGGAGACTCCTTCCATATCTCCTTATAGACATATTCACCATATTAACAGCTACGCATTTAAATCTGCATTATGTAAGGTTTGTGAAAAAGGTTTCTAATGTTTAAATGGGTTGATTTTAATAAGTTTCGAATGATTTATTTAACTCATTGAGTACACAAAGCTCCGCCCACAAAACTTACATCGGTTCAACTAGAGTTAGAATTCTAACTTATGTTATTATCCATGATCAAGGACTGTCGTGTGCACTCGGACGTTCAACCGCTTGAAAGCCAAGTTACAACTCTATAAACATGTAACTTCTCCCTTATAATGATTTATAATGAGGTGAAGGCGCGTTGGTGGGATGTCTATAAAATGGCTGATGAAAGTTCAATCAAAATACAAACGTACATTCCGGACCAGAAGGTTTTCCAAACTGTCTCTTTTTCCAGTTTCTTAATACAATTGTTCTGACACAATATCTTAAACTATTTTTTTTTAATCATTTATATATAATTTTGTACATTTTTTGCATTTTTGTTTTTTGTATAATATTGCATATTATTCTCTTTAGCTTTTTAAAATTTCTTAAACATCAACAGTCAATGACCGTAAGAATGACTCATCTGTATACATGTTCGTCTTCATGTTATCGATGAGGCCTGCGTGACAAATTCTACCATAGACTATATTCTATAGATCACATGACTGTTTATAAAAAAAATTAATAATGAAGTTAAATAGAAACTTAAGAGACCATTTGAAAGTGATTTTCTTTTCCAGGCATAATGGAATTGCCTATGATATTAAGAGTTTAAGACAGCTGCCAGGAAGTCTGATGCACGAATGTTCCCTCAAATAATCATTAAATTAAAGTGCCAGGCAAAGAATAAATTAAGGTCACAGGCTTATTTTTATTACCGCAAGAATCCAGGACCTCAATAACAACAGTATCCCATCTACGATGCCAAACATACATGGATGTAATTATATCAGCAGAAAAAAATATACATTTCAAACTCACAAATGCCATAAACTATTTAATGTTCTTTTTTTTTTGCCAAAGCAATTGTTCTATCCCAACAGGAAACTTATTGAAAAATCTGCCTAATTTATGCGAGCTGAGATTTTTTCCTAAAACCTAATCAACGCTGGATCTATTATATTTAATCTTTTAATCTCAGTGTTTTCATTCTTCGTGCTTTACAGCAGAGTTGCCAAGATTCAATACATCTGATTCATCACCAAAACCTTCACGGTGTATTGATGTGTGCTGGTGTACAAAGGGGCTGTGTGTGCATGGGGGGGGGATTTTTCCCCCTTTGGTAATGAAAACTATACATAATTCTCTTACATTGGGACCATTTAAACATTTTGGTCCTGATCCACTAAAAGTTTAGGTGTGCAAGAAAGGAATAAAAGCAAGCTGATTTACAAACAGACTTTATGTCAGATTGTGTTTTCACATGAGCAAAATAGCAGGTCTATTCCATTTTCTCTCTTTGCCTTAATGAATATTTAACTTGGGTCATTGCTGTACAAAAGTGCAAAGATTAGTGTGTTGTTTATGCAAATAGAGTAACCGTGCTCCCACATATTTGCAGGCGGAAAATCACTTCGGCAAGCGACTGTGTGTGTAAATGAATAAGATTTGTGGGTATTGCATTTGTGGAAGCCTAGTTCTTCAATTTTGGGACAAAATTCATATCATCATATTAAAGTTTCTTGAATTTATGACTCACTGTCTCAAATAATGAACGTTTTAATTAAGCTAATAAAGGACTTTTGTCTGAAACATCCTGTTCGCCTTTTTTAAAGTAGAAATATAGAGAAGTGAATTGAGAAAGGTTTGTGACTTGCTTTATTTTAACAACGGCCTACTACGAATCCGAGATCTCGCTCACTCTAATTAATCACCTGGATCACTTTAGACAGCATGTATTTGTCTTATAATTGCCACTGCCTTAAATAAAACATCATTTAAAGCCCCATTAGGGTCTGAGACTCTATAATGAATCAAGTCTTTGCTGATGCACTTGTTTAACAGGTGTGTTGTTCTGGAAAAAGCTATTAGATGGCTAAATAAAGACTAAGGACTAAACAGGACAAATTAGCATGAGGCCTCAATCCAAATCCAAAAAAAAAAAAAACTATTGGGAGTTCTAGTTCTGCAGGTGATGTGCCAACAATGCACAAATTAATGAACAATGATGCAATGCAATGCAATCTACTAAGAGCAGAGCAAATTAGCATAGGGTCACAAACAGGTACAGAATAATTTGCCTTGTCAATCAATATATTCTGATAACGTCTTCCTCTGGGATTCCAAATAAATTAACATGAGTGGAAAAAATCCCCTCCCTTCTACCGCGCAAATCATATATCGAAGAGAACATATTAATCTGAGCAAACGCAAATCTTCTCTGTTTTCACTGGCAGACACCTCTCTCAGACTGCCTCTCATTTATTTCTTACGTAATTGCTATTAATGTTTTGGCGCCAACAGTGATCAATCCGTAACAAAACAAAATACACCTTCAATTTTTTACTTCCATTGTGTATATATGTACAGTGCTGGACAACATCACAGACTGTAAGCTGTAAACCCTATCTGCCTACACGAGCTGTGGATCAGCCGTGAGAGATGTGAAGTGAAACCTGCCTTTCATCATGAATGACGAGACCTCAAAACAGCAGACACCAGCCTAAAGCTGTGTGACAAACTGACGGGGTTAGAAATGCAAAGTCAGGGCCAGCAAGCCAGGCTCGTGCATGACACATCTCGTTTTTTTATTCCAAAATGCCAAACACCACTGTTTAATTCCAGCCAGCATATACAGTGAGTAGAGGTCTCACCTGACACAGGGCAAAAAAGCGCAGAAAGATGGCTGTCTGCCAACAAATGAAGCTCCAGCTGCTTCCAAACATAATCGCCCTCTCTGGCAGCAGCAGGGGGAAAAAACTTGCGTTGAGAGAGAAACCACAACTCTGCCAATAAAACATGGCGAGTGTGTTTTTGCAAGTCTGTGGGTCCTGACACCCGTGTTGTGGAAAAGGAAGACAAGTTCACCAGCCAGGGTACTTGGACGTTTTCCAGTAACAACTCTTCCTCCTGTGTAGGAGTCCGAGCAAAAAAAGGACATTCCCGAGTGGCTGTGTTCCGCAACGTTTACAGTGATCCACGAAGTAATGCTAAATTAAACCTCAGATATATTCTCAACATCTGGATGTAGCTAACAGCGTGTACACTGCCAAAGGCAAGTCAACCCTGCAGAACATGGGCGTTCAGGACACAAGCAAACTCCAGTAGAGACATCACACTGAAGTGTGGAAGGTGATGGTAGCTGATTGCCTTAAAAAAAAAAAAAAAAAACACATTTATGCTTGAAAATGAAATTTTACAACATGCTTTATTATTGGATTAAAAAATTTATGATATGGTCGGGAACATCGCTTAAAGGATACATGGACAGAGACTATTTTGGTGAAATACTAATCACCTGTTCATATCAGGGAATCGTTGACCTATCAAAGTGCTAGGTTTAAGTTTTCGGTACAACTATACTGTATTTTATCCAGGTAATTTTAGTACTCAGCTAGGCAGACAGGTAACCGCTAGTAATTTACATAGTAGCTGTGATACAGGTAGATGAGTGAGATTTCCGTATCCGAGTCTTGATTAATTTAACAGTAACCGATCCTGTTAAAATACATCATAACAGCCAAAATTTTATTCATTACTGTTAGCTAGTTAACATGTTCTCAAGATGAAATTTACAATAAAAATGCAACAGTGCATAATCCTGTCAACATATAGCATAACAACCAGGATTCTGTTTATTACCAACATTACGCATGTTAGCTAATGCTAATGCTATGATATAATGATTAGCATGCTAGGTCTCTTGTAAATTTGCTAGCATTTGTGACAGGTAGACAAGTGGCACTCCTTATTAACTCTCATTAAATTTAACAATAGCTAATCCTGTCAAAATACAGAACAACAACCAAGACTGTGCCTACTACTATCACACAATTGTGCTAGCTACATAATGCAGGTTCTGTGCTAGCTAGTGAACTAGCTACTATTTGTGGCAAGTAGACAGTGGGATTTCAAAATAAACTAAATATTTGAGTGGGAATTAATTTAACAGTAGGCAATCCTGTCAAAATATATATCATAACAGATATACTCTTAAGTAATAACATTAACCATGTCAGCTAGCTAGAGACATGTAGAGATTCTGTGGATATAAGTTTTCTGGTTAGCTAGTAAACGAGCTAGTATTTGAGACTGGTAGACATGAGTGGGATTTAAACATCATTAATTTTACAGTAACCAATTCTGTCAAAATATACCATAACAGAGACATATTAAATATGTAAAATCGCATAGGTTGGCTAACAAAATTAGCATGTAAGATGTGTGGCTAAAGGTTTGCTTGTTATGTAGTAAATTAGCTAGCATTTGTCAAAATATAAAATAACACCAAAGATTTTGTTCGTTACTAACATTACACATGGCAGCTAACCTGATTAGCATGCAAGTCCTCTAACCTTTTCTGTTTAAATCTAGAAAGCTTTTGTGACAGGTAGACACCCGCAATCTTTTTTTTTTTTTTTTTACACGTTTCATTATTTAAAATTAGCCTATCCTGTCCATTCAATTCAATTCAATTTTATTTGTATAGCGCTCAAAATGTAGCATAACTACCAAGATTATACATTACCGACATTATACAGGTTAGCTAATGAGAACAGCGTGTATGTTTTACGGCTAAGCGTTCCCGATACAATCGGCATATTTTGCGTGATTGGTTCAAAGCTGTCGAGGCTATTTTGTGAGATCACAAACTAACCCCGTCCATTTTTTTAACAGAATTACTAATAAACTAATGGCTTTAAATGGAAAAAATGTTAAATGTACTTCATCATAACAAGTCATTTAAAAGGAGATTACCACTTACAAGCATTTAAAACCATGGTTACTACAAATCCCAGGACTGCCAGAAAGCCACTACTCTCAGAAAGACCCTTTACCTCTCAACGTGTTCAGCTTTGTAGTTGGATTAAATTCTCCCCTACTTGTCTGCCAAATGAATAAATGTAATGGAAGAAACTTGACATGAAACAACAGAGGAACCCCCAACATCCATCTCTGTAAACTTGAACTCAGCCAAGGATAACATGCCTATGGACAGTACAATAACAGATAAAACCCCAAATAGCCATAATCATATTTGTTGGACATTTATAAACGACAGAGAATAAATCAATGTCACTCTGTGGGCTGAAATACGCCAGCTATCCGTTACTGTCCTGATTATCCATCATCAAAACCAGCTACTGTTTATTAAGCCGAGGGGCTCGGAGTCTGAGGGCCGTTTCCTCTGGGACTCTCAGTGACTCTACAGCATGAAAAAGCCATGTGTGAAATCAACACGTCAATCTTAATTGCTGTTGCTAAAAGTCGCTATTTACGCAGAGGCCTTTTTCTCGCAAGGGAACAGATCAGGCATTCACAACCTAGCCTAAGTATGCCAAAAGACAAGGCGCAACTATAAATCCACCTGTGGTAAAGGTATATCCAAGTAACGTTCCACTAAATGCTAATGATTCTTATTATGAATAAAGGTAATGGTCTGCTGTGTTAATTGACAGCTTTTCATTTAGCCACTTGCTTACAAATTTATTCCAGATCTGCAAACTGCAGACTCGTTTTGCATTTTCATTCCAAGGACGTACGAAATGGAGCAATTTAAACGGAGGCAGCTGATCCAATTTAGTGAAACCGCAAAAGGTGGGTGAAAAGCCACCGGCAAGTACGAGTAAAAATTGGTCACACTGAAAATCAAAGGCAGCGTCATGACGGAGGTGATGTTAGGCTCGAGCGTTTGATGAAGCCTCTTTCATGGTGCTTTAATCACTGCCAGGTTTAATCCTCCACCACTCTCCATGAAGACTGAATAGCGCCCAAAAATTGGCTTCAACATCATGGTCAGTATTGCATTCAGTATATTGAGTGTATAGATGTAATGTAGCAATTACTGAAGCAATTAAGGGATAAAAACACTCAGATCTTGTAACCAGAAAGCCGCTCTTAGACTACTCCCTCTCCATGATGACTCATCCTCGACAATATGGACTCAATTTGAGAAAACATGTTTTTCCCCCCGTTACGTTTCTTTTAACACACTTCTCGACTCTCTGAGTGCCAACGGTGGAAACATGACTGTAGCCCTGGCAGCTGTGAAAGGAAGCCAGCAGAGACCTGGGAACCGTAAACAGAACCACTCCGCTACCGAGGAGGGGGAACAGCCTCAGAAATTGTTCAAGGACGCATCCTTGAAAAGGCACCGCTCAGCTGTGCTGCATGCAGAGAGCTGTTAAAGGTCTCACAGATCTACCTGATGGAATCTTAAACTCAGCTTGGAAGGCCTTCACTTTCTCACAAGAGGACATTGACTTTTTGCTTTTCCTTGTTTTTTTCCCCCCCAAAGTAGTGGGGTTTCTCTCGACACCCTCCGTTGAGCATGCTCTTTTTTTTTTTTTATTTCTACCTGCTGTTTGTAACCAGCTGATAAACTAAATACGGTTTTCAAACATGTAGTATTGTAAAAAAGAGATATTCCAAGGACACAGGGTTTTAAAAGGATATTTCAGAGCACTTATTATTGTGGGAATCACAATTCTGATAGTAAGAAGGTGTAGACGAGTTTTCAATAACAGCATCTTTGACAATACTTCTGGCTGCAGGTTTATATTAATGCAGGCTTTTTAATAGGTTAGTGTTTCTATAGTAATAACTCATTCACAGGAACTTGTACAACAAAAGGCATCCATCCATTATCTATATTGTTTATCCGTCCGGGTTACAGGGACGCTAAAGCCAATCCCAGCTGACTTTGGGCGAGAGGTGGGGTACACTTCAAGACAACTACATGAAGTAGCAGGAGCAGGAACTTTACCGATAACAGGAGCTAGCTTGTTTCATGAACGCTCTACATCATGAAATGTAACCATAAACAGATAAAATGCATCACGCTTTTGTTTAATAAAGCCAGAACTGTAATTGGTGGCAAAGTGCTGTGGGTATAAAGCATAATAAACGACATTGTGCTGATAAAGGAGAATTATCAGCCCTGGGCTGGAACAGTAACTCTTGCTTTGCGTTGAACTGCAACACGGTCATTGATTACTTTCCTATAACGGCATGCTCAGTCATGATTACACCAATTACAGATTAATATAATGATCTAGGTGTCCAGCTAGGTAAAGCTCTAGATGGAGAATGTTCTGTTACTGGTTATTTTCCCATTTATTTTCCTACAACCCTGTTGCTGGTTAATGAGGAGTTAATTTAATAATAATTTTTAACAAAAACGGCAAAATTTGTTGTTACGTTGTTAATGGAGTTACTGATCAGAAGGTCAGGGATCCAGCTCCAACACTACCACGCTGCCACTGTTGGGCTCTTGAGCAAGGACCTTAACTCCGTCTGCTCCAGAAACGCTGTATCATGGCTGACCCTGCGCTCTGACTCCAAGTTCCGAACAAGCTGGGATATGCGATGAAAGAATTTCACTGTGCTGTAATGTATATATGTGACAAAGGCTTCTTCTTGTTAAAAGCTCTGGCATTTTCTTCTCGGTTCTCAACAAACCTATCCAATCTAATGGGTTCTCACCAATATGGCAAGGGGTTTTGAGTAGGACCACACATTTGAACCCCAAAATGGGACTTCATGGACATATTCAAATAAGGAAGGCAAGATCTGAAGTGCACCGTTTGGAGTGGGTTTCTCAACAGGAATGCTGTAATGTGTTTCAAGTGATTTACGCTGATATTTCCATGGTGCGTACCAAACCTTGTCAGCTTGCTAATTAGCAAACAGATTAAAGTAATGAAGAACTTCAGCTGCCATGTGCAGATGGACTTGTTGGCTATATGAAAACCGATTTGATGGTAGTAAACTGAAAGCTTCGTTTTTTTTAAATATTACAGATTTTCTTGCTCCGGTCCCTGTATAAACATTTGCATCCACCATTTAACTGTTCAAAAATAAATGAATCAGAACAGAAACAACTGGCTGCAACCATCAACAAAATCATGTACTGAATCTGCCAAGCGCTTTATTCCTTTTGTTATTTTTTTGGATTTATTGAAAAACAATTTATTCCATTTCCAATGAAATGTAATATTGAGGAACATCCACTAAATACATTAGTTCCTATTATCATTTTCATTATAGCAGTCGTTCCCTTGCCAGCCTTGTATTTGTTTCCTCCATCTTTAAGTAAATAAGACAAAAGAGTACGCTGGGGATATTTCTGAGAAAACAGAATGCATTCTGAAGACTTTCCCACATTGGAAAGGGAATGATACTGGAGACTCCTTCCAGCTATCCATCCTTTAAGGCTCCCAACTGACATTATGCAAGAGGTGAGGTACACCCTGGGCAGGTCGCCAATCTAGCACAGGGCTAACACAGAAACAAACAACCATTCACACTCACATTCACAGCGATGGGTAATTTAGAGTAGCCAGTTGACTTAATCTGCATGTCTTTGGGCTGTGGGAGGAAACCGGACAACACCCAGAAGAAGCCCACACAGGCACAGGGAGAACATGCAACCTCCACACAGAATGGCCCTGTTACTATAGAAACAATGTGCGCATTATAAAGAGCACATTAATATTAATCTGTGATTTGAATTACAGCTGCACCACGGTCCGAGCTACATTTACAGAAAATTAATCAACATCTTCCAAATCGGACTCAAGAGTTCAACAGCACTGTGGTACTCATGAAATCATTGGTATGCAGAGCTATTCTTAGTGTACTCAAGCCCTTCTCCAGTCACAAGACTGGAGCGAACATCCTGACCCGTGGAAGGACATGCCGAGGTTGTTAGCCAGAGAGACAGCCCTTGACGAGAGGAGGGAAGGTGGAGCAGGTGGACTGGGAATGAGACGGAGCCACTGAAGGCCTGAAGGTGAAGGAGAAAAAATGGAGCAGAGAAAGAGCTAATAAAAGCACAGTCCAACCGCCAACTCAGCCCTCTCTCAGCACAGAGACACAGCTGCTTTATGGTGAGCACTTATTGATCCATCGGTGTTGTTAAACCTAATCAGCACAAACACACACTTGATCCTTATAAGCAAAGCTCCATTGATGCATCAGTGCTGCACAACAGAAGTGCAGTTTTCTATCAGAACCCAATAACGCTGGTAGAAATGACTCATGTGGCATTTGAAGAGGCCTCTAAGCGGAGTCTTTTCACTCCGTATGAGAATTAATGAAATGCTGCCCTTGGTCATTCAGTTGGACGGAAAGCGTCCTCCCCAGGGTGCCATTATAGAGGGTTATCTCAAACAAACACCTTGCCTGGCCTGATACAGAATCAGAGCCGGGGATGGGGGGGGGAAACGCCCTGCCATGCAGTGGAGCGTAAACTGACCATTACTGAAAAAAAAAGGGAATGCACGGTGGGAGGGTTGAGGGCTGGGGGTTTGCTTGCTTAAGATTGAGAGAGATGGAGATTGAAGGTGGAGGGAAATGGAAAAACGAAAAGAGTGAAAAGAGAGCGATAGGGTGCAGAGGAAGAGAGAATCAGTGTAGTGAGGGTAGGGAGATGGGGAGAGAGATGGAAGGACATGAAGACAGAATGTAGGAGATAACGGAGACATGTTAAAGGAAGAGAAACGGGGGGGGGGGGGGGGGGGG
>JAQQZR010000035.1:22756331-22772279 GCA_030068235.1 Notoglanidium macrostoma | reverse complement strand
CACCATTCTTTCTATTGGCCAATCACCGAGCACCATTCTTTCTATTGGCCAATCACCGAGCACCATTCTTTCTATTGACCAATCACCGAGCACCATTCTTTCTATTGACCAATCACTGCTCACCATTCTTTCTATTGGCCAATCACCATTCTTTCTATTGACCAATCACTGCTCACCATTCTTTCTATTGACCAATCACTGATCACCATTCTTTCCAATGGTTAATTGATGATCATCATTCTTTATATTCAAAAATTTCTTGCCATATTAACCTTTAACAGTTGAGTGGAATTTAATTCATTGCACTCTACATCACAAGCATATAACCACATAGTACACCTAAAACCTTAGATCCAGGCATCATATAGTAACATGGTACACACCAAAAAAATATAAAAACTATAATATAAAACACTATTACAAGTACAGAATAGTACAAAGTAGTGCAACCATATGACCGATGCCCAATTGTCCAATCACTCATTACCTTTGTTTCCAGTGAATAATCATTGACCTTCATTGCTCCCAACCACTAATTACCAATCATTACTGCTCCCAGTAACTAATCACTGATCACCATTGTTTCCCATGACTATTCACTGATTGCCATTGTACTCAACAACTAATCACCGGCCACCATTGTTCCCAGTGACTAATCCTTGATCATTATTGTTCCCAACAACTAATCACTGATCACCATTCTTCACAATGACTAATCACCGATTACCTTTGTTCCATAGGACTAATCGGTTATCACCACTGTCTCCCAACAACCAATCACTGATGAGCATTGCTTGTCTCATCAGCATGTTTCTTCGCTCTTCATTTGAAAAGATATCTTTGGCAATAGATACAGTAATAAAAGCAAGTTATTCCCTCCATCACAGTTTCCTTCAAACCAATTTCCCGATTCCTCACTACCACTACCTCTTTCAGTTTGCATTCTTGACAGAAATTCTATTTTATGAATATGTAAATACTTTGATTGTGTTACCATGACCAACAAGGGCTTCTTTTTTTATAAGTAACAAATCATATCAAGTCTATCTTCTACTCTGATATAACTCTTTGGAGTGTGAACCATTACATAGTATTATAGTATAAAATAACTGTTATATGGAGTGTTTTCAGAATATAACTGTTATATATTATTTATACATTTTCAGAAAATCCTCGTGCAACACGTTGCAATGCAATTCAGTAAGTATATAGGTTAGTCTAGTGCGTCATATGGCGTCTTGTGGAGACCTTTTTGAGCATGCATTCGCTACTTTCCCCTGAAAAGAGTTGGCATGCGCTCCGTTTGAAACGACCTCCCTCTCCAGAAACTACACGTCATACAAGTTCATCCGAGAACTCCACATTTAAAGGAAATTCTTCTGTGAATGTACAGCTACACTCCTGCATACTGCAGATTGACCCTCCATGCCTTTTCCTCCATTGCATGTGCACATTGAATGATACCGCAGAAACGTGTTTCCATTTATTCTGCAAGAGGATGCAATGATGACGGAAGAACCGTGTATTCACATCGCACGCGCTTCCCGGAAACCCACCCAGCACAGGTGAGACACTTTTTTTGTTTAAGTAATATGAGTCAATATTACACATTGAGCTGCCTGGATTATTAAAACGACATCAGGAGGAGCAGATGACTTTGTTTTCATCATAAATATCCACGTACACACAATATACCTGTGCTTCATCCTGTGCACCTTTTACAACTCGCGCCCCAAAAAAGAACGTCCATCCGCGCGTGCATCATTCACCACGCCACAATAAAACTACTCAAACCGGGAATAAAATCCAAAATATAAATAAAAGAAAAAGAGTAATAATAAAAAACAATACAACCTTCCAGTCCTCTTTAACTTAAAGCTGGATCAGCTACTGACCTTATAGGAATAAGAGCTGGTTTTCCAGTAGTAAAGTTCAGCGCTGTTCCTCCTGCAGCAGGTCGGACGGCGCGCGGAAGCTTTTCTCAGCGAAGTGTGACACGCGCGCGCTCTCGTGCCCGCGCCTTTAAGCGGCGGCGCGCCGCGTGAACGCGCCTGTCCCACTGTACGCTGACACGCTACTCAGCTTTTTCTTTAGTTTTTAAAGGTATACATTTTAAAACAAGAAACCTCACTGTGTTGAGATTAAGTTTAAACTGTATTTCTTGAGTTACCATATAGGATTTACTAGAGCTCGGTGCTACTGTACTGTAATAGCAATTTCATGATAAGTTACCTCACAATACATATGAGGTATAACAGCTATCATCAGCACTTTCATAACACAAACACCTACTTTACTGTTACTTGTTATTCATAATTTTACTCTTTTTCCCATTCAAAAAAACTATTTTCATTTCTTTACATCCACAAAGGAGGTTGTTTTCAGTGCGGTTTGTTTGTCTGTCTGCCTGTAAACAGGATTGCACAAAAACTACCAAACCAATTTGCATGAAGCTTGGTGGCAGGGTGTAGCATGGCCCAAGGAAGAACCCATTAAATTTTAGTGCGGATCCAAATCACGGGGCGGATCTGTTTCTCTTTCAAACGTTGCGAGATACGCCCTTTTGGTGTTGGTGGAAGTCATACATCTTAAAATCTAGTAGATGGCAGTAAAGTTCAATACAGACAAAATATAGCCAGTGTTGAAATACGATGACTCCGTTGCAAATACATCCAGACATATAAAGTGGTTGCGGTTGCAGATTTGCATATCAAGAGTCGGCTAATTGTCCTTGGCAGAGGTCTGCACGCTCTAAATGCCTTTCTAGTTCATTCATTCATTCATTCATTTATCTTAAGTAAATGCTTCGCTCTGCCAATCCCAGTGACACTTGGCACAAAGCGAGAATAATGAGATGCCAGTCCATCACAGGGCACCGTACACACACATTCACACACTCATTCACATCTAGGGGCAGTTCAGCATATCAAATCCATTTACTGGAAATGACAGAACCCAGAAGAAACCCACAAGAAGAACATGTGATACTCCACGCAGTCAGTAACCCAAGCTCAGGGTCGAACCAAGAAGCAGTGATGCGGCAAAATACATTTGTACGTGTAATGGACAGGAGCGAGATGGATTATTTACTCTATCATCCTTCTTTCTTTCAATATCCTTTTGAAAAAGGAACTAAACGTAGATATACTTAAAAATCCCATATACTGGGATCCCACAGTATAATCCCGGTAGAGCATTATGGATTTGAAACACATAAAAATCATGAGTGCAGCTTTAAGTGTCTGTGGGTGCTTGTGTGTAATATTTTGTCCCATATCATTCTTATTATTTCACTAATGAGACCTTGTGAGATAATGCATTAGCCTCTCATCTAATATCACAACCAGCCATCACTGGTTATTATTAATACACACACACACATCACTGTTCTCTTGATATGATCCATGAACTCGCAAATGAGAAACCAGTACTAATCCAACACTTCAGTCTGTATGTACCAATCTCCATACAGGCAACAATTAACGCGTGTTTTATTCGTTTCAAACTGATAAAGGGAACTGAGTTCATTTGCTTTTGTTTGCACTTATTTAATTTGCTTCCATCTAAAAATTGCTATCTCACCAAACTGGACTGGTGTGTGATGCTGTGGTGAGCTTCTTCCTCGGTAGGTGTACGGCCTCCTAATTGCACGCTGCAGTCGTGGTCATCCACTGAAGCTCTATTTTAGAGTTTAAACACAGGCTTTCAAGGACGCAGGCTGAACTCCACCCTCACTCAACACATCCTATAGCGAATGCTAGCCAAAACGTCCACCAGAGCATCTCAACTCTTTTTCTGTAGTGGTGTATCCCTGTTCTGATTAGCATTCTTTTTAACAAGCAACAGCTATGGAGAAAACACAAAAGAACTTGTGGTTTGGGATGGTACACTAGATACAGGCGAGTGCAAAAATTTGTATTCCCTTGGTTGCTGTTAACCTTACTCAAATGTAAAATAACACTCAGCAAATAAGTAACAAATGCAGGTAGGGCTTACTGCTCATATTGGGTCAGTTTTTTTTCTTCAAATGTGTGTTACACAGCTTAATGGTTAAAAATACGTAGGTAGTTACTTGAAAAGGCAGATTAATTTGGAAATATTACTGCCTGATACAAAAAACGTTGACCTAACATGAATGTCTTTGGACTGTGAGAGGAAACCAGAGCACCCAGAGGGAACCCACGCATACCCAGGGAGAACATGCAAACTCCACACAGGGATCGAACCCCAGGACCTTCTTACTGTGAGGCGACAGTGCTAACCACCGCACCACCGTGCCATCCATAACCGTTATAATAAAATAAAAAAAATACAAAGCTGCCTCACTCCACTAATATTCAGTTATAATATTAGCTAATATCAGTTAGTTTCTGGAAATATCTAGCTAGACTGCGCTACACCTCTGTTTTTTAAAGTAGCTAGTTACCGGAAAAGCTATTTTATTTTGAAAATAACTCAGCTTAAAGCTAGTAGCATTACCAGTTATAGCTAGCTACTCCCCTGGACCGCTAGGGTGTTTCTAGGTCGTTAGCCTTCAGTGCTAATTTTAATGCTAATTTTAAATTAGTGAAGGAGAAGAAAGGGAAAGTTGTTAGGACAAGGTGATCTTAGAAGCAGCTCACCTGCTAATAAAAACACTAACTAGGCAAGAATGATAGCATTTAGAGCACAGCATACGTCTGCCCTTCTGCATCTAAAACGACTAATTCAAATAATCTGTTTATGATCGGCTTTAGGAAGTTAGATATTAGAGTGGAAAAATCAGCAAACCGTGACTGCAGACACTCATTCGGCTAAATTCATTTTAATCCTCTACACAGCGATGGGACTCACAAATCAGATGCACATTTGCCAGATTGGATTTTCTCTTGCCAACCTTTCATGGTCTAAAATCAGCCCAAACAGTTACTTTGCCAAATTAGATCCATCAGCCCAAAGCCATTTTTTCAGCTCAGAGTGATTAAAACAAGCCCAAGTGGGCAGGGAATTACTGAATCTGGCAACACTGATCAGCTTCCCAATAACAGGAACTCATCTGGTCTTCAGAAACAGCCTAGTGAGGACAGATGTATATGTAGTGGTGTGAAAAATATTAACATCATGGTGAAAAAAAATGTGGTTTGAAGACTTTTTTTATTTATTTATTTTTTTAAACTAAGACCACTAGAGTTATCTGTATATCTCCTTGTGAAAGAGTCTCCACATTGATATGAACCAAAAGCAGTGAGATTCAAAATAAATTAATTTAGCTAAACAAACCCAGGGTTATATATAAACTTTGTGGCAGATTTAAACCTGCAGTTAGGTTGCAGGGACGAAATATCCCTTGCCAGTACCAGAATATCATGCCCTCTGATTTCACACAACAAGGTAAACACTAAAAACGGTGAAATTTGAGGAGGCTCTGGTAATGTGTATCACCAATAGCACCAATGCAGTAGGTATATCAGGTTATTAAACAAATTTCATTCTGTCAACAGAGCATTTTTCTCTACGCCTACAAAACAAAAGAAAGAATGTCGATTGACATACTGCCCCCACTGTTTACATTGGAACTGCAACATGTACATAGGTTGCATTAATTTTTTTCGCGACATGAATAAGTCACACACAAAATGATATATATGGTGGCCAGCTTGCATATGTTTACCTGTAGTGAAAAGCAAATGTAACCTTGAGTTAGAGTTTAAGATATATGTTTGGCACAGGATGTAGATTCAGTGTTATATATGTTATATATTATGAATTCGAGATCAGCATGAGGTTTAGGTTTGGGGCTCTCTGATTGGATTAGGGGTTTAGGGTTGGGGTTTTATTATTGGAATTAGGGTTTAGGGCTGGGGTTGGAGTTGAGGATTAGAGTTGGGGTTTATGATTGGCGTTAGGGTTTTGGGGGTTGGGGTATGGAGATGGGGTTTATGACTAATGTTAGAGTCAGTTTAGGGTGGAGTTTATGGTTGGAATTAGAGTTTATGGTGGGGCTTATGATTAGGTTTGGGGTTTGTGATTGGAGTTATGGTTAGGGTGGGGCTTATGGCTGGGTTTGGGGTTTATAAATGGAGTTGGGATAGGGTGGGATTTATGATTGGATTTGGGGTTTATGAGTCACAAGACCTTACTGGTGTCTATAAAAAAAATGCACCACCACCACCACCACTGATTTTAATGAAATCGATGCATACACCAACAACTCACACCAACGAATTTGATTCATAATGTAAAAAAACAATCACAAAACAGCGGAGAACTTTTGACTGAACGTATGATGGCGCGTACCTCCATCGGTTTTAGAAAACAGCCTGGGTGAGTCATTCATGTCAAGTTTAAAGAAGATGGAGGGGAAACTGATAGCAGTTCATGGCTCTCACTGAGCACAAAAATTATATAAGTGCAGCTCACAGCAAGACACTTTTTCACAATTCAGATCTTTCCATAAGCCCACAATGGGTTAATCCAAATCCCACCAACTACGTCAGTGATGAATAGTGTCATTACCATAACGCAAAATTCTCTTGTGAGGGATGGGCCAAGGACATGAAGGACAGCACACACACACACGCATATACACATCCATCCACACATCAATCCATCCATCTTCACTGCAGCCTGAAAAAAATAAACAATTTAAGCTACTTATATTCAAGGACCAGTGAGCTGAATTCTGCCAAAGAAACGAAAAGAAAGTTTTCATGCTATGATAAATAATATGACTAGAAATAAAGATATGTGGTGACCTTTAACACATAATGGATGAAAGTCTATTGCAGGGCACCACACACACACACACACACACACACACACACTCATTAGGGGCAATTTAGCATAAGCAATTCACCTACTAAAATGTTTTTGGAGGTAAGCAGTACAAGGGAACCTGAAAGAAATTCACATGAACGCTGGGGAACATGCACAGAAGCTCAACATTGACAAGCCTGAGCCCAAGATCAAACCAAATTGATAACATACAATTTACAAAGCAAATTAAGACAATACATGGTAGTCCGAGTCATTTACAGAATAAAGGTTTACGATAGTCATCGGGCAGTCTGATTTCCTCACACGGATGGATTTTAGAGATGTAGCCGAATACTAAACAGAAAAATACAGATTCAAATATTAGGCATACTATTAAGCAAGCCCTTAACCCTCAACTGCTCAGTTGTATAAATGAGATAAATGTAAGTCGTGCTGGATAAGGGCATCTGCCAAATGTCATAAATGTAAATGCAATTATGAACTGGAATGATGTAGCTGAGGTTGAGGAACTGTGAGCCAGAATTCACACATCATGCTGACACCAGTGTTGGAGTGGCTAATCAGGAGAATTCTTGGTGGACGGGGGTCGGTGAAGTTAATGGTAGTGTTATAATTTAAGGCTACTTTTTGCAGACTCTTGCAGGCAGCTATGTGCATGCACAAACACACAAACAAACAGACATACACTGTTAGCCTCCCATACAGGAGGCAATGAGAGTGACCCTCTGAGATGCCTAATTGGTTGATTGCGTCCAGGCTGGTCACATGACAAATGTACAGGGTTTTTCAGTGAGACCAGAAAGCCCTTTTTGCTTTTAATCAATATGGACAGCAAACAAAGAAAATTCAGTCCGAAATTCAGTCCCGCTTCGGCCTTGGCTCACACTGCTGACATTTCTTCCTTTGGGTTTCTTCCAGTGTTTCCGGGGTCACGGGGGTAAACGTCTCTAGTGTAGGCCACACCCAGGTTTGAATCCGAATACAGACGCATATCTTAGAACACTAAGCAGATACAGATGCAGATAGTGGCATTTTGTTAAACCCCTAACGGGTTGTATCTTAGCGAGTCTTTGGGATTTGTTGTCCCTGTTTATATTCAGTGTTGTCACTGTTTCACCCAAGTCTCCCTTGCCATAATAAAATTAATGGAGTATCATGAGAAACAGGATGTTTCCAGCATCATTCTTTCCTCAGTGGAACATCCTGTTTTCTCAAGAACTTTATGACCACTGTGTTTATTATTGAAGTACACTGCAGGTCCTCCCTACACGTTTCTATCCATCCATCAGCTTTCGAGAAGCAACATCTGCTTCAAAACAATTGCATATTTTAAGTTAAGAGTTGCTTGCGAATTGAGGTTGAAAACCCAACAAGCACAGTGACTCGGGCTGCGTCCTAAATAGAGCTCGGAAAAACAAGTGTAAGAACTGCGAGACAGGCACACACATCATCACATGGCTGTGAACGGCTGAGTCCTGGTTCCAAAAGAGTCTCTTGCTAATGGAGTGCTACATTCAGCACTGGGATGATAAATTCTCAACACAACTTGCCAAAAAGTAAATTCTCGACAAAAAGGAATAAACAGTCAGCAGTGCAGTGTGTCATGAGTGATGGATGTGTTTGTCCTTGACCGGTGGCAGAACGACTGAGTTTCTCTTTTAGGATGAGCAGTCCGTGTCCTCCAGTACTGAGGTTCATATTCATATTCATATTCATATTTCTATTCTCTCGCCGTCACCTGATAAACAGCTCAACAGACTTCAACCCAGAGCCTGTTAAAAAGTGCATTGAGATTATAAACATGATTAGTGCTGATTAAACTCAGTACTACAGACATTTATTCCATCCATCCATGTATTTATTCAATCTCCACTCCACTATTATTCTATCTTTTTCAGGTCCATCAGTTTATCACCCACCCATTCATCATTTTATGAGTTCATCATCCATCATCAGTTTATCATTATCAGATTATCCATCCAGTTCTATCAGTTTATCATCCATCCATAATTCTATCCTTTGTCAGGTGAATCAGTTTATCCACACATTCATTATTTTTTGTTCTATCAGTTTATCATCTACCCTTTCCTGTTTAGTTCCAACAGTTTAGCATGCATTCATCCACCCATAATTCCTTTTTGGTTCTATAAATTTGTTACGCATCCATCCATCCATCCTTTTAAGTTCTATCAGTTTCTTATCCCTCTATAAATTTAGCTCTCCATCCATTTATCCACCCAACTACTCGTCTAACCATCCTTTTGTCAGTTCCATCATCCATCCACACATCTGTCGATCCAGCCATCCTTTTCATTTCTATCAGTTTCTCATCCATCCATCAACTCATCCATCCATCCATTGTCAGTTCTTATTAGCTTATCATCTATAATCCATCCTTTATACTTTTGTTTTTCCATTATTCCATTGTTTATCAATCAGATTATCATCCATCAGTCCTGTTTTCAGTTCTCATTAGCTTATCATCTATCCATCCATCCTGCTGTATCAGATTATCATCCATCCATCTTTCTATTCTTCCACCTTTAACCGTTAATACACTCATAATTTCATCCTTCTACCTATAATAATATATTTCAAAGTTACATTCATCCAGTCCCGTACTTCTATACAACTATTTGTTCATCTATCTATCTATCTTCTTCCAATTCCTTCATTCTTTTATCCACACACCCATCTATAGTCCTCAGTTTATCAATCCATCAATCTTTTCTCTATCAATTGATGATCCATTCGCCCAGCCATTAATTTTCCAGCCTATCCATTCTCCCACCAATCCGTCCTCCCATTTATCTCCCACTCTCAAATCCATCCCGTCAATTGTATGTTCAGTGTTGTACTTAATGTTCTACTGTCCCATCCTTCTTTCTCCATTCTCAGCTTATGGTACATCTACCCATTCATCATTCACTCTTTCTTCCATCCATTCAGTCACCTTTTTAGTCTCCAATCCATCCATCTTTCCACAAATTTTTATATTTTCTGCCTTCTACTCCATCATTCATTTATCACCTATTCTCCAGTCCACCAGTCTGTTCTAGATAAAAAAAAAAGTCTTAAATATATAAATATAAATCCAGATATACATAAACTGCCCAAACGTGCATCACACCACAAATAAATACTGTAAATAAATAGACATTCTACAAAAACCCTGTGCTGCCAATTAAATGCAGAGGTATCTGTACATGGAATGTATTGTCTACATACAGTCAGGTCCATAAGTATTTAGACAGCGACACACCTTTCATATTTATGCCTCTGTATACCACCACAATGGATTTCAAATTAAGCCATCAAAATGTCAATGAAATGTAGAATTTCACTTCGTAAAATTCCTCAATGGATGATGCAATATTTTTGTTAAACCCCTTCACTTGAAATTCTACACTTCAATGACATCTCGATGGCTTTATTTGAAATCCATCGTGGTGGTATACAGAGGCAAAAATATCAATAGTGTCACTGTCCAAATACTTCCAGACCTAACTGTATAAGCATACCACAGTGCTGTCGAATTCTCAATTCTTATTGGTCAGAAAGTGTTGATTGCTTTTCTATGAACGCAGCTTTGAAAGTAGTTTCAGGGGCGGCACGGTGGTGCGGTGGTTAGCACTGTCGCCTCACAGCAAGAAGGTCCACCCAGGGTGCCTTTCTGTGTGGAGTTTGCATGTTCTCCCCGTGCATGCGTGGATTTCCTCCGGGTGCTCCGGTTTCCTCCCACAGTCCGAAGACATACAGATTAGGTCAACTGGCTACTCTAAATTGCCCATAGGTGTGAATGCAAGCGTGTGTGGCTCTGTGGTGGACCTGCCCAGGGTGTACCCCGCCTCTCGCCCCAAGATGCTGGGATTGCCTCCAGCTTCCCCGCGCGACCCAGATGGATAAAGCGCTATAGATAATTAATGGATGGATGGCTGAAAGTAGTTCCTGCTGAAAGTCAAATCATTAATATTAATATTTACATTTAAATTAAGGCACTCGTTCTATTATGTTATGTTTCCTTTAGTAATTGTTTCGTAGACGTTCCCCAACATTTAATGTAACTATAAAAGAATGTTCCTAAAAAAAATCTTTTTCAACTTGATGTGGTGCAAGAAGAGTAGCACACATGATGTTATAGGAAAATAATCAATGACCGGGTGGTGGAGTTACTGCTACCATTTCAATGTTGATTATTTTCTTATAACAGCATGGCTAAAAGTGTTTTATTCCTTATTTATATAACAACACAAAAGATTTGACCAGATTTACTGATGTCATGAACAGCGTATATGTATTTGCATATCTGTACAATGGCCACTACACAAGTACACATTAGCTAGCTGTAAAAGCTAAAGTAAATCAGTGTGAACTGGGAGCAGGTTATTGTCCTCCACTGTAAATAACATTCACCTCGTTAAGGGTAGGATGTGGGGATAAATTGTCGCTTAGGTCAGCACAGACCTCCAAGGGGTACAAGAGATCAGACTATACCATTATCCTGCATCCCTCAGTGGCAACACAGATTGGCCCAAATGTCAAAAGCTTCCTCTAAGTGTCCCCAAACACAAAGTAGCATTCGCAGGTGTTTATTTCAAAATGTTTACAGAAAAATGCACACATACACACTGCCTGGCCAAAAAAAGTCTGTTTGGAGTTAAATGAACAAACACTTAAGAGCCTTAGATTGGATAATTACTGCAGTGATTAATATGTTTCAGCTGGCAACAATTCTTTTACCCTTAACTGATGCAGTGAGTCAGAAGATGTATCCCATGGTCATGTAAAAAATGTTACAACTAAACAACTAAGGAGATTACTGAAATTTCTGGAATTGGGCTAGGACCTGTCCAACAAATTATTAAAACCTAGAAGGGTACTGGTGCATCGCCAACTTTGGAGAAGAAATGTGGTCGGAAAAAAAAAAATCTCGACCGGCCGTCGACCATCGGAGATTGCTTACATGCTTGATGAAGTAGACGGATAAAAAAAAAAAAACGACAATAGGACTCACGGCTATGTTTAATCGTGAAAGTAAGAGCGTTTATGTACACAATGCAATGAGAATGCACAGGATTGGAACTAAACAGCTGAGTTGTCATGAGAAAACCACTTGTTAGTGAGGCTAATTGGGAATAAAAGGCTTCAACTTGCTAGGGAGAGTAAAGATTAGACTCTGGAGCAATGGAAAAAAATCATGTGGTCCAGATTTACCTTATTTCAGTATGACAAGCATGACAGGGGAAGATGGAAAGCGTGTGAAGTGATGCACCCATCACGCATAGTGGCCACTGTACAAAACTCACCTATGGTCAGTGTTATGATCTGGGATTGCTTCAATTAGTCAGCAACATTATGTGGCAATAAAATGAAGTCAGCTGACCACCTGAATGGTCTGAATGACCACTTTGACCTATCAATGGATTTTCTTCTTCTCTGATGGCACTGGCATATTCCAGGACAAAAATCCCAGGACTCGTTGGGCTCCAGTTGTGAAAGAGTGGTTGAGGGAGCATAAGGACTCATTTTCACACACGAATTGGCCACCGCAGAGTGAACCCATTGAAAGGGTTTGGGATGTTCTGGAGAAGGCTTTACGGAGAGGCTCGACACTCCAGGCTCCCTTTGCATGAAGCTGTCAAAACACCACCACAGCCAATGTGTGCTATGATCAAAGCTGAACGGGGTCCAACAATTATTGAGGTAGGTGACTATTTTTTGGGTCTATTTAAAGTCGTCTTCATTAAAATTGAATTACAGCATCAGCCTCGTTATTTATTAGCTGCAACTCTTTTATACATTTTATATATATATATATGTGAATATTATCCATGAAGTTATCATTCATCCTTTCTTCCATTCATCCATTCACGTACAAGATACCGTCCATCCATCCAATGTGTGAGATTTCATCTTGCATCCATCCAATGTTCAAGAACATACCATCATCCATCCATCCAGAAGCTTCCATCAAACATATTATTCCATTCCAATTCCATTATCCATCCATTCATCCAATGTGCAAGAAGATTCCGTCATGCATCCATCTAGCCTCTTATCTTTTTACCACTTTAATCTCCCATCCACCCTTCCCTTAATAATATACTCATCCCTTCTTCCTTCCAATTATTATAAGCACTTCAATCAATCATAAACTCATCTGTCCATTTATCGTAATTGTCCTTTCATCCTCCCTTCAATTAAATTAACATGAAATGTTCTATTCATCAATGTACTAATCCTGAACTCCTCCATTCTGCAATTTATTGTAAACTCTCATTAATTTCTTCTCACTTCTTTTAATTTATTGTAAATGTTTCCACTCATCCATCCATTCCACCCATCCTTCCTTCCATTTATCATCAACTCCTCCACTTATTGTCCATGCGCCTATTCGTTCTTCTATTTATCCACTTTTCCATCCATCCTCCCACCATTCGCATCCTGCAAATCATTCACTCTTCTGTTAATTCATCCTTCCAAACATTCATCATCCTTACACTTATTCATCTTTCATCCTCCGACTCATCTTCCCATCGATCCCAGATCCTTTCTATCCATTGTCCTTTGCCTTCCTCCATTTATCCATCGTTACATTTAATCACCAACTCCTCCATTCCCCTTTTACCCATCTTTCTCATATTGATCATTCTTTATCACCCATTCTCCCAGCTAGCCTAACATTTATCTGTCCATCTCTCCATCCGAATGACTTCAGCACACATTTTTGTTCAGTGTACACTTTTATATATTCAGTGTTTTACTTTATCGTCTACTTTCCCCATGGAGGTTCAATCACGTTTGTTTATCTGTAGTTCCCTCGGTTTATGTGAATGGCTCTTGTCGGCAATCATTCTTAATCACCTGCCGGCACACGCTACATATGTTTTACGCATTTTATACCGTGTATTGCACACAAATTTCCCCAAGCCTAGTTACCCGACTATCCAGCAATCCACCGTACCTCTGCTCCCTTGTCCACATCCAGCACTCTAACTAGCATGCGACTGGCTTGATCACAAAGGACATTCTACACCCATTACATACCGCTTCAAAGGCAAGATGCGTTTCTAGGTTAGGCATTCACTGTTTACCCTCGGAGAGGTGAACGAGGGTTTTATTAAAGAACAGCAGCGTTCTTTCCGAGCTCCTGGAGGGCAGAAAGGACGCATCAGCGTCAGTGCTTGTCAGATTAGAAGTGACAGTGTTGGTTTGTGTGTCGTTTTCTTTAGAGAATAAACAAGAACAGGAGAGACGGAGTTTATGGCAGGGTGATCGTTATTATTCCTTTCATGAAGACTCTCATCGTTCTGTTTGCATATTTTTGGGAACCTTTTGCACCTTTATAATAGTCAATCCCATTCAGGGTGTAGAAGACGGACAGTTTTTTATCTGAATGAAAATGGACAGGACTGACATTTGTTAATCGTGCTACAAAATTAGGCATTTAAAGCTGAACTATATGAAAATCGACCTGCTTTTATACCATGCAGGCATGGTTTCCGTTTAGAGGGAAGATTCCTGGTGGGTGTGGTCTCTTCCTGGATGGCTCCACCCACACATAGGGATTGAATGGTTTGATGCAAGTTACATGAATGTGTTTGTATTTAGGTTTATATCCAGTTTTGATAGCAAACCCTTCAGTATGGTATAACTAGCTAAGTTACAGGTTTCACCGATTCATAAATCTGTTTACTTTCTCTAATTTCTAAATTGAAATGTTTGCATTTTGCTCAAATAGATGAGGATATTTTCAAAATGTCAAGCAGTTCTTAGAAAGGTAGCCTGTAGACAAGCCTCAGCTGTACTTAGCATTTTGTAACTATGGTAACCAGGTTCCGTATCATACCCAGATTAAAAATAAATAAGAAATAAGTGCAAGCAAAACACTCAGTTTTACCCTGATTAAAGCCTTAAATATCAATTTAAATCCAACTTTACTGAGAAGCATTTGTGCCCCGCAGAGTTCTGCCTCGGAATACATGCAGCATGCTCGGCCCACACCAAACCTTCCACAACGTGCAAAATAAACCTCAGAGAGCTGTTTTATAGTCATGTGCATAGTGATGCAAACACAGAATGCATGCAAGTGACTGGATGCTGTTTATTCCTTTGTCGAGAGTAAGTAAAGTAGCTGGTGAGTCTCAATAAATCCAGTCCACATTCTGAATTTAGCGCCAAAGCCAATCGTTTAATCGCTTATTTTAACGGTCATATAAACACAATACAATTTTAGGGAATTCAGAAAATACAAAACATCCTCCAGTTTACAAACATTTTCCCCAGGTTTCTACAGCCCAATGACAAGCTAAAACCGTCCATATTTCCAGCAATCAACTGCTAGTTTGTACAGAAACACTGCCAAAGTGATTTCTCTTGTGCCGTGGGCTATCTTCGTCTCCTGGGAGATCTCTCCACACTCCTGTCCTCTCTCCTCCGGGACTCCCTGTACCGGTTCTCCTTGTCCTCCCGCTCCGTTCCGTTCCTGCACGAGTCTTTTGAAGACATGTCCTTGCTACTTCTCTCACACGATTTTGACTTTGACCTCTCTTGGCTACGGCGGCGCGCTCGGTCTCTCTGCGAATCGCTTTTGGTGTCCTTGTTTTTGCGCAAGTCTTCATTCTCTCTGTTTTTGTATTGGCGGTCCTTACGTTCTCCCCGGTCAGGCGAGTCCTTTCGTGAACGCTCTCGCGCAACAGGAGAGTCCCGTCTCCCACGCTCTCGCTCATCAGGCGAGTCCCGTCTCCCACGCATATCGGGCGAGTCTTTTCTGCCATGCGCTCGCGCATCAGGCGAGTCTTTTCTGCCACGCGCTGGCGCATCAGGCGAGTCTTTTCGTGAACGCTCTCGCGCAACAGGAGAGTCCCGTCTTCCACGGTCTCGCTCATCAGGCGAGTCCCGTCTCCCACGCATATCGGGCGAGTCTTTTCTGCCACGCGCTGGCGCATCAGGCGAGTCTTTTCTGCCACGCGCTGGCGCATCAGGCGAGTCTTTTCTGCCACGCGCTCGCGCATCCGGCGAGTCTTTTCTGCCACGCGCTGGCGCATCAGGCGAGTCTTTTCTGCCACGCGCTGGCGCATCAGGCGAGTCTTTTCTGCCACGCGCTCGCGCATCCGGCGAGTCTTTTCTGCCACGCGCTGGCGCATCAGGCGAGTCTTTTCTGCCACGCGCTGGCGCATCAGGCGAGTCTTT
>JAQQZR010000035.1:22727982-22746566 GCA_030068235.1 Notoglanidium macrostoma | reverse complement strand
ACTGAAAGCTTGGGGTTTTTTGCCCTACGGTTTTCAGGGAGCTTTGCTGGTTCAGAAAGCAGCTCAATACACACACACACACATACACACCCACCCACCCACCCACATTTTTCAAATTATTTCACATTTATTATTTTATATTTAAAGTAACTTATTGATAGATCTTTCTATTATTACTGCAACATTATTTTGCCGGTAAACCTGTATACCGTGATGCACGGCACGTTCTATAGAAATGTCGTGTCGCCCAGGTCTGAATTTATAATGAACTGTAACCTCTTATTATTCTGTGATCTCAATCAGGCCGCAGTCGCCCCCCGCGAGCCCTACTTTGATTTCCAGTCGGAGCAGGGAGTCAGGGATGGAGCAGGTTGAAGTGCCGGTCTGATTTCAGGACCAGAGGTTAGGGAACGTATTGGAACAGAAACGGGACTAAATAATGCAGAGAGTTTCTAACAGCGGGGCGGGATTTCTCGCTGTCGAGTCCGGTATCCTGGAACAGAGGTTCCCGACCACCGAGCCTCGGATTGGCACAGCGGCTGCGTCTCGATCGCAATAACCTGACGCATCGCATGAGAGTTTAGTGATCCTGGGAAATATCTAACCCACTTCCTCGCAAAAACCCTTCATCCGTCACAGCATCACGACAGGAAACGCTGCATGAATACTGATGCAATAGCAAGATCATGCTAATATACGCCTTTTCAGAAATATGATCAATTTGGAAAAACTTTGTATTTAACCAAAAAAGGCAATACGGCTTTTGATTATTAATTATATAGTTTATTTGTATTTTTATTATTATTACTTATATGGACTTTTTAAAATTATTTTGATCATTAATTATGGCATTATTTTGTAAAAATTTTATTTTTACTATTATTTCGATAATTAATTATGCTTTTTTAAAATTTTGATTATTAACATTGATTTATTTTTCTTCTTAATTTTGACGTTTTCATTGTTTTTATTATTAATTATACAGATTTTTACATTTTGGATTAAAAATGATTCAAAATTACTGTTGAATTAATTATGGCATTTTTTTAAATAAATGTTGATTATTAATTATATGGCTTTTTCATTATAAATTTTATGTATGTTTACATTTTGGATTATTAATTATATGGATGTTTATTATTTTGACTATGAATTTTTAAAGATTACATTATTACTAATTATTATTAAAAATAATTATTCATTTTGCTCTTTTCTCGTTTTTTCTCCCTTTCAATGTTGTTTCATAGGATTATATTTTTAAGTCAATTTTTGCCCTAACCCTTTTTTTTTTTTTTTTTTTTTTTTAAATCCAACACTGGTGTGTAACAGAATGAAAGCAAACCTATATGTGGTAAATATATTTGTCATCTCGCTTAGTCACGGCATATTACATAATCAAACGGATAAACAAGCATTCCTCTAATATAGAATATATAATACACCCGTCACGTTTCAACAACGTGAAATCGTAAACTCTTCTGTTCAGAAACGTCATGTAAATGTCAAGAAAGTGACGTTAAAAAGAAAAAAAAAAAAAAACCCCAACTCCATGTAAGTTTTAAAAACGTATCGAGGTCTGATGACGTTGATCTCACGTTAGCGAAACGAACCACGAGGACACAAATCCTGGTCTTGAAGACTTCTCATAATGTGATGTTTGTGAACTGTAACGTGAAACAGCGGCGGTATGTTAACGAAGCTAGTAATTAGCGCCCCCTGGTGCCCTACAGTGGGTTTAAAATAGCGCAAGCGTCATGAATTTATTACTACACAGCATATAAGGAGACATCAGCGCTTGATCACTGTGAAATTCTCACAAGGTGGGTTACATGATATCTACGAGATATATTTCAGACCCTGACAGTCTCTCTTCCACCTCACACACACACAAACACACTCTCGCTGTGTGTGTCTCTCCATCGCAAGCTGTTAACCCATTCTCTCTATTTATAGCCACGTTCTTCTGCTTCCTCTCCCGCTTACTTTGCCCTTTGGTTATGTTTAGCAACTCCTCCTTTTATCTTGCCGTGGAATATCTAGCGCTCGACTTTACTCATAGTCCAATGCTTTTAGCATCGATTCCTCATTTATAACCCTGTTCACGGTGATTAAATTCATGACATCACGTATTACGACAGAAAAGACGCAGCTTCTCTCTTTCTCTCACACACCCACGCAATTTGTACCAAGTTTGTATAGATCTCGCTCTCGATGAATGAAAGCTCACTTAAAAACGAAGCCGGACTGCTGATGCGATGTCTTCTGTGATGAGACATGGACAGGTCTCCATTGTCAGGGTTTATAAAAGTATAGCAAACTGCTTTGGTAAAACCGGAAAACAAAAAACACTTTGACGCGACACGTTACGTCCAAGATGGAAGGTAGAGAAAGAAAGAAAGAAAGAGATTAATACGACGCTCGCTCTAGCGTTTAACAGTGTTTATGGAAAACGCAGAAGCTCGTCTCCAGGACGTCTTCCTCAAACCAGTGAGGATGTGTGGTAGAGACGTAAGCCTGTAGTTACTAAATTATAAAGATCTAAAGCGGCGGCACACAGATGTAAAGCAGACCTGCACTTTAGAAAGCAGATGGAAGACTAAACCGGGTCTGAATTCCCCGAGCAGCTCCAGCGCCAATCAACTGTAAGCCACTTCTGGAGGAAAGCATGAGATGAGCTATAGTGCGGGAAAAGAGGAAACACCCTGCTTTATTTTCCCCATCAGCAGCTGCAAAACCTAGATATTAAGCAGAACGAAC
This sequence comes from Notoglanidium macrostoma, assembly GCA_030068235.1. Classification (NCBI taxonomy): domain Eukaryota; kingdom Metazoa; phylum Chordata; class Actinopteri; order Siluriformes; family Auchenoglanididae; genus Notoglanidium; species Notoglanidium macrostoma. The sequence goes on along the minus strand of JAQQZR010000035.1, from coordinate 22,743,809 downwards.
CGCTCCTAAGAGTGTGCTCTAAAAATAGAGAACTATCCGAGGCTTCGGGAATCGGGTGAACGTACCGTCTGGCTCTCAGGGAAGTCCATCTTGATCAGCTTGTGAGCACATTCCTCAAAGTCCAAGCTGCAAGAACAGAGAGGAAAAGAGACAGGTTGGAACACCGTGATGTACTAAACAGCATCAATCAGAATCTTAAGCAGTACCTGAAATAACTCTACAGGAAAAAATAAACTAATATATATTTCCGGAAAGCTGACTGACGTATGAACAACTGTATTATGTCCATCTCATCCGGGGTTACACACGGAGTCCAGAAGCAGCAAACATTGTTCACAAACATTCGTTAGTTTATACACAGCTGAGGAAACCGAAGTAACATTCGCTAGACGGCACGTCAACGCCAAAACATTCTTCTGGTTTCCCAGTCAAACGGTCATGTCTGAGGGGTGCGTACTCCGTGATGTTAAGCACGCTCGAGCTCGGTTTCTCGCCGTCATCTTGATGGGCGTCATGAGCTGCGGTTCAACTCGGAAAGCCAAAACGTGCACTGCAAAGTATTTACTGATCTAGAAGATCAATAAGAGAGAGACACAAAGCAGATCTTTTGGAAGGTTTCCGTGGTTGAAATTCTGAAATTTGATAATGGTTTAGAAAAGTTCATGTGTGTACGATTTGAGACATCTTCAGTTTGTTTTCTCGGCGACAGACTCTGCGTCTCATGCCGCCAGCCATCTTGCTTATGCACACGTGTAGTAACACCCCCCCCCCCAAAAACAAACCACGCAAGTATAACTGATCCTAATCCTCGTGGATTTACAGACAGGCTTTAGCTCAGTGTTGAACCGCAGCCACGTTAATGGGACAAAAACCCAGAAGAAGGCTATAAAAGGAGGAAGCCCTGCCTATCATGTTCTCATATTTGGGACATGCAGCATAAATTCCTTGTCAGAGAAGCCAATCTAATGCATCGTGTTATCCATTGATGGTTTTTTTTTCTCTTTGATAAGCGCATGCCTTAATGCCACACTTTTCAACACGGACATCCCATTTTATTATTTATTTATTTTTTAAATAAGGCAATAAATTTAGCTCGAGTGACTTTATGACCTACAGCTATATGAATTTTCATTTCCATAAATACATATTCATCAGGTTATTTCAGTGCATGAGTCCTACAAGTGAGAGGCTGCTGATGAGAGGACAGATGTTTCACTGGTCCCGTCACTCAAAAAGCGTCGCGCTGTGGGACACTAGGACACAACGGTCCTCCTGTCTCTCTCTCTCTCTGTCTGTCTCCTTCTGTCTCTCTCTCTGTCCCTCAGTCTCTCTAGCTGTCTCTCTCGCTGTCTGGTGGTCTTCCTCTCCCTTGGTCTCGCGGTCTCTCTCGCTGTCTGGTGGTCTTCCTCTCCCTCGGTCTCGCTGTCTCTCTCGCTGTCTGGTGGTCTCCCTCGCCCTCGGTCTCCCTCTCAGTCTCTCTCACGGTCTAGTGGTCTCCCTCGCTTGCTGTCTCTCTCACGGTCTAGTAGTCTCCCTCTCCCTCGGTCTCGCTTGCTGTCTGTCTCGCTGTCTGGTGGTCTCCCTCGCCCTCGGTCTCCCTCTCAGTCTCTCTCACGGTCTAGTGGTCTCCCTCGCTTGCTGTCTCTCTCACGGTCTAGTAGTCTCCCTCTCCCTCGGTCTCGCTTGCTGTCTCTCTCGCTGTCTAGTGGTCTCCCTCGGTCTCTCCCTCCCTCGGTCTCTCCCTGCCTCCCTCCCCGTCTCTCTCTCTCTCCCTCTCCCTCCCTCCCTCCCTCCCTCGCTGTGTGTGTGGTCACGGCAGCTCCGTAAGAGCCACTGGGTAATCAATGAGCTAGCAAATTCCACCTCAAACCCACAACGAAGGCACAGGAGATATTTTCATTACTAAAATCTGTCCTGTAATAACAGTGTGCGTATTGAAGCGTATGTGCGTCCCACATTTCTAGCTTTCACGCTACAATTTTGTACTTCTCATCACTCAAATGTGGCCAAAGACTACCTTCACCCCCAAAAAGACATCATTTGATTGATATTACAACTCACTCACTGTGAGCACCGAAAGCCAATCGGTCAGATTCAGCAGCTGGTGGCCAGAAAGGTGCGCAAAAAGACATGCTGCCTTCCTCTCAGGCAGTTCTGTACATTTATACAGTACTAATTAAAGCCCAATACGGGGCGAGAGAGACAAGTCTGAGGATTCAGTGAGAAAAGCTGATTTGTTACAAGAGTGGAATCAAAAACCCTGATTTAAAATCTCTTGCACAGGATGATGGGATTACCTTCGCTGAGGAGCGGCTGTTTCGTGCTAACTTTAAATCATTAGATCCATGAACAGCTTGAAAGTTAAAAAAAATAAATAAATCAGCGCTAACAGAGAAGCTTGGAATAAAGCACAAATCAGGACTTCTTAAAATACCACAAGTAAGCGAGCTCCCTTCAGCTCTTCTTTTAGTTCATTGATAGGTTGCTGCTCCACATTTCAGGTGCCTCACAGTGTGCGGAGTGGAAATGCACAGACACCGTCATCTTATTTTCAGTACAATAACAATAACACTATTGAAATCGCCGGTTTGAACAGCATATATGCAATTCTCCTTCGAACACGTCTAAAATAAGGAAAGCGAAAAGGTCGCCGTCCTTAGCTCCTGCCTTTCAGAGTGGGTAGTTTTCATCTCATCGCACAAACCCTGCCCAAAAACGTCACCTACCTAGGCAGCCTGCTCCCTCGGGAAAAAGCGGCGAAGTGGAAATAATTAAAAGTGTCCATAACTGCAGCACTGCACACTTATCACACCATTCGGGTGTGTATCATTCCAACGAGCGCATTAACATATGTCCGTGATTTACTGCCGTCACTACTGCGATTACGGAAAATGAATCCACACATCCTGACCAATCAGGATCAAGAACCCTATAAGTCTAGAACATAATATTCCTTATAAAAAAGTCCCATCCAATGTAGGATGCCTGGAGTCCCACAGTTCAAGTTCAGTAAAGCTCAGGGACACAGGGCTCCTGCAGCTGACCTGAGTGTACTCACCGACATCATTAAAGAGCATAGAAGAAAACCGGGTTAAGTAAAGGTTTGATTGAGATCTCCTGAGAGACTATGCTTTCTGAGGCTGATCATGTGATCACTGGGTCGCACCCCAGGAGGCATTCAAAGGCTTGACACACTCAAAGAGCAGAGGATTCAGAGGAAGGCTAAAACCAGGCCACTGCAGATAGATCAAGCCTTTCGAGAGAGAGAGCGCAAGAGAGAGAGAGAGAGAGAGAGAGAGACACACACAGAGACCGAGAGAGAGACAGAGACACACACACAGAGACAGAGAGAGAGAAAGAGACACACAGAGACAGAGACAGAGAGAGAGAGAGAGAGAGACAGAGACAGAGAGAGAGAGAGATGGAGTGCGTGTATTTACCTTGACTGAATGGCCAGATAAATGGTGCGGCGAAATGATACCAGGTTCACCTCTGTCTTGTCCAAAATGGTGACTTTGTCTTGATCTGAGGACACAAATCAAGAGATCGCGGATGAAAAGTGACACGAGGTCAATAACTACAACCCCCTGGCAGTCACATGACCCGCTGTCCTCTGAAGAGGTCAATAGCACTCAATCTCTGATCTTGGAGCTTGTTCTTTCTTTCTTTCTTTCTTTCTTTTACACCACTTAAACCACTAGCAGGGTCGATTTTCCCCACTGAAGCAAGTAACGAGGTAAAGCTCTCACAGCCTGAACTGCGCTTTCTGGGTCATCAGACCACTCGATACGGACATGAATCCTGTAGAACATTATTCACGGGACGATTTCCGATTTTCTGAAAACGCGTCCTGAATGCAGAATTACAGGACCGTCTATCGCTTTTGCTCAGGTAAATATTATTTAAAACTGAGACACAGCCATTATGTTACTGTTCATAAATACGGTTTCCGCTTACACAGCACACTTAACTGCATGCCTGGATTTCAGGATTAATGACTAATAAACAGTCTGATCTTATTCATAATACTACACAAACAGATATCGCGATATTTTCATAATGATATTTATCATGATGCATATTATCCTATGAACACAGTGCTCCTGAACTCAGCTCAACATATATGCTTTGCTTTTGTTCCCGGTGATTTGCGCTTGTTCTCCGTACGTCTTTTTCCGCTACTTGCTCCAGTTTTGGGTTAACAAAACAGTGTTTTTTTTAAACTAGTTTTTAAGCTAGTTCTCCATATCGTGCTACTTTCTACAGATGCTTTATTGATGTATTCATGGGAGCAAAAACACCGCAGCTACCCGTTCACTTCTGGAGGAAATCTCGTATTACTGCTGAAACACTATATTCACGATATACGGTTGGTGATACAATATACGATAATTAAGCGATAGATCACCCAGCCCTAATGTGAAATCTTGTATTTAATAAGTGATCGAACCTCCATTAGCAGCAATAACTACCAGTAAACGTTTCCTGTAGCTGCTCGTTAGATTCGGCCAATCGTGAGGAAGAACAGTGAAGCATGGTGGCGGGAGCATCACAGTACAGGATGGGGTTGTGTTGCTGGTCTCTTAAAGTCACCAAGGGAAACGAGAAATTCAGGATATGTTGGGAGAACTCCATTACCTAAAGCGTAATCAAATTTGGGTGACGTGACCAAACACAGACCAGGCTGTTCACTGGAGAAATCTTAAAAATAGCGATAAACTGAAACGATTATGACTATTTATATTTAATAAAAAAAAAAAAAAAATTTACCCGGTCTGGACTTTGCCTCAACATGTTTCCTAGAATATCCTGACATCCTTTTATCAATGTTAATTTTTTTTAAATGATTATAACCGGTCCGGGAGCAGCAGAGTTGATGTTATTTTTAAAGATGTATGATTAGGTGTGCTTGACTTTTTCCAAGATGAGTGTGCGCTAGATCTAAACCTCAATACCAAACAGCAGTGAATACCTTCTCCGGCTTCTGCGTCTTCGTCTTCATCTTCATCGTCCTCGTCATCGCTGCCTTCTGCTTCGTCGCCCGAGTCGCTGCTCCCCTCATCCAGAATTTCTGGTAAACAAACAAACCCCACCAAGGTTAAAAACATCTCCGAAGCAAAGTTTGTTTCCGTTATCACTTCCTTAACAGTTGCTATAAACGGTTATTAACACACCAGCTTAAAACAGAGCAAATCGTTTTTGCGATTTTTTGCCCCCTCAAAACATACGATGAAGGGAAGTAATATGCGGCAAATTATATTCTCCGGGAACAGAAAGGAACATTCAAATACTCGAGAATATCCAAGCATGGGAACTTTAAGTGGGCGTGGCCTAAACTTACCATAAGCAAGCAGAACTAAATAGAAAAACAAAAAAAACACCACAAAGATGTGAGAGTTCAGCGAAACTCAAAAAGTAGTCTGTGAGGATGAGCATCATCAAACGCTGTGGAAAGTGAAAATCAGCCTCGCATCTTTAATTTTAAAGGGTGGATATTTGGTCAAAGTTCATGTAAATATTGCAAGATCACCACTCTTCAGGGATTAGTTCTAAAAAAAAAAAAAAATTGGCCACATGACCAACATTAACCTCGTGCAAATGCAATCACACATTCAAGCTTCAAATAAAGTGTAGTCGATATGAAATGGCAGTGGGCGGGGCTAAAACTTGACCAGCGTGATGTATTATTTAATATTTGAAATGTAGCAACTTTCAAATTGACTATTAAAAAAAAAAAAAAACAATTGGACATCTGTTTCATGCTTCATTGTGCTCATATCTACTTTCTCTTCATTTATTAATTTTTTATTTCTTGAAATTGGCTTTTATTTTATATCATGGATAAAGTTTCATTTGTTAATTATCTATCTTTGTGTAACTCTAGAGTGCTTTATATTACCAACGTGCAAAACTGTACTATAAAAGATATAACCCACCCAATTAAAATATAAACACTGTCTTGGAGACAGTCATGAAGTTAGAATAAATATGATCAAATCTGGGCATTTTCTGACTCACGCAACCGCGACTTACCCTTCTTAATCGCCTTGTACTTCTCTTCGTTCTCCAGGAAGTCGGGATCCATCTTGAAGACATCTGCAAAACAAAACAAACCATGTGATGCGTTTTAACACAATTCATTTGCGATTTAACATTTCAAAGGAATTAAGTCTCTCGCCAGCTCCATGTAATCAGAGGCAATTACCCACAAAGTAGTGTGTGTGTGTGTGTGTGTGTGTGTGTGTGAGGCGTGATTCATAAAAAGACCTTAATGTGATAATGGTTGTTTCTGCACCCCGAAGGCCTGAACTGTACGCCTTTTCAATTACACTCGATTGTCTCCGAAGGAAAACAACATGCGGGTGCAAGCCAAACGGAAATAAGCGGCGAGGGGGGCGCAAGGGGGAGAGGTGAAAACGTGAGAGCCATGGCTCAGTGCTAAGCCATGAAGGAAATCAGCATCTAATCACTGCATACATTCAGCCCAGGTGAGTGACTGCTGTTATATAATTTATTTTAACATGCGTTTTATTGAAATGTTGTATGAATCACGACAAAACAAATGTGTAAAGGACTTTTTTTTTTAATTTGTAAATTTATAAATCTTGCACAACCAATTTCTCAATGTACTGAGTAGAATCCTGTGCCTAACACCAAAACTGTGGCCATAAACTTGATTTAAAATTTGCTGATTGGGTAATAGTGGGATTTTTTTTTTAATGATAAACTGCGGCAGTTTAGTAACAGTGGCATTTTGTTGGAAATAGTCTATGTGAGATTGGTAACAATGGTATTTTGGGGCAGTAATTATGTCAGCTTAGTTACAGGGGCATTTTTTTTTGGGCAAGAATCAAAGTCAGATTTTTTACAGAAGCACTTTTGAGTATGAATCTATGTCGGATCAGTTAGAGTGGCATTTCCTGGGCCAAGATCAGTGTCGGATCGGTTACTGCGGCATTTCTTGGGCCAAAATCTTTACAAGATCGGTTACTGCGGCATTTCTTGGGCCAAGATCAGTGGCGGATTGGTTACAGTGGCATTTTTAGGAAGTCATTTATGTCAGCTTGGTTAACATGGCATTTTATGGGGGGAACTGCAGTCTGTTTGGGGCATTTTTCAGCAAGCAGTGAAGTGCAGTTTGTTACTGTGACATTTATGGTCAGGAACTGCAATCTGATTGGTTAAATTGACATCTTTGGTCAGTGACTGTGGTCTAAAAGTTACGATATTTTAAGTGGAAATTTTAGGTGGAAAGTGTGACCTGATTGATTACAAGTTCTTATTGGTCCTTTTTCTGGTTTGAGTGCAAGCGTCCTTACTGAGCACGTCCTCTATGTTGTACTCGTCCTCTAGAGGAAGCATGTGAGTGAACTGGTCCTCTTCCTCCACCAGGTCCAGGCCTTCTGGAATTATGGGATGGTCCTTAAAGCCGTCCTTCCTGATAGCGAACATCACCTCAATCATGTATTGCACGCGCTTATCGACCTCCGACTCGTGCAGGACGTTCCTCAGGCGCTCGAAGATGGCTGTGAAAAACGTCAAACCTCATCAGAAGCCAGTATATTTACATCGATTGCAAATGTAATCGAACACATGACCCTTCTCTAAAAATGCACTGCTATGCTAATCTGCCCAGATCTTTGCATTTCTCATAAAATCCGCTCGGGTCACTCTTCAAGCGTGTACAAAACCTGCAGCATGAACTGAAACTCCGAAGTGGAGACCGAGACCGTAACGTTACAGGCAACAAGCTAGCACATTTTTTTTTATGAGAGCCTAAGTAGCAGGGTTACATCTCATTAAGTTCACAATCAACACGTCTGAAAGCTCGTACGTCGGAGAGAGTAATGAGAGCTAGTAGCCTGTAAATTATGCAATAAATTATTCACGTTAGTTCCGTGAACGTAATCAGCGCCTAAAATGAAGGTCAAATGCATAATCGTCCTACTTTTCAAACTTGTATCACGACTTGTTTGTCCAAAGTAGTCGCAATTAGAGTTTAAAACAAATGATGCATTTATTATACTTGGAGAATAACATACGTTTTCCCTCCTTTTCACTGAAAGCCCGCAGAGGATTTCAGAATCAAGTCTTTCGGTATCCAGGTAACTACCCCAGTGGAGTATACTGTATTCCTTCATGTACAGTGCGCTATACACAATATTACATCCAGTAATCAGTGCGTGTCTGGGTACGAGTTTAAACGGAGCGCTCTTCTAGGTGTGAGACTGTACCATTAATCCCGCGGGGGGACACCTCCGTGAGTTTGAGGCCGCACTCCTTCAGGAAGCTGATGGCCACCTCGACGCTGTCGTCAGTGGGCCGCTCCAACAGCAGAGTCAGCATCTCCAAACACAGCACTTCATGAGCCTTTTCAACACACAGAACAAAATCAAAAGATCTGTCTCGCCATCTGTTGCTTATACATTCACCTTCGTCTGTCTGCCTCTCTGTGGCCAACCATCTGTCTGTCTGTCCGTCTCTGTTTATCTGTATCTCTACATCGTTACATGTTTTTGTGTTTGTCCATGTCTAGCTGTCTGCCTTAGTCAGTTCCTGTCTGTCGGTCTGATCCATAAATCTTTGCATGTTTTTTCTGTCTCTATCTCATGTTCACGTCTGTCCACTTTTCTGTCTCTCGGTACGTGTCTGTCCACGTCTACCTGGCTCATCCGTTCGTGTCTGTCGGCCGTGTCCATCCGAATCTGTGCACGTCTGTCCGTGCCTGTCCGGACGCGCATGTCTGTCTGCGTCCATCAGTGACGTTTTCCGCAATTTTCCACGTCTGTCTGTCAATCTCTGTCCATCTTTATGTCAGTCGACGTGTCTGTCCGTGACATCTGTCTAGGTCACGACCTACGTCACGCCTCACTGTGTGTCTGTATGTTATAAAACCATCTGCTGACGATTAGATTATCGTTTAGCCTCTCGTCCTCTATGCGGCGAGACGGATAAATCACGTCCGTGCGGAATATCGAAGCTGACGATACGTACCACGTTCTGATTGATGAGGTGAGCCACAAACTTGGAGGCTGTGAGACATTGTTGCTGGGGAAAGAAAAAACAACAAGAATAAATAAATTCATTTATATTAAAAAAAAAAAAAAAAAAAAAAAAAAAAACCCTTGTTTTATATGCCGAAACGTAGGAATGTTCGCAGGAATTTATTCACACAATTCCCAGCTGGCGCATGGATTCGCAAAAACAGGCTATATTTAGACCAGGCTAGGAGATTGGATTCCAGTGATACCGTTGCAGTTCCTTAAGGCTATCTTCAGAATAAACGTAATACTTCAGAGAAATTCGCAGTCAAGATATGGGTTACATATAAAATTATAAATACCAGTATAGGAAAAGGTGTTCAGGCATTACTGTGTGGAAAAAAATAAACACAAGCTGCGAGACATATACTTTGTCGTTTCTTCTGTAGCCTTTGCGGAAGTTGAGGATGAGCCTCTTCAGGATGAGCTCGCCGATCTGAGGGAATTTGGAGTTGATGATGGCCATCACGGCGGCGTAGACGTGGGTAAAGATGGGAGAGGCGCTCTGAGCCTGAAGCACAGACCTCGCCAGCAGACCTCTGGAAAACACACACTTTTAGAAACTGAAAGCCAAAAGTTAGACATTTGGTTGTTTTAAAAAGTGGTTAAAAAATATATATAAAAATCACTAACATTTTTGCACGGCAAAAACAAACATTTAAAAACGCAACCTGTATTACACTTTATAAGAGGTTTCTGAAATGTATAACACAATAAAAGAAGCAACTAGAACAGCATTAAAACTACAGAGCACAGACTATTAATATGTTCAGCTCCAAGTCATCATGCATAGGTCTTTCAGCGTATTTACAATTCCAGCAAACAGCACTAATTAAATATTAATTAGGTTTTCTACTTGCGGCGACATTTAGTCTGGCCATAGCACTAGGGGGAAAAAATTCATCCTCTAACAATAATAATAAATATATTGTTAAATCGTTTTCACAACATGTAAATGCAGACCCATGAGTCACTAAGCTCTACTTTTTTGTAAATCTGAAAATGTAAACAAGTGCAACACACAACAGCAGAAAAAAAATACCACTTTTAAATGGTGACCATATAGCTATCTATTTATCTAACACACACACACACACACACACGCGTGTGACTCCACAAATAGACTCTACACACGTGTGTGTAGAGTTAGGTGCAGTTTGGCGTACCTGCCACGGACGATGTTCTCCTGCAGCAGCTCCTGGATGATGTTGCCGATGTTGGACACGTTTACTTTGTTGATGAGACCGTTGATGGACTTCTTCAGTGCTTCCCAGCTCATCCTCTGGAACGCCAGACTGCAGGAAGAGAAAACAATAAGCCGGGGGTGGAACGAAAGCGAGCAAGTCTAACACCGGGGATTAGAATTCCGAACATCCTTGATTAATATTTGGTTAAAAAGCAGAAAACCAAAAGTAACTAAGTAGCAGTAATCGCCTGAGAATTTCGACCCAACACCCGCCAACACCCCACTATCGTACGACGGCTACCAAGCTGCGAGGGTGACCGCTAACATGCTTCTATTGAGAGACAAGCATCACTGGGCAGCGCAAGACGCTCGGACGAACACACTTCCTCATACATGAGCTCACGGACAGCCACGATTGGCTAGAGAGCGTACGCCATCTGTCCCACCCAATAATCACGGCCAACTGTGCTCTCCTGGCTACAGACGGCGCTCTCGTCACTGCGAGTCGCAATCTCCAGACGATCACACGACCATTTTATGCACGTTAACACTTTTCATTTTTTCATTAGATGATTACCAATAATGGGTAAACTGTGATAAACAATCAGTCATTTTCTGAGCATACACTAATGACCTCAAAACTATGACTACGGACCATCTGAAATCATGAAATATACCAATGGCTGTGTTGCACAATTTAAAGATGGTACTGCACACTTAAATGTGGTTTTTGAGCTGTAAACTTCAGGAAAATCTGCCTTTTATAAGTAGAAAATTGCTCAACAACAACAACAACAACGTGAAGCTGTTATAATACTGATTATTACCGCTTGTGAGTCTTATTTCTGTCTCAGGTGTACACACCGTACCTTGTGGACATGCTGCTACCGTGTTCGCATGTGGCATCATTCCCAGCTCCGACTTCCGAGGTAAATGGAATGCAGCATCACTGTAAAACCTTGCGTCATGTGACAGGAAGTCAAATTTCCGAACCTCAAACTATCAGACACGAGGTACGGTGTGAAATTAGACACCAGCTCTTTCCATGTTGTCGCGGTCCTTCGCTGCTCGTGGGATTTAAACCATCTGTAGCTAATTATCACCAATAAGTCCTCAGGCTAGAGTACGAGCACTCCGCTACAGCTAGAAAAACCCACCAAGTCCCCGGAGAATCTCCTCACGTCCCCATTCCAATCAAGCCCTTCAATGAACTCGTAATAACACCTTCGCTGCGGACATCACGCTCCATTTCCCCAGCCTCCAAAACGCCTCCGGATAGTCATCTGAAAGAGGTCCGTCTAAATGTTTTTTCACTTTTTACCAGGTTGATTAAATGATTCACGATTTAAAAGGAGAGCCTTGACTATCGTTTTAAATTTTAATACATGTTCTTGCCCTGGGGGGTAAAAATATGAGGGAGATGAAAGTTTCAAGCAGCATGTAATAAAATTCAAGATGGAAGTGTATTAGTCAAAAACTGTTTAGCCCAAGGGTGTCAAATTCATTTTAGCCAACAAGCCACATTATACTTAGGCCAAAGTCACGTGGGTAAGACCAAAAAAAAAAAAGAAAAAACGAAAAAGGAAATTTTTCAGTGACCAAGAACATTCCTACAACTACTCAGAAAGGGTAAGATTCAGATAACTCGCAGACTCGGGCTTGTGATTCACATTGACTGTTAATTCCTGACCTGCTCTTGTCGCTGATTTGGGCCTGCATCATGCGCAGCTTGGCCGGCGGGATGTACGCTCCTCCGGTGCGGGTCAGGATGGGGTCCACCTCCTCCTTCCTCTTCTTAACTGGAGGCTCATCAGCAGGGGGTTTGTCCCTCTGTGACGGTGACGCAGACCTTCCTCTTCTGTACCGGACCCTCTCTCGATCTCCATCTCGCTCTCGGCTGGAGCGGCGGTCGGAACGCCGGTCTCCATCACGATCCCGAGACCTGGCAAGGAAGTACGGGAAGAAGGATCAGTGCTACAGAGAGAAAAGATGGTAAGCGTAGTCATAAACAATGATAACTTCATGTAACGTTTGATGCACAAAATACACACAGATCAAAAAGAAGGCATCGCTGGTGTTTTTACTCCTATAAAGTAAATATTTACTTAACTGGATTTTAGTAATGCGTTAGAACTGCTAGCTAATGATGAGATTATTAACAATGTGAGAGCTTTGAGCGACTTCGTCCAATTTCACTGGATGCAGATTTCGGGTCTAGCTTAAATCAAACACACCCGATTCCCCCAGACGCACCCTCATCCAGACACTCCCCAATACCCCTCCAGACACTCCCCAATACCCCAAACAGGCCCTCATCACTCCCCGATTCCCCCATTACGTGTCCTACAGACACACCCCAACTCCCAGACATGCCCCATCTGCTCAGAAATGCCCGATTTGTACATACACTCGCTGAAATACAGGCACGCCCTCATCCACATTCACATCCAATTCCCCAAAACACCCAGACACATGAACAGGAAGTACAGCAGATCGAAGAACAAAGCAGTGTCTCAAACTCCTCATTCAACCTCACCTGCGGGCTCGGTCAGCGCGTCTCTGTGGAGACGGAGATCTGGAGCGAGAGCGGGAATACGACCTTCCACTGCCATTCCTGAGAAAGCGGGAAGGACAGAATAACTTTCACTTCCCCTAAAACATAAAACACGGCATGGTGACGTGCTCAAACGGGCTCCACATCTACCTGTCTGCAGAGGAACTCCTGCGTCCGGGTCTGCTGCTCTCGTCCTGAGCGTCGCGCTGCAACAGGAAGAGCGCACGTCAGAGCGCACGTCAGAGAGCAGCAAGAGGTGTAGTGTGTGTGTGTGTGTACAAGTCATGAACAATTAAAAGCTGCACTGACCCTGATGTGTGCCACGCTGCTCTTCATCCTGTGCATCACACCATCGTCACTGTCCTCCTCACTGCTGCTGTCGCCGTCTGACGCGCCGGACCCGGACGACCGTCTCGGCGCTGCGTCTTGATCCGCTTGTTCACCTGCGTCATCTCTTCTTCTCTGTGGAGAACGGCTACGGCGCTCTTCATCTGCAACACAAACCGTCTGACTGAGACAAAAACAAACAGTCACACTGTTGCTTGGATTCCCATTGCAATGCTTGACGAGCACCGACGAGTCAGAAGGTTCCTCGCGCTCACTCACTATTAACAGGTCTCATTTTTCACCAGCACTTTGTCCTCCACCTTGTTTTTTACTCTCTCCATCACATATCTTCTAACACAGCGGGGAATCGTTACCGAGGAGCACAAACAGCTTGGTAAGATACCATCCACCTTGCTGAAGTGTGTGTGTGTGTGTTTAATTTAAAGACTCCCACTGTAGAGGAAGACGGAACGCCCCGCAGGTGGCTGGTTAGGACGGTCTAGAAGCTGAAACAGCTGGAAGGTCGCTGGAGGAGCAGTGAAAGGTCAGGTACTCGGAGCCCGGGAGCACAAAGAGCCGCATGAAATAATGATAAAGAGCAAAATGTTTCTGCTAGGGAGAAATACCGAGCACACACACACACACACACACACTGCACAAACCCAAGGCACTTACTCTGCTTTATAACATGTTTAAAGGCTCCCCTGCTCTTTTGGGACGGAGTCGCTGTACATCACGTGTGAGAGAATATACAGCAATGAGGTTTAATGGACGACGGGTCAAATATCACCCCAAACAGCTGATATTTTAGGAGCTATATTATAAATTAAGGCTTAGAGTAGGCATGGTGCAAAAAATACGAATGACATTTCGATCTTTATTACCTTGACCGAGCAAACGGGTTTATAAGGATGGAACGAAAAGATCATGTCACGATTCTCAAAGGCATTTCTATGGTATACGGCATGGGGGGGGGTTCCCCAAAGAAACTTCCAGCAAAACGCTGGATTTGCATCTTAAAGACAAAAAAAATAAAATCTTCCTGATTATATACACAAGTGAATAAAGGATCATGTCGAAAAAAATTCCATTTTATTTTATTTTTATTATTAAAAACATTCACAGAAAAAAACTCCGAAAGGCAGAAAAAAAGGCTCTATTTTTTTTTTTTTTTTACTATTTTACAAGTTCAACAATTAGCAGTTTGCAATAAAAAAAAATTAAATAATAAATATCATGATCTCAGAAAAGCATAGAGACGTAATTTGTCATGATATCGGTATTATATCAGCCAATACCAAGACACGTATCTGAGCTCGGATACTACAGCTTCTCGTGTACGTAAAAAAGCCAAAGCTGCCATTTCTACAGTGAGGATTTGCAAATACGGATAAAGTGTTGCATGTGAAATGAATAACTTGAGACTGTTTGAATTGCCCAGCTTTAGCTGTCCAAAGCACAACTCCAAAATAGCCGGGTACAAAAAGGACAACATGAGTAGGACATGTTGTATTTTAATCAGGACATTCACAACTAATCGAACTGAAAAATCGATCAATTTAGACAGAGAATGAAAAATCTATTTGATGGGATTCGGCCATCACGTGGTGTGTAACAGGACGTTCTAGGAGGGACGCGCGTGTATCGTTTCATTCGATACGAGGTTCTAGATTCTAAACGTCTGCGTATCGAACTTGTATAACATTCTGCATAATAAACTTTAAGTGAAAGGTGGAACTTATTCCCGAGTGGGAATGAGGAATCAGAGCTGGTCTTACCCCTGATCCTCATGCGCTCATCTCCATCGCCGTCACTGGAAGAGCTGGAGCTCCTCCTCGTCCTCTCAGGATCACGCGTTCCTCCAGGACCGGAGCGCTGGGGTAACAGAAAGCGTAAACGTTAAGAACAGCAACAGCACAAAGGATGAAAGGTAAAAAGAAAGCAGGTAAGGTCAGTTGTGCTACAGTATTTCTGCATGCAGACCGCGGTCAGCTAGTTTATAACCACTGTGACCAGCGCTGTGACCTACAGACTCCAACTTTTACACTCCTTTAGTGAACCGAGATCAAAAAAGAGCCTAGCAACAAGTCTAGTGTCTTTTTGAGCAGCTCTCAGTCCTGAACTCCACATTGCTCTCCAGCGCACATCACTGCTGCTGATAGACCCGATGAGAGAGAAGGTTCCCTCGACCCCCATCAGTGTGCAATGCCTCCCTGTGCTGGGTTTGCATTAATGTTCCCAATCACCCACCACCGTTATTCCCAGTCACCCACCACCGTTATTCCCAGTCACCCACCACCGTTATTCCCAGTCACCGTTATTCCCAGTCACCCACCACCGTTATTCCCAGTCACCCATCACCATAATTCCCAATCAGGTATTCCCAATCAGCCACCACCGTTATTCCCAATCACCCGCCACCGTTATTCCCAATCAGTTATTCCCAGTCACCCGCCACCGTTATTCCCAATCACCGTTATTCCCAGTCACCCGCCACCGTTATTCCCAATCACCCATCACCATTATTCCCAATCAGTTATTCCCAATCAGCCACCACCGTTATTCCCAATCAGTTATTCCCAATCACTCATCACCTTTATTCCCAATCACCCACCACCGTTATTCCCAATCAGCCACCACCATTATTCCCAATCAGCCACCACCGTTATTCCCAATCACCCACCACCGTTATTCCCAGTTATTCCCAATCAGCCACCAC